>NW_021025312.1:1425455-1442668 GCF_004153795.1 Camellia sinensis | reverse complement strand
GACCTATCTGAAGCTATGTAGGTTCTGGACTGCAAAGCAAAAGAAAAGAGGGAAAATTTGGAGCATCTTAGCATGTTTCAACTTCAGCAAATCCTGAGACTGCATTCCAGGTGCACCTTCTCAGGCCTCGCTGTTTCTCTGGAGTATGAGTGTATCTCGACCCCAAGTGTAAGCCTGCTTCAAGTCAGAATGGCATCCAAGCAGCACCCGAGGGTTTCATATGCAGATGTTATCTCTCGCCAATATGAACAGGGTGTGCCCTTTTTGAGCTGAGTGTGTTGCAAAGTCCTCTAAGAGGTAAATCAGAGGCACCAGAGTACATATTTGATGCTCCTCTACTACATAGAAGGTGCACTTTCATATACACTGTTGTTGCATGCGTGCCGCTCATCGTTATGATTCATGCATAGAATATGCTTGCTTTCGATTCTGCATAGAATTTGCTTTCAATATTGCATAGAATATGCTCCTGTTTCTTGCATAGAAAATGCTCGTATCTTTTGCATAGAAAATGCACTCTTCCATACTTGCATAGAAAATGCACTTCATTTGCATAGAACATGCATTCACTCGCACTGTCTTGTGCACTTACACTTTGTATCTCACTATCACTGTCTTGTGCATCTTGTGGATGTATCTCACTCGCACTATTTTGTGCATTGCATATCAATCGCGCTGTTTAGCATATCGCACTATCTTGTGCATTTCAAAATCTATCGCGCTGTTTAGCGTATCGCACTATTTTGTGCATTGCATATCACTCGCGCTGTTTAGCGTATCGCACTGTCTTGTGCATTTCAAAATCACTCGCGCTGTTTAGCGTGTCGCACTGTTTAGTGCATTTCAAATCACTCGCGCTATTTTGCGTATCGCACTATTTTGTGCAGCTACATTCACGCTATTTTGCGCATCGCACTGTTTTGTGTAGTTTATCATTCGTGCTATTTTGCGCATCGCACTGTTTTGTGCAGTTTACATTCGCATTTTTTTGCGCATCGCACTGTTTTGTGCAGTTTATCATTCGCGCTATTTTGCGCATCGCACTGTTTTGTGCAGTTTACATTCGCGCTATTTTGCGCACCTCTCTACACTTGTTAGTGCATTGCATCGCGCTATCTTGCGCACCTTATCTATATCATACTGTTTTGTGCATTTCAAATCAATCGCACTGTTTTGTGCATTTCAAATCAATCGCACTGTTTTGTGCATTTCAAATCAATCGCATTGTTTTGTGCATTTCAAATCCATCACACTGTTTTGTGCATTACATTCCATCGCACTGTCTTGTGCACTCGCGTTGTCTAACGTATCGCGCTATTTTGCGCATCTCATTGCATTTCGCATGCATTCCATCGCACTGTCTTGTGCACTCGCGTTGTCTAACGCATCGCACTATTTTGTGCATCTGTTTGAGCACTGTTTTGTGCATTCACTCTGCATCGCACTGTCTTGTGCACTTTATGGTCTGGCGAGACCTTAAATACGCACGGTTTAGGAGACCCTAAATCCTCTGAAGGTGCAAGTCCTTCGGTGTTTGTCGTGCCCGAACGAATTTTTGATAAGTTGCATCATACATGTATCTTAAGCCGCGTGTTGTCACGCGTTCCATGCAACATGCATTTTATACATCATTTGCATAACATAACAAAAACAAAAAAAAAACACACGCATTGTCATGCATTATCTTAAATAGTTGCATTGTCATGCATCATTGGAATATAGTGTATATTGCATTATAACTTGCATGCATTCACTGCATCACTTCCATCTATGGCTCGCGCCTTTCCATGTTGAGCTTGGTCTGGTATGTGCCCATACTTTTCATGTCAAAGCATAGTTCAGTGGACCGTTCTATGTCAGACACGGCTTGTACGCGTACATGCCTTTCCTAGGCAAGATTTGGTTTGGCCCGCGTGCCATATCCATCGCATTGTAGATTGCATGCATTCATTGCATCACTTCCATCTATGGCTTGCGCCTTTCCATGTTGAGCTTGGTTTGGTATGTGCCCATACTTCTCGTGTCAAAGCATAGTTCAATGGACCGTTCTATGTTAGCCGCGGCTTGTTTGTGTACATGCCTTTCCTAGGCAAGATTTGGTTTGGCCCGCGTGCCATATCCATTGCATTGTAGATCGCATGCATTCACTGCATCACCTCCTCCCCCTATGACTCGTGCCTTTCCATGTTGAGCTTGGTCTGGTATGTGCCCGTACTCCTCGTGTCGAAGCATAGTTCAGTGGGCCGTTCTATGTTAAACATGGCTTGTATGCGTACATGCCTTGCCTAGGCAAGATTAGGTTTGGCCCGCTTGCCATATCCATTGCCATTTCCCCAACATTTTTATTGCATTGTAGTGTAATTTTTGCATCCAGCATTAGGATCGTAGTCCTTTCTCCAGCGGGTCGTTTCCCCACTTGTGTCATTCCACCCAATACTTGTTCTTGTGTCCGTCTGCATTACTCATAGTTCAGTTGACCGCTCTATGGTAGACAGGACTTGTTACCTCCATCAATCTATTTGACATAGGTGTGGTTTCGAACCGCTCACGATCGGATCATGATTCAATTGCTTTGCATATAGTTTGCATTGTTTCAATCACATTGCATCTTCATTTGCATTGTTTATACATTGTTTTGTATATATCGCATATCATTTTGCATCCATTTTGCATTGTCATGTATGTTGCTAACAATATTGTACCTGTTAAGTTTGTTTTCTTTGCAGGCACGATATTGTATGTACGGTTCATTTGAGGTTGGTGCAACCAGACGAACCGCACAGGTATTATATCCTCCGAGTGAGACGTATCGAGAATTACATAATTCTCTTACATCCTTTCTGCATTGTAGTGTAGTTTGGTGTATGCTAGCTTAAAGTTGTCGCATGTGTGCTTCATTACAGCTTTCTTTGCATGATCATAAGTTATGCTCGGCTTCGTGCATTGTCTTGCATTTTGCCACTGCCTTCGGGCGCATACCTTGTTTGTCTTGCATGTTTGTCTAAGTCTTCGGCCATATCAAAAATGGGTCGTCTCTGGGCTTTCACATTCACTCCCGTCATTGTTATGACTTTCGAGTTCTGTCAAGGAGGGGCAACTATAGACACCCCATTTTTCACCGTCCTCAAGACTTGGACGTCACCGTTTGAACACTCGGTGATCATCCATGTTTGTGTTCGTTTAATCTCCCGTGGAGCAAAAAATTGAAATAGAAATTCTATGAAGCACATTGAATGGAAGTTTAACATTGACATAACTATGAGACAAACAAAACCAATATGTTAAACTCCTTGAAATCAAGCTCACCTTATAACCATTGCAAGCTACACAAGCATGGAAGACCATAGCCACCTACACAAGCATGGAAGCATTCCTACATGCAAAAAAAAAGAGCAATAGAGACCAAATTAGTAAAATAAATATTTTTAACCTGAATATATTTTTTATATTTGAATAAATAGTGATAATCTAATCCTAGGCAAGCAATTTTTCTTTTTCTTTATTATTTTTCACAAGCAAACCATTAATCGGTTGGAAGTAAAATATTAGCCGAAGCATATTTATGAAGTCCTCTATGCTCACTAGCTTTTGCTGAATTAACATGTTATAATGTGTTTCCGATGATGAAAATTTCATACACAAAGGAATGTCAATCTTCAAAGTCTTAAGTGAACCAATATGGTTTATGTATCTGTCAAATGTGACAGTTGTGCCTCTTTTCTATAAAGAGGAAGCTCTGACAATAAAGCAAGTTCTACAGTGAGCTTCCGGTGCTGGGTAGAAATATGTGTTTATGATTTAGAAGTGCTTTTATCAAAATGCTCATTTATATGTACCACATTTAACCGATACAATTTAGAGATGCAGAACTATTGTTTCTTTCAAGTTTATAACATTCCAAGAATCTACAATCTTGGTATTCCTCTGATGCTTTCAAATAAACTGACCTCATTAACATTTCGCATTCTTAACCACTCAACAGTTCTAAACAAATTTTGAAGCACCTTCTGCAACATTTTCATATAAAATGCTAGTCTAATACTTTTAGCCTCTTGTGACAAAGAAAAATGGGTTAAATCATATCTCCTAACAGACATGTTAGAGTCCTGTGAAATCCAAAGAGTTTGTGAAAAGCATTATTGAAGGATTAAAAAAAGGAAGAAACCACTAAGTAGCTGGCAGCACTAGGAGAACGGTCAATTTAAGCACCTCACTGTCAGTCTTTTAAAACTGGATCCTTGTAGCATATCTCATCGCACTCTCCTAAGCCTATTTATCAAATAGCAATAGCAAATAACCCTATAGCTTAAATCCTTAGAATGATGGAATCAAGTACAATGACTATCAAAGGGTCCATAAATGATAAATCACAGATACTGAATTAATTCACTATCTCACTATTATTAACAATTAACATCAGTCTTGATTGGTCAGGATCAAAACAATTGAACAAAAGAAAGTTAACAGTAACAAGATCTTGCAAATTGCTTAACCAAAATAGACCACATAAATGTTGAGTTAGTAAACACCAACTAACAGACATAAATAAAAACCAAAATGTTGATAACTAAAAAAGTAATTAAATACACTAGATAACATTTGTTTTTCCCATTTTTAATATCTTAAAACATCATCATGTGAAGATTAATTTTGTTGGTAACTAAGATGTGTCGATAAGCCTAGAGTTTTCTAAATCATTGAAGTATGGAATGATAGTGTGGTGGCTCTATTAAGAAGATACTCAGTCCAATGACATTAAGAGAGACAATCAAACATTAAGTGTATTTATACGGTATCAAATGTTGTATATAATATATACATGGGGTCGATTCTCAAGTCGGTTTAAGTTACCTGGATTCCCAATCAAGAACTAAATTGACCTGATCACTTATGGGATCTTTGAACCCAAAACCAAACCGTGCCCAACCAACCCAACATATGAAAACAATGTTGGTTTGGTTTGCAGGTTCCTTGGTTACTTTGTGCACACCTACCTGAGGACAACTATAGAAGTGGTGTCTACTACATCAGGTAATAAATGAAATCATAGTAAACATCCATAAGCATCAAAGTCAGCTAACACAAATATGGTGCCGTACTGTGATGTTCACTACTGAAGTGCAAACAATTAGTACATATCACAAGTGACTAACAAGAAAAATGTTTGAAAGTCAATCATCAGAAACATTGACTATGGACAACATGCTAATGATATGAGATATATGTTGTGAAAGGGAACCCACATCATGCAGCCTTTTGTAATCCAACCTTTCTACATGTCTCTTTCCTGATAAAGGTGCAGACTCCCCTTGGCCAGGACCTGACTCTAGTAGATAAGACAACTCATCATTTAAAGATTGTTTTTTCCTCCGACCAACTTTAGATGTTTCTCCATTAGAGACACCACAGGGCTTGTTCTGGTCTGATGACACAAACATCAGTTCATCAGGTACAGGTTTGTCTTTGCATGGAGATAGATGTTATCATCGAATGCAACACTAAAATCCTCGGAGTCGGATGTAATATCAGAACTTAAACTTTCTTGCTTAACCTGATCACTGATATCTGGAGCATCAGGATCATAATCATCATCCTCTAAATCATCAGAAGAAGGTAGCTCCAACTTCTGCTTGTTTTTTGGTGAATCTCCATTATCTTCAAAAGAAAAATAGAAATCAGATTCATTAGAACTAGATTCATCTTCCTCAACTTTCTTATCCACTTCTGAACCATCAGGGTCATAATCATTATCCTCAGAATCACAAGCATTAGGTGTACTTGCCTGCAAATGAGATGGCCAATCCACATGTTTGACAAACCAATCGAAAACTTAGTGTATACTCCATTTATGAATCTATCTAACATCTTACTATCCCCTAAATTATGCTTAAATACATATATGCATTAATCACCTATGGAATTAATTTATTTGGTTGCACCCTCACAACATAGATTTAAGCAAAAGTCTTAATTAAACAACAGTAATTCCAAGCCCAGGACTACAATCGACTATCTTACATGATTGAAACTTCAAAGTTTTCAAATTCTCACAATATGAAAGAGCTGATAACCACTAACCATCCGTTCTATGATTAATCAGAGTCAATTCTTCAAGCATTTGGTAGTACTGCCCAATTGCTTTGATCCCATCATAGCTTCCCTCACATCCACTGAGCTCACACCAATCTCTTACACCCTTGTGCCAATATAGTCAAACCAATGTCTGAAACCAAAGACCCATAAAACCCATCAACAAATCCAATCAATTTCAATATCTGAAGATTCTGAAACGCCATGATACCGTGTAGAACCTGATCGTTACACCGATGTAATTCCAATTCTTGCAATGTAGGACACTCCTCAGCAACACTCAACAACCCAATTTCACTAGCATTGATAACCATAAGTTTTCTTAAATTTGGGTACCCACCAGCTAATGATTTCAATCCATCAACTTCATCAATTGATAACATGTAATTCTCAAGAACAAACCCATTTGGGAAAACATTGGAATCAATATGAGGAGAAACAAAATTATGAGTCAACAAAATACCCTAGTTTTTAGGTGAAACTACACATCCACGAACCAAATTGACATGGATGAGATTTGGGAATCGAAGAAATAAACGACTGGAGCCAAGAAAGTTCCAATCTAGAAGCTTGAGGGAACGAACAAGGTGGCCTTGGAGATTGAACCAGCGTTTGGAAACTAGGAAATTGGATTTTGTCTGAGATTGAGGAAGTTTGGAGAGGATTTGGAGGAGAAGTTGGTCAAAGAGGAGAGAGATTGGATCTGAGAGGAGCATAGAGCGATCGAAGAAAAGGGTTTTGTGAGGTTGGGGTTTGGGTTTGGAGAGAGAATGGAGTTTCATAGCAAAGACGACATTGTTGAGAGATTTGTTGTTGTTGAGCCAGAGGTCTGACCAGCTCGATGGTGTTTGTGTTTTCTTCAATGGAGGAACTGGGTTTTGTTTCTCAGGTGAAAAAGACATTGTTGTCTGCGTAGTTTCGAATACAAAGACTAGAACTCACTGTAAATGCCACAATAGCATTGGAAAGAACGAGAAACCTATACTCAGCCATGCCTTTAGATAACCCAATAAACAAATTGGCAATCCCTAATGGACATACATAAAATACATTTATCTAGAAACAGAGTTAATTTTTTTAAAAACAAATTTCATCAAATTAACAACAAAATTCTTTAAACAATTTTTTTTTTTTGGATCTGTTCTAAACAGATTCATACAAACTTTTTTTTTTTTTTAAAAAAAAAAACAATTCACCGAAAACAACAGCTACAATCAATTTCAAAAAAATTATTGGTAATCTCAAACAAATTTCAACAAATCTCAAGCAAAAAACAACAATCTCAAGCAAAGATTCCAAAATCTAAAATAAATTTTAAACAAGAAATACCTATATTTCAATATGCTTACGAGTTTGGGCTTGTAATATGTGATCTACGAATAGGGCTGTGATTTGCAATGAGGGTTTGTGATCTTTGATCTTGTCAACTGATGTTCACCAAAGAGAGATGAAAGAGATGGAGAGAAAGAGGGGGGTAGGATGTCGACTGTGAGAGACCGAACAACAACGAGAAGAGAGAAAGTGAAGGGGATTTGCTGATAGTCCCTTGTTCGTTGAAGAGATTCGATGAACAATAGAGAGAGAGAAAAAGACTCTCACAGTCGTTGGTAAGATAGAGTGAGAGGGGTCGGTGATGAGAAGCTTTTGGATTGGGAGAGCACAAATGAGAGAGAGATAAGAGAATGAAAAAGAATGTAAAGAGAGACAGACTTCTGATGATCCCAAAAAAAAATAAAAATTTAAGGAATTATTTTTTTCAAACAATGATCTTAAGTAATTTTTATTTTTCAATGGTGGAGTGAATTATATATATATATAAATTTAAATTTTAAAATTTAAATTTCTGTTTAGTTAGGTATAAGATAAATATTTAATTTTTAAAAAAAATTATTTATCAAATAAGCGATGTTGGTGACTAACAATTGCTCGGAGGAGAATGCAGGTGACGTCAGTGTCGGCGCTGAAGGAGGAAAAGGGGGGTTGAAGGCAGAGAACTTGTGTTTTGAAAGAAAGGAATGAGAGGAAAACTGAAGTACCATAAAAAAAAAAAAAGAGAGAGAGGGAGGAGATTAGTAGGTTTTTTTTATTTATTTATTTATTTATTTATTTTTTTTTATTACCGCCAATATCACAAAGTTCTTCCCCCAAAATTAGTAATAAATAATTTTCTCACCAAAAATTTTAAAATGTTAAAATTATTGACAATGAAAATATATTCTTCATCAAATAGTTTCAAAATATTTAAAATCAAAATTTTAAAAAATATATTTAAAATTATTGGTGACGAAATTCCTCACTAATAATTTTATAATTGATGACAAATATTTTTCTCACCAAAAGTCTCAAAATTTTGGCACCACCCAAAAAAATTAGAAGGAAAAATCTTTGGTGACGAAATTTAATTTTTTCTCACTTAAAAAGAAGTATTTATTGATGAAAATAAATTTCGTCATCTATTATTTTTACTTTTTTATTATATGTGACAAAATTTTATAATTCGTCACGGATTATTCATTTAGTGACGAAATTTATTTTCTTCACTACTTTTTGTCACCATAGATTTCTTAAAGAGCTAATTAACTTATGTTTTGTTTTAAGAGAGAGAGAGAGAGACAGAGAGAGAGGGGAGAGGAAAACTGATAAACAAAAAAAAGGTGGAGAAGTTAGTAGTCTATTTTTTTTCATTACCGCCCAATATGTCAAAATTTTCCCACCAAATTAGTGACAAAATAACTTCCTTACTAAAAAGTCTCAAAATATTAAAAATTATTAGTAACAAAAATATATTTTTCACCAAATGGTCTTAAAATATTTAAAATCAAGTTTCTCAAAAAAAAAAAAAAAATATATATATATATAAAATTATTGGTGACGAAAATATATTCCTCACTAGTAATTTTATAATTAGTGACAAATTTTTTTCTCACCAAAAGTTTCAAAATTTTTGCGCTGCCAAAACAATTAGCGGGAAAATCTTCAGTGACGAAACTTAATTTTTCCTCACCTAAAAGGAAGTATTTGTTGATGAAAATAAATCTCGTCACCTATTATTTTTATTTTTTATTATATATGACAAAATTTTATAATTCGTCACAAATTATTCTTATTTAGTGACGAAATTTATTTTTTTCACTACTTTTCGTCACCATAGGTTACTTTTGTTGTAGTTTGATAGAGCCGCGTGGAGAACAAGAATTCATGTAACCGATCCCATTTGATGAGATTTAAGGCTTTGGTTTAATTTAATTTGGTATAGAAAATCCCTCAGTTAGGTTTCTCACTTGTCAAAACATTATATAAGCAATTCTACATGATACTCAAAATTATCTAATAATTTTTAAGAAAGTAGGTGATATATTCAATATCGGAAAATAATATACAAGTTCACTTAACCACCTTTTAGACCTAATAGTTTATAAGTAAGATGATTGGTTGATAATTAAAGAAAATATGAGAACTTAATAATAATAGACACGTTAATCTTAATACTCTCTTGAAATAAAATTGAAGGATTATATCCTCTCTAATTGAGCATGATCCAATTCATGCTACTTTGGACCTAACTCGACAATTTGAACTATTCATCTTATATGGTTTGCCGAATAAATTAAATTGATTAGATATCGAAAATCACTTGATCGAATCACATTTTTTTTGAAAAAAATTAACAAACATTATGATTTTAACAATAGTCCATCTATTTTTTATTTTATTCTACTACACAAATGAGATTCTATCAAATAGGCTATTTACCTACTAAATTAAGTTGATTAGATATCAGAAGCCACTTGATTGAAACATATTTGTTTGAAAAGTAATTAACAAACGGTATGATTTTGAAAATAGTCCATCTATTTTTATTTTTTTTTTTCACATAAATGAAATTCGATTAAGTTGGATATTTAAGAAATTACCTATTTTTATTTTATTTTTTCATCTCTCTTGTTTTTTTTTTTTTTTTTTTTTTTTTTTTCTGCTTTTTTGGAATGAATTTGTTTAGTAATTACCTAGCTTCTTCTTCCAGTATTAATTAATTTAGTATAAGCCTCCGTTTGGGAAGTGGGTTAGCTTTTTGCCTTTTTGACTTTTTTGGCTATTTTAGTCTGGGCTAAAAAGCTTAGTTTGGGAAGGGTTTTTTGGTTTTTTGACTTTTTTGACTTTTTTTGTGAGAGAAGAGTGTAATGATTATGCGTTGGATATGATGTTTTGTTTGTTGTGACTAAAATAACTTATTTTGTCTTTTGTGACTATTTTAGCCACAAAATCACTTGCCAAACGCCACCTAAATAAGGTTATAAACGGATTATTTAATGAGTAATGGTTGAGACCCCACCCCATAAGACCCTCACAAGATCCCCACAAATTTGAACCACTCATAATGTAGACCCCACACATACATGAGTGGGTCCCACACATACATAGAGGGCCATGATCACTTTGGAAGCGTGGGGTCATCCCCAAAAATAGTCCCAAACATTTTCCTTATTCAATTTATGTTTGATTAATAAAAATTTAGAGCTTAATATTATCCGTTCTTAAAAAGAGTATATTCAAGTATAACTTAGGGTCTAAGGGTGTGCTTCTCATGTTCAATTCCCATTAGGAGTAATCTGCTCCTTGGGGCCACGCCCGCGATTCTGCCCAAGATTGGTCTGATCAACGTAGAAAGGGCACTTTATGTAAATCTCCAAATTAATGATGCACATAAACTGATCCGAATATCCAATGATTAAAAAAAGATAGGGCAAATTATACTCATAGTCCTTATAATTTGGAGCTCGTGTCACTTTAGTCCTTGACTTTTCAATTGTGACACATTTGACCATGAATTTTGAATATTGCTTCAAATAAGGACAATTAAACAAACCCTTGCTTAATTTCAAGGGCAAAATCGTCAATTTGATAAAATATAAACTAATTTGACAAAAATAAATGTCAAAAAAATATTTTAAAATTTTTAAAAATTATTTCTATCCACCAAAGATAAAATTATGTAAAATTGATAAAAATTAATAAAAATTACATGATTAATTTTTAAAAATTAATTTTACATGATTATCATCTAAATACATAATAAAAATTAATTTGGTAAAAAAATAAATAAATGTCTAAAAGATATATCAATTTTATATAATTTTATCTTTAGTAGGTAGAAATAATTTTAAAAAATTCAAAAATAATTTTTTGACATTTATTTTTGTCAAATTAATTTATATTTTATCAAAGTGACGAATTTACCCTTAGAAAATCCAATAGTATCTTCAATTGTCCTTATTTGGAACAAGATTCAAAATTTAAGATCAAATGTATCACAATTGAAAAGTTAGGGAGCAAAGTGACACAAATTTCAAACTATAAAGATCGTTGGTGTAATTTACCCAAAAAGATATGTCTAATAAAATCTTTTTAGTTACTTAAGAATATTTTTGAAAAGATGATTAAAAGTAAATTTTTTAATTTTTTTATTATTTTATTTGAGAAATAATATGAACAAAAATAAATTAAAAATAAACTTTTAACTTTCCTAGTGGTTGCCAAAACACGCTTACTTTTCTAGTTGACTGATGATACTATAAAACACCCAATGACGTTGTGTCTGGTTGTTTTATATCTTTAAAAACGGTAATACATACCTACATACACATTACAAACCCGATAATATATGGAGTGCAGGAAATTTGAGCTAACCCTAATCTCTGCAAGCGATCTCGAAGATGTTCGAAAACTATTCAAAATGAAAGTTTACGGGAGGGTCTCTATCGGAGGCAACCCAGAAACAGAGAGGAGAACTCCAACAGACAAGCATGGCGAGACCAACCCAGCGTGGAACTTCAGCTTGAAATACACCATAGGTGAGTCTGCTGTGAAAAACTACGGAGTCATGGTTGTCATCAAGCTTTACTGTAAGCGAAAGCTCGGCGACAGATATATTGGGGAGGTTCATACGTCAGTTAAAGAGCTTTTCGATTCGTGCGTTTATGGAGGCAGCGCGGTGGTGAATTTCCCGGTGATGAAGGGTTCCTTAAATTCTCAGGGAGTTTTGAGGATTGCTTATAGGTTTGGTGAGAAAGTGAATGTTGAGAAGCTTCTTTTGGCTGAGGGTTTTGCAGATTGGATTCGATGTGTTGACTGATATTCTACTTTTCGACAATTATGACCATGTTCATGTTATGTACCCAAAATCCTGCACTCGTATCTACATAATCGTGTGACTCAAGATTTTCACCATATTGTACGATTGAGTGTTTGTGTAAACAATCATCGAGTCTTGTAGCGTTGGTGTAGTTATTGTTTTAGAAATGGTCAACCTATGGAAGATGATGATGATGATAAAATATGTTCCTTCCCTCTGTTTGTCCAATCCAAGAATAGAAGTATGCTTTTATTTGATTTTCCTAGATACATTTTATATTTTGTTGAGCCTTTTTTTGAGCTTTTTTTTTTTTTTTTGATTAGTAAAACAAAACTTTATTGATGAAAGAGGTCATTATAACACAAAAAGCATCAATAAAGGCGGGCAAGTGCAACAAGAACTATAGTATATCATACCCATCACACAAAAAGCATCAATAAAGGCGGGCAAGTGCAACAAGAACTATAGTATATCATACCCATCCCAACTATGTTGACACTGGAACAAACACCTAATCATGTGCTATTACTGCAAGTTTGGTGAGAAACCAAACAAAGAAAACAAAAAAACCAAACCCATTAACACGACAAACAACACCCAACAGTAAACACTACAACAGGACTAAACAACAGAACACCACTATCAAAAACCAAAAGGACCAAACAAGACATCTTAATTAACATCTAATCTGTTGCAGATTGGAGATGAAATCCTGCACTGTACAAGGGCAGTCCTTGGTGTGAGCTTTTACCCAGAAAATAATTCTCAACTTAATCAAATCTCTTCCCATTGAACAACACATCATTTCTACACCTCCATGTTGACCACATGATTGCCAAAGGCATTGTTCTCCAGATCTTGTTCTCAAGCTTTCTCCATTTAAAACCCCTCCACCATTGAAGAAGACCATCCACACTAGCAGGTACAACCCACTGCATCCCCCACCAGTTCAAAAGATCAGACCAAATTGGCCAAACAAAAGGACACCAGAGCATCACATGAGACACTGTTTGTTGAGCTCTTAATTGTAGATTTATTGGGTATGTTTGGTTTGTATTTGAGAGATGTGTTTTAGAGATAAAAAGTACGAAAAGTTATTTGATTTGGTTTTTTTCAAAAGATGTTTTGGAAAATTATTTTGATAGAGAGTTTTGAAAAAAATGATTGATTTGATGTGTGTGAGAGAGAGATTTGTTTGAAAAACTTGTTTGGTTTACAAGTTTTGAGAAATTTTTTTGAAAAAATTTGTTTGGTTTAATTACTTTTAAAAACTTATTTGTAGAGAAAATTTCTTAAAAATTTTTCAGAAATGGAAGCCAAACGAACCCATTATCTTTTGGTCCAAATATAAGGTTCTTTTGTTTCATTGACGTTTGTTTGATGATGGTGTCTTTTATGATGTATTTGTATTTGTCTTTTTTGATCGGAAAGACTCACGATTTATACAGGGCGGTTTTTAGGGAATTTGGGTTTCGGTTAAAATAATTAATAAAAATAAAGTAAGTTAAATAGTTAATAAGATAAAATATCACATTTAAAATATAATTATTTTATTTTTTCTTTCAAAATTGTTAAATCAATTATAAAAAAATAAAAAGATTTATTATCTTTTGGTCCAAATGTAAGGTTCTTTTGTTTCATTGACGTTTGTTTGATGATGATGTCTTTTATGATGTATTTGTATTTGTCTTTTTTGATCGGAAAGACTCACGATTTATACAGGGCGGTTTTTAGGGAATTTGGGTTTCGGTTAAAATAATTAATAAAAATAAAGTAAGTTAAATAGTTAATAAGATAAAATATCACATTTAAAATATAATTATTTTATTTTTTCTTTCAAAACTATTAAATCAATTATAAAAAAATAAAAATAATTATCATCACAAACACAACTTTTTTCGACAAATTAAAATAGTTAAAAACTAAAAAAACAACTAAAATAGTATATTTTTAAGTAGGGTCACAATGGAAATGTTTACAATGCTTTGTGCACTTGCCTTTTTTTTTTTATTGATGATTGATGTACTTTGATGATTTTATCAATAAAGTTTTTCTTTTTCATTGATTAAAAAAAAAAAAAAAACCTTATAAACTAAGAAAAGAATCAGGGAATTAATACGAAGATGCTAATTTTCCTTTCGCAGATTAAAAATAGTAATAATAATAATTTTATGATAAAAAAATGCCATCATCCAAACATTATTGATTACATAATTGGGCCACAAAAAGTCGAAAGCGTGAATAAATTTGAGTCATATGATTAATTTAATGTGTGTCCCTAATATTGTTTTTTCTCTAGCATTCTTAATTTCTTATTTCAAATACCAGGCTGAGGTGGATGCTATGTAGGAAAACCATCAGTGAGAAGATAACTCAAGCATTTGATTTCAAGCATTATTTTCTTGAATAATCTAAGACGTTATATGATTAAAAATCACTTGAAAGCATTTGAACAGACTAATCTTTAATCAGCATATATAATTGTTCTCTCTAATAGGGTATATGATTATGATAATATGGTTCTTACTGTGCCAAAGAGGCATACAGAGCAGCAAAAGGAGGCATGAATGCAAATAGGACTGGATTCTTTGTTCTAAAGTTTTCATATTCATCTATCTAAAATACTATCAGTCACACAATTTGGATCCAAATTTTCATATTTTTTATATTGGGGTGCTTGGAAAGTTGTGTTAGAGACTAAAATAGCTAATAAAGATAAAATAAGTTAAAATAGTCAATAAGACAAAGGCCTCTTTTGGGAAAGCAAAAAAAAAAAAAAACCAACTTATTGGCTTATTGGTTAGAGATTATATTACTTCTTTACTTTTTTACATATTTTTTTGTAATAAGCCAAAAAAAAAAAAAAAAATCAAAAAAAAAAAAAAATCCCAAAATAAGGCAATATATCATATTCAAACTATAATCATTTTACTTTTTCTCTCATAACTATCAAATCAATTACAAAAAAAAAATATATAAATAAATGAATAAATTCAACTATCATCTCAAACACAATATTTTTAACCAAGTCAAAATAGTCAAAAAATTTAAAAAATTAACTAAAATAGCTTATTCCCACACGGGCCAATATGTTATTATGAACATATGTATCGGGACAAAAAGACAAAAATAATAATAATAATAATAATAACAACAATAATTTGATGTACACCAAATATAAATGATTTTAATAACTTAGGAGTTGTTTGAAATTTAATTATTTAATATACTTTTTAATTTTTTTCATAAAAATACATATAAAAAAATTAAAAATATAATATGAATCAAATAAATACATTTATCAAATAAGTACATTTATTTTAATGCGGGGTAAAGAACATCTTATTTATGACTTTCAAGTTTGTTGAACGATCACAATCCAAACAACTCATGCAAGAGTAGTTAAGCAAGTTTTTTTAAAAAAAAGACTTGCACAAGTCTACGATTAAAATGATAACAAAAGCGACCAATAATATATATATATATACACATACTAAAGCTGCAAGAAAGCACCTTGTTGGGGGTTAAAAAAAAAAAAACATAAATTACACTGACACCCCTTGAGGTTTGGTTCAATTATATTTTACCATTGACATTTTAGAAATTACATTCTCACTCACGCGGTTAATAGTCTCATTTTACAAACTCCTCTTCTTATACAAAAAGGTAACAATTCCTAATAGAAAAACAAAGAAAATTATATTGGAAAAAAAAAAAGTAAAGCAAATGAAAGGGGAAAAAAAAAAAAAAAAAAAAATGAAGTAAAGCAAAGTAAGAAAAGAGAAAGTGTATGAATTGTGTGGGGACATATTTTAAGAGTGACAACACGTGGCTAAGGTGATGCCGAAGTATCAGCCGAGGTGCCATGTGGCCTGGTCAAGTTGCCGAGATAGGTTATATGCGGAGATACCAGAATCCGAGATAAGTAGATAAGGGACAAAAGTCCCAGAACAAAAGAGGATCTTAGCCTGGATAGAGATAAGGCTCAAGAAGAGTTTATCTCTATCTAGATAAGGGTCCATCACAAGCATGGAGCCTGAGTCCATTGAAGTAAGGTTTCTAAGGGGATCAGGTCATGGTAGGTTACAAAAGCAAGGCACCCTCGTGGGCCTGTGGTAAGTTTTTACTTGTGAGTTTAAGCACACTTTGTTATCTTTGAGAGATATCGATTACTGACTTGATCGTCGGAGTGCCCCTAGGTAGACGAACCACCGCCGGAATCTTTTCTTTCTGTGACAGGTTGTTCATGCTTAATCTATTCTGTCGGTGCTCTCTAGCTGAATACTAGTTTAGCAGTGTGGTCAGAAATCGACTCACACAATTTGGCGCCGTCTGTGGGAAAGACAAGAGAATAAATGGCCAACGACGGACAGAAAGAGAAAGTTGGGAACGACATTCCTACTGGGAGTGGGAAACATATTGACCTTGACGTCAACAAAGACAACTATAGCGAAGAGACTCGTGATAAGAATCACGGAGAAAAAGACGTCGGCAAGGAAGGCGATGGAACAAAGAAATCGGACCGAGGCGGGTATTATAACGAAGACGACCTCCAGGTATGGAACGATAGATGCCTGCGATGGGACGACGAGATGAAGAAAATAGTAAACAAATTGGCGAACCTGCAAATGGTTGTCAATTTCATGATGCAGAACAACGTCATGCAGCCACCGTTTCCCCGTTACAAGATACGCCGATTCCAGCGGCCAAGAAAGGTGCCCAGAAAGGGGGGCAGAACACAGTTCCTGCAGTCCCTCAACACGACAGGGCAAAAGGTATTCTCACCGGTCTTCACGGGAGGTCAGGCATGGCGAATGATGCTTGAGAGTTGAAATTTTCAAGCCAAGATCGGTTTAACACTTGTTGAAATTTTAAAGAAAAATTTACAAGTTGAAGTTAAACCGTGGTCATGTTTAACACTTGTTGAAATTTTAAAAATTTACAAGTTGAAGTTAAACCGAGGACATGTTTAACACTTGTTGAAATTTTA
>NW_021025312.1:1397671-1425405 GCF_004153795.1 Camellia sinensis | reverse complement strand
CGAGGTAACACTGGTTTTAATAGACAAGAAACAGGGTTAAGGGCTGCACAGACAGTTACCACTATGTTCCGGATCCCAGTTTACAAAGTTCTAGAAAGAATCAGGAACCAGCCGTATTATAGAACGCCGGAGAGGATCCCTGGTGAGTTTATGAGAAAGAGCCTTGGGAAGCACTGTGCCTACCATAATGAGGATGGGTACTTGACTCAGGGGTGCAGGGCTCTAAAGATGCACTTGGAGGATTTGGTCAGACAGGGTCATCTGTGAGACCTAGTAGATGAGGCCAGAATAAGAGAAGAGCAGGCAAGACTGCCCTAGGCACCGATAGCTCCACCACCGCCATTGCCACCACAACAAGCAGATGGACCTCGGGTGATTAATGTTATTCACTCAAAGGTTAATAAGAATGAGATGCGTGGGAAGACTCAAAGAGTGAGGCATCTGCAGCATGTGTATCAGGTCTAGCAGAAGAAGCCTAGGACTAATGAGTACCAGGGACTAATGGTCTCTTTTACCGAGGCAGACCTGGATATGGTGCAGCATCCATACAATGATGCCTTGGTGATAACGTTGAAGATTGGCGACTGCCAGGTAAGGCATAAACTGGTTGATCAAGGCAGTTCTTGTGATATCATGTATGTAAGATGTTACAAGGAGCTTAGCCTTCACTCAAATAATCTGGAACAATCCAACAGCTCGATGGTTGGATTCAAGGAAATGCCAACGTGGCCTATAGGAGCCACAAATTTGAAAATGTAGGCAGGCATGAAGAAGGTAAGCACAGAGTTTATAGTAATTGACACCCCGTCCTATTACAATGTTATCTTTGGAAGACCATGGCTGCAAGCAATGAGGGCTGTTTCCTCAACGTTGCACCAGCTATTGTGGTTCCCAACGGGGCATGGAATTCAAGAGGTTAGAGGGGATCAGGTGCAGGCAAAAAATTGCTCCATAGTAGCAATGAAATCCACCTGCAACGTGCAAGAGGCAGAAATAGTAGAAATTGAATACGAGGATATAAAGGTTCTGGATGACGTCGGCAAAGAGCCAACCGATAAAAGTGAGGAGACGGAGTTAGAGGCTTTCTTGCGAGCAAATATAGAAGTGTTTACCTAGATGCCATACGAGATGCCTGGCATTGACCCTGAGGTTACTTGCATAGGCTCATTGTAGACAGGTCGGCTAAACCTGTGAAAATCCATATTTAAATTATTCTTAAAAGAAAATAAATAAATAAATTAATTAATTAATGTTATTCAGAATCTACCTAAAATATATAATAGTGAAAAATTAGTTTTAAATTAACCCAATTCAATCACTAGCAAAGACCTTATTAAGAATAAAAATGTGTGGATAATTATTTTTTTTTTTAAAAAAAAAAGAGAGAGAAAGAGAATCAGATTCGGTGGCAAGGATATGCCATATGCTAACTTGCATGTAAGCATGGAAAGTTCCATCCCATCATCATTCTTGGGTTAAGGAGAATGGTAGTGGAGAATATAATGTGAGAGAGAGAGAGAGAGAGAGTGGGGGAGCTCAGCATATATATACACCAAGAATGGCCGAGCAAAATCCCATGCAAAGAGAGGCTTAGTCTGCTCTTTCGTACAAGTGAGGGAAAATAAAAAATAAAAAAAATCTCAGCTAACAGTAGAAGGAGAAAAAGAGAGGAAAGTTAAGAAAGCAAATTTTTTCTACCATTCATCACCCATTTGAATCCTACTATTAAGTAAGAAAACCCTCTCAATCCTCTCATCTCTTTTATATATTTGAAAATTTCAGATTATATACATATGATAAATTGTCTAAACTTGTAGATAGGATTTTATTTATACTTGTATAAAAATTTTATGATAGTATATTAAATATTGATAATCTGAAAATCATGATAATATTGTGGAATTTGGACTTGCATGTATAGTTTATGCAATTAAAAGATTATTGAAAATGTTATTTGACCCTTTTAAATCTGCCAGAAAGTTGTACGAAGTTTTAGATAATTTTGTACTCAAAATTTCGAGATGATTTCTTCTACAAAGTTGTTGAGAATGATATCTAGTTCATCCAGGAATTTTGACAACAATTTCTGAGCTTTCTACTAATTTATGCGAATTTTTAACTAAATCTGAAACTGTGTTAAAATAATCTGTTTTGAATCTGCCAGAATGTTTGCCCGAATTTTTAGACAATTTTATACTCAAAATTTCGAGATGATTTCTCATACAAAGTTGTTGATAATAATGTCTAGTTCATCTAGGAATTTTGGCAACAATTTTTGAGCTTTTTACAAATTTATAAAAAGTTTTAACTAAATCTGGAATTGTGAAACAGATTTTACTATGTATTTGAAAATTTATTTAAAATTATACACTAAGCCAAATCTGGTAATTTTTAACTAAAAGATGAAATTTTGGAAGTCTAGTTTCATGATTAATTTTTAGATTATGGATTTGATCTATAAATTTAATCATGGAATTAATGTAAGGAAATGTGACAAATCTATGTCATAAAAATTGTTGGAAATTTTACGGGATTATTTACATCTTATTTTTCTGAAATTCTTTCTGAAAAGTGACCTAAACATCCTTATTGAGTATTCTGTTCAATTGCATGAATTTTAGGATTGTGTAAATAATTTATTTATAATTTTTAATACCTAAGTTACAACCTGAAATTTTCTGGACAGGATAAAATCATCATTTCAATATTGTGTTGGTCTAATCCATCAACTATTATAAATTAGAAGTCCATGTATGGGCGTGTTGTAATTTATTTAATATTGTGTTAAGTCTAATTTGGCAAATCAAAAATTTGTGCATGGGTGTAATTATGGTTTATTTCTTGTAACTAAGTTATTATGTTCATACCATGGTTTAAATTAATTGTCTATTAACTTTTATACGTTGAATTATTTTTGGTGTGACATGTATAATGTTGGGAGTTTTGTTTTAGTTGGTATAACATTATTGGTGATTGAGAATTGAATAATTTATGTTTAATATATAAATTAACCAAAATGATTAATGGTATATATATAAAGTTACTGATAGAGGGTTAATACCGGGTATTTAGGGTGAGCCTTGGTTTTTAATAACTTTTAAGTAAATTGTGTCGCGAAACCCTAAGTTGGCTTGGGGATTATTTGAACCTTTATCGGTATTTAGTTTTGGAATAAGGGTGGATATGCGGGTGGCACGCAGGGAAGTTACGTACCCCTGGCAGACCGTTCCCTTGGGGTAGACCACGGATGTCATGGCTTGGGTATATAACTCCGGGCGTGGGCATCTTTGGTAGTTCTTGAATATTTGACGAATGGGGGGTTTCCAAATTAACCGTAACCATGACTTAGTGGTTGGTAAGTTAAACCTCTTTGGCGAGATTTCAAAGGTCACCTAAGTTATTAAAATTATTTGAATTAATTTATTGGTTGTAATTTATGTTTACAATTATATTATTATCTCGTATTTATAATCTTATTATTTTCTCTTAAAAAGAATGGTAGGTTGGTTATGTTTTCTTACTGTGTTGCAAAACTCATGACATATTTTTTGTTGTCCTGGCGTTTCATGCCAGATTATGTCGAGGAAGGGACTGAGGCTGAAATTGGAGCTGCTGCTAATATCGAACCTTGGCTAACTTAGAGTCAAAATTTTATCAAAATAAAATCCTGTTATTTCTTGTATTAATATTTAACTATGTTGTGACGTTGTCTGTGAACTTGTGGTTTTATTTTGTTGTTAGACTTTGGCTATGTAAGAATTTAAAAGTTCCTAATTAGTAGTTAAAATTTTATCTAGCAAGTTATTGTTATTTAAATCTTATGACGTTTCAAAAAAAAATTTGGGGCGTCACAAAACCTGTCATTCAGCGGGCAAGGAGGTCGACATTGATTCATGTAGAGGAGGAAGTGGACAAGTTGTTGGATGCCAAGGCTATTCGGGAGGTAAACTCCCCAACCTGGCTGTCCAACATAGTAGTTGTGAAAAAGAAGAATGGGAAGTGAAGGGTCTGCATGGACTTTACCAGCCTGAATAAGGCTTGTCCTAAAGACAGCTTCCCTCTGCCTAAAATTGATCAGCTGGTGGATGCTACTTCAGGGCATGGGAGCATGAGCTTCCTGGATGCTTACAAGGGATACCACTAGATAGCAATGTATCCCCCTGATAAGGAGAAGACTGCATTTATCACCCAAAAGGGATGTATTGTTACAGATTGATGTCTTTCGGGTTGAAAAATGCAGGAGCAACTTATTAGAGGTTGGTGACCAAGATGTTCAGACGTCTGATTGGAAAAACAGTAGAAATGTACATTAATGACATAGTCGTGAAGACCAAAGAACTCGGGAATCATCTAGCTGACTTGAAGGCAGTTTTTGATATCCTGAGAACATACCGGCTCCGACTCAATGCTTCGAAATACGCATTTGGAGTCGGGTCTGGTAAGTTCTTGGGATACTTGGTCACCAGAAGGGGCATTGAGACCAGCCCAGGTCAAATCAAGGGCATTATTTACTTAAAGAGCTTGACGTCAGCCAAGCAGGTCTAGATTTTGACCGGCAAGGTGGCAGCCCTGAATAGGTTTATCAACCAAAGTTCTGTTAAGTGTAAACCATTTTTTAGTTTGTTAAAGAAGGCCACGGATTTTTTGTGGACGAAAGAGTGCGAAGTCGCCTTGGCTGACTTGAAAAAGTACCTGACAACAGCTCTAGTTCTAACAAATCCAGTACTTAGAGAAGAATTGTTCCTATACTTGGTAGTTTCAGAACATGCAGTAAGCGTGGTAGTAATCCGAGAGAAGGAAGGAGAACAAAAGACAACATACTATATAAATAAGACCCTTGCAGGTGCAAAAACCAGGTACATGCCCTTGGAGAAACTAATACTAGCCCTGGTGATGGCTTCGAAAAAACTGAATCACTACCTCCAAGCCCACAAGATTGTGGTGCTGATTGAGCTTCCTTTGAAGTCTCTGTTGCAGCAAGGAGATCTAATAGGCAGGGTAGCCAAATAGGCAGTAATGCTGGGCCAATATGACTTGGAATTTAGGCCTAGAACAACAATTAACAGCCAGGTTCTGGCCAACTTTGTGGCCAAGTTCACCCCTGGTACCATCCTGCATAGGACTCCGGTGAGCCGCGGCTTGGGATGCGTAGTGGAGCAAAAAGAAGCCCAATTGGGGCCCAAGAACCCCACTCTAGCAAAATAGAAGAAAGAAGAGAAACCAAAGCCCTGCAACATCTACATCGGCGACTCCTTCTGCCTATTTGTCGATAGAAGTTCAAACTGTTAAGGAGCGGGGGTAGGAGAAGTGTTAGTATTGCCAGATAAGCGAATGTTAGAGCAGTCTATTCATTTGGGGTTCAAGCCCTCAAACAATGAAGTAGAGTATAAGGCACTGATTGCAGGGTTGAAGTTAGCAGCAGCAATGAAAGCCGATAAGGTGGTAGTCTTCTATGACTCCTAACTTATTGTGAATCAAGCAACATGCGAGTATGCAGCCTGAGATGAAAGAATGATAGCCCATATTAAATAAGTTGTTAGATTGTTAGCATTGTTCTAGGATTGCTGGCTGCAGCAAGTTAGCTGAAATGATAACAATTATGCCGATGCCTTGGCTAACCCAGCTAGTGCAATGAAATCAGGGGGGACAAGGACAATAATAGTCGATTATTTGTCAGGCCCAAGTGTAGAACCACTGATCACAGAGTACGAAGCAATGTGTGTGGAGATAGGTCCAAGCTAGATGGATGTAATAGTGATGTTTCCCAGGGATGGTAAGCTGCCAGAAGACCGAAAAGAGGTGCACTAGACAAGATTGAGGTCGGCCAAGTTTAGCCTAACAACAGAAGGCCATCTCTATAGAAGGTCCTTTACTGAGCCCCTTTTGAGATATGTGCATTCCTCCAAAGGTGAGGACTTCTTGTATGAAATTCATAAAGGTATATGTGAAAGCCATGCTGGGGGCAGATCACTAGCCCATAGAGCCATATCCTAGGGGTACTGACGGCTATACATACAGAAAAATGCTGAAGCTTATGTGAGGAAATGTGTGAAGTGTCAAAGGTTTGCACCTTTGATACATCAGGCAGCAGCAGATCTGAACCCAGTGTTCAGTCCTTGGCCATTTGCCCAGTGGGGCGTGGACCTTGCCCCAGGCAACTGGATAGAGAAAGTTCTTGTTAGTAGCCACAGACTACTTCACAAAGTGGGTAGAGGCAGAACCTTTGGCCAAGATTAGAGATGTGGATGTAAAGAATTTCATTTGGAAGAACATAATCACCAGGTTTGGGATTCCGAGAGCCATTGTGGCAGACAATAGCACCCAATTTGATAGTAAATTGATCAAGAGCTTTTGTGCTAAATACAAAATTAAGAACTGCTACTCTACTCCTAGTTTTCCCCAGAGTAATGGTCAAGCAGAAGCATCCAAGAAGACTATCCTGGATGGAATCAAGAAGAGGCTAGAAGTAACCACGAGAAAGTGGGTAGAAGAATTGCCCAATGTGCTATGGGCATATCGTACTACGCCGAGAAGATCAACCGGGGAGTCTCCTTTTTCCATGGCTTATGGCACAGAAGTAGTTATCCCGTTGGAAGTCGGTATTCCTGGAATCAAAACCCATGGAGTGGAGAATGGAACCAATGAGGCGTTCTTAGCTCGAGATCTAGATCTATTGGAAGAAGGAAGGGAGAGAACAACAATTCGGCTAGGGGTATACCAGCAGCAGCTTGCTAGGGCTTATAACAGGAAGGTCAACCCAAGGGAGTTCAAGGTTAGGGACCTGGTCCTAAGGAAAGTGGTCGACAGTAAGAAAGACCCAAGGAAGGGCAAACTTGGCCCAAATTAGGAAGGGCCCTATAGAATCATCTCGGTTACCGACAATAGGGTATATTGGTTTAAAGATACTGATGGCAAAGAGTTGCCAAGACCCTGGAACACTTGCAATCTAAAGTTTTTTTTTATCATTAGGTTCTATTTTCTGAGATTTATGTAATGATTAGCCGAGATTATAGTAAAATGCTAGTTTGTTTCTATTAAATTGTCAAAATTTGTGCGATAGGACTGAACAGTCTTATGACGATGTTTGTCAAACATGTAGAGTAACTTAGACTTGCCATATGGTAGAGTTGAAACTTGCCGTATGATAGAGTTGAACTAAGTTGGCGGTGTTTCTAATTGAAACATGACAAGTAACTTAGACTTATTATATGGTAGAGTTGATTTATACTTGCCATATGATAGAGTTAAACTACGTTGGAGATGTTTCTGATTGAAATATGACGAGTAGCTTAAACTTATCATACGATAGAGTTGAATTATACTTGCCACATGATGGAATTGAACTAAGTTGGCGATGTTTCCAATTGAAACATGATGAGTAACTTAGGCCTCGTTTGGAAACAGGCTAATTTAGTAACTTTTTGGCTATTTGGCTAAAATATGAGCTAAAAAAAACTAGTATGTTTGGGATGACTTTTTGACTTTTTACGAAAAGATGTGCAAAAAGTAGAGAAAAAAGAGAATCTTTGACTTTTTGATATGAGTTGTTGGCTTTTTGACTAATTTAGTAACTTTTTGACTAAAATGTGAGGTTCCCAAACGAGGCCTTAGACTTGCTATGATGGCAAAGTTGAACTAAGTCCAAATTAGTCAGATTAACAGAGATACCGAGGTAGATAAACTTGGCTGCAATTTATTGGATTCAGATTTGGGCAAAAGTCAAAGATGCATGCTTAATGTGAACATAAGTGATACTTAGGTTCACATTAGGGGGCAGGAAGCAAGAATAGGCTTGACACTTGTTGAAATTTTAGAAAAATTTACAAGATGGAGTCAGTCGTGGTGTTCAGATTAGGGAACACCCGAGGTATTTATTAACTGAGATAACCAACCAGGTTCTCAAACTTCGAATGGCTGGAAGGATAAAAGCCATGGTAGAAGACAACAAGTACAAGTAGGGATGCAATACTTGTTGACTATTGTTCAAAGAAATTTTAGCAAAGAAACAACACTTGTAAAAATATTTTGATGAAATATTTTGATGAAATATTTTTTAAGTGTTGGCCGAGAAAAACAATAAAGGGTTTTACCCGAGGTGAAACTTGTTTGAGACATTCCAACCCGAAGTGATTACACAGTTAAGGTGTTGTAGACATCCCATTTTTGACCGCCCTTAAGACTTGGGTACTATTGATGGTTTACTTGGTGGAGAAAGGTGTGCAGGGTAAAGGTTTAGTTTCTTCGGCAAGGAGAGAGTCAAATCTCAACTTCATACCCCCTTTTGGACTAAAACAATCTTGATCAAAAGATTTTAGACCTTGAAACCCTCTCTTACAAAATGTTTTGAAAATAAAGTTCCTACGATGTTCCGACGCTTGCATTTCGTTAAATGTTGCGCTTTTTGGTAAACCGAGCAAGGACGAAGTGAAAATGAATGAAAGAGAGTTGAAATCTTTGAAAAATCTTTCAAAACACCTTGTTTAGGGGTTTGGAGTTGAGGAAAATTGGAGAAGAGGGAAGAAACCAAGTTGAAGAAGAATGTGGGTATGAATCGCTAAGAGAGAGAGCTGAGCGGTCCTCGCTAAATCACGCCTATCTGTCTATAAACTTGGATTTTAACTATGAGGCCACCACCATTGGAAATTTTATTTCCAGGGCTTCATTTTTCACTCAAGAATCTCCTAGAGCCAAGTCCGGATGGGGGAGATATGGTTGGTTGAAGTAGGGCATCAATCCGGTTGGACCAAAACTGCGCGGCTTCACCAAAATAGGCATAACTTTTTGCACAGTTGGAATTTTGATGCAAGGCTGGTGCCATTGGAAAGCTAACTTCTGGGAATTCAATTTGGACACTAGACGACCATGTTTTGGCCTTTCCAGCCATTGGCCGACCACTTTTCTTTCTGGGAGACCCCCTTTTGTCCTGAAAACCAGAAAAAATAGCTGGCCGACCAGAAAAAGTGGCTGGCCAACCACTTTCTCATGAAAAGTGGTCGGCCGACCAGTAAAATTAGTCGGCTAACCACTTTAACTGGTTGACAGCCTTCTTGCATATTCTACAGGTGTTGTGGATGCCAGCTGTGCCAGCTGGAGGGCACAGACTATATCCTCCACACACGTATGGAGGGATTTATCCAAGCTCTAAGCTTCTCCAAGAAGCTTTAGCTTATGTTTTTCTACAAGCGAGAGGCTTCCCCTCCCTTCTCCAGGGCTGGATTTTGGCTAAGAGCATAGGCTTACACTCTTTCTATATCCCTCTCTTTCTCTCTCTATATTGGTGCTTTGCTTCACACTTGTACACACAACCTCATAGCCAAACACTCTTACCTTGTTGCTGAGTTGCTGGAGGGTCTTGAGGGAGCTCAAGAGTTGGTTTTGGCTCATAAAATTTGCTGGTATTGCAGTGCTTCAAGGGTAACCTTCTTTTTCCCCATTTTAGCTCTATTTTGATCACTCTCATAGCCATATTTGCATGCTTCTCTTGGCTTAACTTTAAACTAAAAAAGGCTTTATTTTTGAGTACTTAACATGTTTGTTTGAGGCTCCTTGGGTGTTGGGGGTGTTCTACCCCCTTTTGTGCCTTGTTTGGCCTTGTCTTGTGCCATGCCTTGAGGCCTTTGAATTAGTCTTTGCTTAGCCTTTTAACCATTGAAATCCAGTGGATTTTCATTGGTAGGCATGTGATTTTGAGGCCTCAAATTAGAGGGGGGTGATCCCCTCTCTTCATGTTTTGTTTGCTTTCATTATTGGCTTATCAAATGAGCATGTGTTTCTACCATTTTGAGGCTTAGTTCAAGCACTTTTTTGTGACTTCTAGGGCTTGCCTTGACTCTGTTCATGGCTGGTTTGGTCACCTTTTACATGCTTCTTGTATGTGTAGTGTAATCCCATTTGTGGCTCATCAAAGTAGCATGTCTTTCTAGCATGTATTGGCTCCATTTCAGTGGGTTTTGGGCCATCATTTGGCATGTCATAACTCTGTTTTGGGTTGGTTTGACGGCCTCATGCATGCTCTATGCACTTGTAGTGCATTTCCATGAAATAGCCTAACATGCATCATGCTTCGACATGTCATTTTAGCATGCTTTTGGCTTAGCTCTGAGAAGACTTTGTTCACGTTTTAGCATGCTTAAGGTCTAATTTATGTTATTTTTTCCATGCATGCCATGCTTTGTATAGCCATAGTGCATTTTAGCTCACTAGCCTTGAGTTTCCAAGCCACTAGCATGCATTGCTTGAGCTATTTGCATGATTTAGCATCATTTGGAATGATATTTCAAAGCTTATATCTTTGCCATATTCTCATATTTATCACTCATTCAATGTGTTTGAGAGTTGCACCTTTATGCCTTGTTTGTGAGCCATTGCATGAGCCTCATTTTCTTGTCTTTCAAGCCATCATCTCAGTCCATTTTGGCTATTGTTTTGGCTCGCATAGGGTCTTTTTGGGGTTAGTTTGGCCATTTGAGCATTATCTTGCATGCCTCTAGTGTAATACACTTCACTAACTTTGACGCTTGAGCCTTTCAACATGCATTACATGGGTTGTTGGCATGATTCTAAGTCATTTTGCATGCCATTTCAGTGCTGGAACATATGCCATTGTAACCCATGTTTCATCCTTTCAATACTTTTGGAGAGTTGTGTTTTGAGCCTTAAGTTTGGGCCGATATGCATGCATGTTTGTATAGCATTTTGAGTTTCTATCTTAGCATGTATGGCCACTAATTTGGACATGGCTTAGGCCTATCCATTTTGGTTTAAGTCCATTGTGCATTAAGTATGCCATGTGGTTCATAGCATTGAGAATACCATGTTGTTGCATGATTGATTATTGCATTTGTGCATGCCATGTCCGTTGCCTAGCTTATGCTAGTTACCATGTGCATTGTGTATACTAGTTGTCATGAGCATTGTGCATGCCATGTAATTCATAGCATTGTGTATGTTAGTATGTTAGTTGTATGTCTTCATGCTTGTCCCTTGCATCGTGTTCATATGTTTGTTTCATTGCATTGAATGTTTGCATGCTTGAGCCGCATTGTGTATGCCATGCCATGTTATTTGTTGCATTGAGTTTGGAATAGGAGTTAGTCCAAACACGGGAAACGAGGGACGTTTCATACTCGAAGTGATGAAACGTGCCTCAATTCCCGGTTGCCGACACTCTTGACTGTACATGATGAAGTTTTAGGCTTTATGTGTTCGTGTGTGCATTCATTTCATATTGAGTTGTGCAATTTGGCTCCTTGGCCATCATGCATCGAGATGTGTGATTGGTGGCCGGAGGGTCAAGAACCACACCCCCTCGAGTTTATGTAATGAGAGGGAGGATGGTTGTGCATACATTTGTTGCAAATACTTTGCCATGCCCCTTTCTTGCTCTCTGTTGCAGCAAACTGAAGTCTGGCAGCAAAAACTGGTCGGCTGACCAGATAAAGCGGCTGGCCGACCACTTTTTCTGGTTTTCAGCACAGAAAGTGGTCGGCAGGTGGTCTCCAAGGCCAGTAACTGGTCGGCAGTCCTCCTACAGATTCCTGTCGCGACCCAAACCCACCCCTATGGGTTTAGCACCGTAACCGGCCAGTAATCCGAGATTACCGAAGGCCTGCTTAACAGTAATACAGCAATACAGAGTACAGGGGCATGGCGCAAGCCAAAACAGTGAGTAAACAGTGTCCAATGAGCTGTGACAGTCTGTATGCAAAAAGACTTTTCATACAAATATACAATAAGTGCAAAGTAGTTTGTACAACATTTATAATCATCCAGGTCAGGGACTTAATCCCTATTAAGACAGTACAGTACAGTGTTACCGATCTATACAATAATACAAAGCAGATACAGAGACAGACGGGGGAAATTAAAACACCCCTAATCCATAGCTTGGCAGGCTCGAAACCTCGCAGTGAGGCACGGTGGTTGGCTTGACAAAAAAGGAAGTCTAACCCACGCTCCTAGCTCTGGTCTGGTGCCTAAACACCTACATATATATACAAACAGTGAGCTAAAGCCCAATGAATAACATAATGCGTAAAGAGGTTAAGAATGAACGTCCTTATAGTATTGAAAACAATCATTTCAATCAGTATGTCAGATATTCAGTCATTACAGTCATATGTGGTACATCCAGTAGCAAAACAGTATAGTAGGTCTTATCAGACTGAATAGTCAGTTGATGGCCATCATATCAGTAAATAGTAGTAGTTCCAACATGGGAACCGACAGAGATCTCTGTAATAGTAGCAGTAACAGTAACAGTAATAGTAGTTGCTAAGGATGCCACAATATAGTTCACAATTAGGACATCATTCATTCAGTAATAGTATCATTTCAGAAAATAGTACAGTTCAATTGTTCAGAAGATAATCATGTTTGAACATATCT
Organism: Camellia sinensis; assembly: GCF_004153795.1. Lineage (NCBI taxonomy): Eukaryota > Viridiplantae > Streptophyta > Magnoliopsida > Ericales > Theaceae > Camellia > Camellia sinensis. Next base: position 1,413,018 of record NW_021025312.1, on the reverse strand, counting down.
TTACACAGTTGTTACTCACAGAGTTCTGGGCTACAGTTAAGGTAGAGCGCGTCCTCAAATGCCAACCCTACACAGTTTACAGGATGAACACACACTAAGTTCACATTCGGGAAACAAAGACTTAGTCCCTACATAGACTCGGTGCGGTTCTACATCTATATCCTCATTCAGATGCCTTAAACTAGGCCTAAGAATGCCTAGGATGAAATGAGGATGCAAAGATGCACTTTAAAAGCATTTTTAGAATTTTCAGAAAATAGGGTTCCAGCTCGAGCGTCGATTACTCCGCTCGAGCGGACATGCAAACAAAGGTTTTCGCTCGAGCTCAGGCTTACCCGCTCGAGCGTACTGCAAAACAGTCAAAAGTGCTGGATAGGTGAAATTCACGCTCGATTGGGCACTCGACACCCGCTCTAGCTTAAGACACAATATCCCGCTCGGGAGTCAATTAACCCGCTCAAGCGGACATCAAAACAGTGCAAAGTACTGGGAGCACGAATTTCACGCTCGAGTGCCAGTCACCCCGCTCGAACGTGAGTTCAAAATCTGGAATTCCTAGATTTGAACCTCAAGCTCAAATTCAACTTCAAATGTATCATATTCGATTCCTTTGGGCCCATTTCCTGGAAAACACTTCAAAACTCATAGTTTAACATGATTCAAAGCTCAATTGTAAAAAAATCAAAGCCCAAATGTAGTTCAAATAAATCCAATTTCAAACCAAAACTCAAGAACATAACTCAAACATGACATACATGAGTTTAAACCAATTCAAAGCTTCAATTACTTGCTTAAATGAGCCAATTCCTTCAAAACCAAGATGAGTTCATGGTCCAATGCAAAAATATGAACATTCATGTGCCAAATTCCATGTATTCAACCTCAAAATGCTAGGATATAAGCATGCATGCATGATTTATGCTACAATTCAACACATTAAGCCAATTCTAGACTTGGACCACTCATTAACCATGGACCATGCAAGATACAACTCAATTACACAAATGAGAGGGTGAAACACCAACCTTAAATCTTCAAGCTCAAGAATATAAGCTCAATTACAAAGAAACCTTCAATTCTTCAAGTCCTCTAAGCCAAACTCTCAAGAACAACTCAATTCCTCTCACTCTCTCCTCTTAGTTGGCTATGCTCTCAAGGAATGGCTGAAGAAAATGTTTTGTGGTCAAGTGTAATAAGGCTCAACATGTTTAGTTAGTGGGTCACTAGGCATGGCAAGGTTGTGATTAAGTCCAAGTTTGCAATTTATCAATATTTGATCTAATTTAATCATACCAAATCACATTTCAGATAAATATGCCATAAAATCTTATAAATTCTAATGATCATAAAACATTAATCGATTTCAGATTCCGCCGCCGATAAGGGCTTCAATTCGCAATTTACAAAATAAAACATGGACAGATAATTAAACAGTCAAATAGATAGACATGCATTTAAACTAGTACATTCAATCAGTCAGTTCAGTATTTCAGTCGATTCAATTACTTATCATAATCAGTCTCAGTTTAGCAGTAATCAGTGGGGTTGTCAGTAATCAGTGGTGAGGGTTATTACAATTCCCATGATGGAGTTTCAGCCTTTTGGGGCTTTTTGCAGTGTTCCGAGACCAGTTGCAAACAGAGGCAAATCGGGGCATTGCGATGGATTTTCGCACGAGGTGACCAGGCACGCATCTTTCGTCATCCAAGGCAAAGTTGAGGCAGCCTATTTCATATAGTTTACATGCTTATTCAATCGCTAACTTAGTTAATTTGTTAATTAGTTAGAGTTGTGTAATAATTAGCTGTAGCTTGTTATTCATTCTGTTGTGTAATAACTAGTTTAATTAGATTAGCTAGCTAGTTCTGTATTATTCATTCGGAACCTCCATCGAGAGGGCACAATTGTTGTAAATAAGTGTGCGTGTGTGTGATGCATGTCTTCTAACCCCCATTTCTTTCTCTCTTTTATTTACCAGCTTACGATGGTTAGTTTTAGGGCATGTTTCAATTAGCATCCTTATGCTCGCATGTTTACATCCATTCATCTGTCGTGCATGCACTAGGCTCGGCGCATCATACTAACTGCATTGTATTTCAATTCCTGTTTGAATACATGTATCAAATTGCATTTCACATGACATTTTAGAATAGCCGAGCCTATCTTAGTTGCATTTTGTATGTGTTGCATTAGACATTCTTGACATAGCTAGGATCATGCATTGATTTCTAACATAGCTTTTGTTTTGACTCGGAGTACTCGGTAAGTGTGTATGCTTTAGCATCCTTGCATGTGTGTGAGTGACTGCTATAATAGCATGCTTGCCATGAGGCTAACTGCTTATGTGATATAACCGCCTAAATGCCTGTGGGTGAAGGTTGGATTACTTGAATTGGAACAATTCATTGATTGCGAGTTTTAAGCCCACTTGAGAGTGGCAAAACACCATGTTTTCTAAGCCCACTTGAGGGTGGCAAAATCCGCATTTTAGCCTACTTACGAGTAGCAAACCGCTTTAAAAAACAAACATGAGATGTTTTGTTCCAACTTAGGCGATCCAGTCTATACTTGTATGCTGTGCGCATCACATAGTAATTCTAGGTTAATAACCGGAATAAGAGCACATGTGTTTTCAAAGACAAGATATCATGTTAGTAAATGCCGATCTTTTATCGGGCCAGCGGGGGTGCTCATTGCATGACCTTCCCCTCTCGTACCCAAGTTTCTGAGCCGAGGCAACTTTGGTGATGCCAGACACGTGGCCTTAGGCAACGAGTCAGGGTTTCCTAAATTCCCCCAAAATAAAATATTTAGGTGGCGACTCTGTATCTGGCAAAGCAGTCCATGTTTGGCACTTCTTTCTAAAAATTAGTTTTTCAAAACGATTTGCCGGATTTGGACTCTTTGGTGATTTATCAATCTCGCATTGCACTTTGCAAGATCAGATTAAGAACCGTGACATTGAGTCCGAACTGTAGTGAGCCCAATGAACAAAACAGGATTTTTCCGGGACGTTCGGGCGCGTCTACAGGTGTACTTTGAAGAAATGCAAAAATATTCTACGTATGGAAACATGAAAGGGATGAAAGCATATATGAAGAGAAGCATCCAAACACTTAGAAAGAAAAGAAGGCATGCATTCATTTAAAGGAAACTTGTTCAAATTTCAGACAAAAAGCACTTCGGCCTGGCATAGAATACCACTCGTTCAAAATACAAAAGAGGGCACGTCGGCCAAAGTGAAACTTAAAAACTGTTCAAACAGTTACAAGTGAAAGAAAAAAAGTACAAATAAGAAAAATCCTAAGTGTTGGGGACATCGGCATGGGTCTCAGATTGCTCAACCTCAGTTGTTGGCGGTATGTCGGCCTCGATTGGCAGTATTGCTTTCTTTTCCACCGCGATCTCATTGTCTATCTCGAGCAAGGTCGGATCCAAACTCTTCTCGGCCGCCTGGACCTCGGCCTCAGAGGATGTCTTTTTTGGAGAAGAGCTCTTGAGAACCTCATCTTCCTCCTCATCTTGAGTCAAGTCCAAGACTTGATCATTCAGAGTTGGGGACTTGGCCCCAACAGCAGCCTCCTATCCCTCATCAGTATCATCAGCCTCTGTATTATCCTCATCGGTTTCATCCTCAGAGCTCTTAGGGGTTGGAGGGAAAGGCACTTAGAGCTATGTGATGTCTCTGAAGGGGGAATCTATTGGGATAAAGAGCTTGTTCAAGGTGGCCGTCTAGCCGAGATAGAAGCCTCTGTTGCAGGCTTGATTGACTTGGGTTTTGTAGGCGTCACGAACGGTGGCCCGTCCTTTTGAGAAGGTCTTTACATCGGCAGCTTTTAATGCGACCTCTTTTGTGGCTAGGACCTCTTGGAGCTCAGCCTTGGCATTGGAGATTTTTGTTTCGGCCTCTTTGGCCTCAGCCTTAAGAACCTCGACCACAGCCTCAGCTATATCAGCTCTTTCCTCGGCTTGGTCTTGAGCATGTTTTGCGGCCTTGGCTTGGTCTAGCAAGACCTTCATCTTGGCCTTGGCGTTGTTTAATGAGGCAAGAAAGATAGCAGCATAATGGGTTTTCTTGATCAGCTCCTTCTTCATCTCCTCAGCTTTCGTAGCAAAGGAGTGAGCATGCTGAATGGCCTAGGGGGAAAGAAATAAACAAGTTAGTGAAATTACTGAATATGAAAAACTTAAATTGAAAGATCCAAAAAGTGCAAGTGTTTGAAGACTTCTAGAACAGCGTGTTGTATCATCAAAGCAAAGTTTTCATATTCAGTGATGTCAGCCATGCGATTCAGATCCATTGGCAAGAGCACGGCGATAGAGAGGGCAGCACTTACCTCAAGGCTGTCAATGGCACTGTCACCAGCCTTCATTGGTCGATCCCCAACCATGATTGCAGGGGCCCGAGGCTCATTGGCTTTAAAAATGCCTAGGCCCGCTGTACTTTCAAATCTCAGCTTCTTTGACCGTGAGGTATCGGTCGGCTCGTCCTGGGCAGACCTCTTCTTAGCAATAGAGGCTCTTTTCTTGGCCTCAGCCAATTTTGAGATTGGCAGGGTGTCATCAGTATCAACTTGGGTGACAGAGACTTTTGCCTTAGCCCTCTTCACCCTTTTTGATTTCAGCTTGAATTGGGTTTGAGATAGAAAAGAAGACTGAACAGTTACCACCCCTGGCAAGTCAACCAGAAGGTCTTCCATAATGGATTTGGTGCGGCCCATGTCTTCGACAGTGGAGGCAACAGTAACTCAGGTACCAAAGCGAATGGCAAACAAAGTAGTTGGACGATTGGCTGGATTGTACGCGGATGGCTCAGAATCTCGGCATTTGCGACTGTGAGTTCTGCCTATAGGCATGTTTAGTGTGGCTCGACGTCAGCGTCAGCGCTGAGATGTCGAGATAAGTTAGAGGGGCAGATGTGGATGGCTGTTCTATTGGGTCTGAAGAAGAGGCTTGGTCTGGCCACGGTAATAAAACAACTAGTGGAGTTGATGTAGATGAGGGGAGTCTTGCTTCGACGAGGAACGTCAAGCAAAACAAACTTATAGGTAGGGATATAATTAAGCAGCAAAGAGGCCTTGCACATATTGATATCCAAACCTAGAAGCCTTTTCAAATCGGGACTAGGGAAGAAGGTTTGGTGGAAATCCTTCGCTGGCTGAAGCAGAGCTGCAAAGAACAAAAAACACAAAACATTTAGTACAAATGAAAGAGTTGGCAGGTCTTACCAAAAATAAGGTTATGGGAATACTTAATTCTTATCATCGCCATCTTTAAACACTGCTCAGCGCAGAGGAAAGAAATGGAAATCATCATCGAGTGCAAACTCCTAGTTACCCGAGACAATCAAGTAATCATTCCCAGCACCCTTGTTGGAGTCTGGGAGGTTGGCTATGAGATTGTAAGCAGTGGATCTAGGCTTGAGGTAATATATGTAGCCTTTTTTTGACTTAAGGCCACACATTATGTAACAGAATTGGATGTTGGCTAGTGTAATCCTAGCCTTTTCTCGGCATGCTAGGGCGATTATACCATTGATAACCCTATATGAATTGATGGCTAGCTGCATAGGGTTAAGCTTGTAGCAATGAAGGATTTTCCTAAACAAGGCGTCTAGGGGAAACCGAAGTCCACACTTAATGAATGTAACAACAGAGAAGGGCATGGAGTCTCCATCAGGCATGATAGAGTCCTCCTCTCCAGTTAACCTCAAGTGGACATCGGTTGGAATAGAGAACTCTCGCCTAAAGTGCTTAAGTTTTTCTGGGGTGTCTACCCTCCACTTGAACATACCCATGGTGTCGGCTTAGTGAAGTTGGAGTAAGATTTCAGATTTCGAGAAAGAGTGACTGGTATGGGTTTAAAAACCTCGGCTAAATCCTAAACAAGCACAAGAGCTAGGGTTTTTGAAAATCTAAGGAGAGTTTGTTTCAGTTTTACCTAAGTGTTTGGTTTCTAGGCAAATCCCAAACCTAAAAACTAAGCACGAAAACAAAGTTGCAAGGGTGAGATTTGGAAATAAGCAACAAAAACAAAAAGAAGAACATGATTCAGAATCAGAAAAGCAATAGGGATTCAAGAACATTGAGTGGGTGTGTGTAAATGTGCAATAATCAGGAGCAATGACAAATTGATATAGTATAAGGCCATTATGACAAAGAACTGAGGCAGATTCAAGAACAAGAAACTAATGTAAAAATGACTAAGTATGGTAATCGAGGCAAGAATCAGGGAATGAATGAATAACATATTACAGTTACAAATACAGATGCAAAACTCACAACAACAGATACAGTGGAAAACAGAATAAAAAGTGGTGATATTGAGGGTTTACCGAATGGAGCCGAGAACGAGTGCGCTGGAGTTAGAGTACTTGGACAGTTAGAATCAAGTGACGAAACGAGCGCTGGCGATAATGGATGGAATAGTTACAGAGCTTGAGAGCTTGAGAATTGTGGTTCAAGAGTAAAAGTTTAGAGAGAGAAAATCTGCGAAACAAGGGAAATTGATTTTGCAAAAGTGAAGAGACAAAGAGAGAGAGGAAAAAGTTTTGTTAAAACTGAAAAGGCGGCAAAATGAAATGAATAAGCCTGGCGGCGTGGGTAGGAATAACCCACCCTGATAGCACGTGTCAGGTACGAGCCAATAGGGGCGTGAAACATGTACGAAACGATTGGAACGACTATGCATGCGTAGTTTGAACTCTTGAAATTCTTGGAGTACTGAGGCAATAACCTCGGCTAGAGAAGCGATCTCAGTTAAGATATTCAAAGAACTTGACTCTTGGTTCTTGATCCTAGATAAAGATGGACAGTTGAGTCCAGGGTACTTGAAACCTACAAGTCATGACCTTGGTCGAAGAGAAAAATGAAGTTTTGAGCCGACGTGTTGGTTAGACAAACGATGTAGGTTCCATCACTTCAGATTGCCGAGGTAATAGAACCTAAGAGGCAGTTGTGGGGACATATTTTGAGAGTGACAACACATGGCTAAGGTGATGCCGAAGTATCAACCGAGGTGCCACATGGCTTGGTCACGTTGCCGAGATGATCTTGGCTAGGTCGAGGTTATCTGAGGAGATATCGGAATCTGAGATAAGTAGATAAGGGACAAGAATCCCAGAACATGGGAGGATCTCAGTCTGGATAGAGATAAGGCTTAAGAAGAGTTTATCTTCATCTAGATGAGGGTCCAGGATAAGCATGGAGCCTGAGTCCATTAAAGTAAGGCTTCTAAGGGGATTAGGTCATGGCTGGTTATAAAAGGAAGACACCATCATGGGTCTAAGGTAAGTTCATTTCTTGTGAGTTTAAGTACAATTTGCCATCTTTGAGAGATATTGAATACTGACTTGATTGTCGGAATGCCCCTAGGTGGACGAACCACCGCCAGATTCTCATTTTCTTGTGTAGGTTGTTGGGCTTAATCTATTCTACCGGTGCTCTCTAGCTGAGTTTCCCGTTTGGTTGTGTGGTCGGAAATCAACACCTACAAGTTCAATATCTTTATTCCGTCTAAATAATTACAATGATATGAGAGTTAGCGTAATTTCTCAAACGTCAATGGGTGATATGTATTAGATCCAAATCTTAAGGGTGTAAGTGTAATTTATCCTTTATTTATTTATATTTTCATTGTTAATGAGTAGATATAGATCCAAGATGGGGGCATATGGAATCTACCCTACAAATAAACACCAAATATCGGTAGTCATTTCCAAAGTCATGTGAATTAATTAACATTAAGAAAAATTATACAATAGTCTTGGAGTATCACGTAATCATATTCTCTCATCAATCATTATTAGATTAGACACAATAATTATAAAAAATTAAAATTTAAGATGGTCTAATTTTAATAAGTCTTATTACTTACCTATCCATGGGCTTGTTGAGATCATTTTCGGTTGAGCTCTGAGGTGTTGTTTAATATTAATATTTGTATAAAAAAAGTGTTTTGATTTTTTTTAAATTAATAAAAATTATATTATGTTTTTATTTAATGTTATTTAGGTGGTGGTGATATCTTTAGTTGTTAGTTTGTGAAGAAGAACAGAAACTTCAGGCATAGTGATTTATATATATATATATAATTATTATACAAATAAAAGTTTATATTTAGAAGGTTTCAGCTAAATTTCACAGAAAATTATAGTGAAGTCGAAAGGAATTGATAGTGAAATTCAATTCAACAGTTTTCATCAGTCAAGAGTTTTGCGGGGTCCAAATAAGCCAGCTTCTCCCTTATGAAAAGCGACTTTTAAGAAATATCCAATACCCTCATTTGGTCCCTCTCATTATAGAAAAAACGCTTATCACGGTTTAGTGGACGGTGGTTCTGCAATATTTATTGCAATTTTTTATTTTTATTTTTATTTTTTTATGTCCTAAAAATAATCTAAAATAAGAAAAATAAAAATTTCAATTATTGAAAAATATAAAAATTCAGTACATTTTTTATATTTTTATGTATTTATTAATTTTTTAAAATATTTTTTCACAATTTTTTTTTTAGTTTTTAGATACATCTAAGTAAGGTGTATCTAAAAAAGTAAAAAAAATGTTTAAAATTTAAAAAATATTCACTAAAAATAAAAAAAGACGAAAATTTTAAAAATTAATTTTTAAAAAACTTAATGTAAAAAACTAAAATCAAACACACTGATTGATAGTGAAATTCAATTCACAATATTTCATCAGTCAAGAGTTTTGCCCGTCCGAATAAGCTAGCTTCTCCTTTATGAAAAGCAATTTCTAGGAAATATCCAACAATAAGTTCGTTTGGTGTTTTTTTTTTTTTTTTTTTTTTAATTTTTTTTTTTTTTATCCCTTTGACTATAGAAAAAACGCTTATCACGGTTTAGTGGACGTTAGTTCTCCAGTATTTACTGCAGGCCCGGCTTGAGATTTCTGGAATCCAAAGTTAATAATTAATTAATAATTTTTTGAGAATTTTTATATATATTTTTTTATTGAATGAAAAAAAATTTAAAAGTAAAGGATAAAAAATTTATGTTAAAATCATAAAAAATATTTAGTAATACATTATAATAACTAATAGGTATCGCTTGATTCCCACTCTTCTTATATTTTTATAACCAAATAAATTAATAATACTTACATAATCTAATTTTTTTACAAAATCATTTTTAATGAATAATAATGTTAATTATTTTAAATGGGCCTTCCAATTTTTTAATAAATTAATTTATTTTAAGTTAATTTGGGCCTTCCTTAATTTTTTTTGGACTTAAAATTTACTTAATTTATTAGAATAAACTATAATAAGAGAGACCACTTTTTTAGGTCTATTTTCAATGGATAACAATACTATTTTTTTTTAATGGCCTTTTAATTTTGGAAAAATTGGTCTAAGGTCCCTTTCCCAATTTTAGAAATGGAAGAGATCCACAATATTATATTATATTATGATGTCTAAGGTCCCTCAACTTCCACACTAATATATCACAGAGAAAATGTACTCTCTCAAGTCAATCCACCGAATAATTTCTCGTTGAAGAAAATCTGAGCCTACTATTTCTCTCTATATCAAGAGACCCAGCTTCTTCTTCCTCAAGCAGCTCTGCTTCGGGTTTCCTCCAGCTATTGCTCCGTCGATCACGGAGCTGATTTGCAGAGAAACAAGCCATGGACGCTTGCACAGAACAAGAGAGAGAGATGTGTAGAGGGATCTCTCTGGCACTCTCTCATAGAACTTCCTCAGAAGCCTCTCCTAGTTGAATTCAATTGACCTCTCCAACAACTCTCTCCAAGGCTCTGTTCCAAGCTGGTTCTGGTTCTGGTTCATCAAGACTCTCACTCACGTCAATCTGGCTAAGAACAGGTTTGCAGGGTCGATTGAGTTCGAACCCACTTCAGATGTGGTCCCATCTTGGTCAACCCAGGTGCTCAATTTGTCATCCAATAGGTTCACCAACTTGGCTAACCTCTCTGCTTTCCCTAACCTCTTTATTCTTGACCTCTCTCACAATGATCTTAAAGTCTTGCCTTTTGGGTTCAGTAATCTAACCAATCTTCAATATCTTGACATCTCAAGCTGCCAAATCGAAGGAAATTCAAAACCCATTTCGGTTCTTCACTCATTGAATCACTTGGATTTGTCAAACAACAAAATGACTGGTTTTTTTTTTCCTCTGATTTTCCTCCTCTGTTTGGCCTCAAATTCTTGAATCTCTCATTCAACAGTTTCAATGGTCAAGTGAGTCCGAACATGGTTAAAACACAGACAGAGTCGTTATAGCGACCCCGGTCTTTTCCCGTTTGATTATTGTATCCGGACTTAGGTTCCGTAGATTCTGTCATTGTATAATTGTTGTTGTTGTTGTTGTCCCTTATTTTCTCATTTGGAATTATAGGATGTGTTGGGCAGGTTTGTTTCAGGTTGGTTGGGTTTAGAAACCAAGTGTTGCTATCCAGAATTTTGGATCTTCGCCCGAGCGAGGAGTTTGTCGCTCGAGCGAGATGTTGTTTTTGGTTCTTCGCTCGAGCCGGGGTTTGGTCGCTCGAGCGAGAGTTTGCGTCTAGTTTGGACCTGTAGCTTTGCATTCTTGGCTCGAGCGAGCTTTTCTTCGCTCGAGCGAGTTAGTTCGTTCTTCGCTCGAGCAATAGTTCCTTCGCTCGAGCGTGTGTCTGGTTACATTTTTAATTTTCCCACCACCCAAACACGAAAAGAATTATGAGCCCCATGTAGATGGCAGCCGAGAACGAGTGCGCATTGTGATGTTTAGAGTGTGTACTTGTGACTAGTCATAATCAAGTAACGAAACGAAGCGCTGGCGATAATGGATGGAACAGTTACAGAGCTTGAGAGCTTGAGAATTGTGGTTCAAGAGTAAAGTTTAGAGAGAGAAAATCTATGAAAGGAAGGGAAATTGATTTTTGCAAAAGTGAAGAGACAAAGAGAGAGAGGAAAAGTTTGTCAAAACTGAAAGGCAGCAAAATGAAATGAATAAGCCGGCGGCGTGGGTAGGAATAACCTCGCCTGATAGCACGTGTCAGGTACGAGCCAATAGGGGCGTGACAACGTGTACAAAATGATTGGAACGACTGTGCATGCATAGTTTGAACTCTTGAAATTCTTGGAGTAGTGGAGGCAATAAACCTCGGCTAGAGAAGCGATCTCAGTTAAGATATTCAAAGAACTTGACTCTTGGTTCTTGATCCTAGATAAAGATGGACAGTTGAGTCCAGGGTACTTGAAACCTACAAGTCATGACCTTGGTCGAAGAGAAAAATGAAGTTTTGAGTTGACGTGTTGGTTAGCAAACGATGTAGGTTCCATCACCTCAGATTGCCGAGGTAATAGAACCTAAGGCAGTTGTGGGACATATTTTGAGAGTGACAACACATGGCTAAGGTGATGCCGAAGTATCAACCGAGGTGCCACATGGCTTGGTCACGTTGCGAGATGATCTGGCTAGGTCGAGGTATCTGAGGAGATATCGGAATCTGAGATAAGTAGATAGGGACAAGAAATCCCAGAACATGGAGGATCTCAGTCTGGATAGAGATAAGGCTATAAGAAGAGTTTATCTCAATCTAGATGAGGGTCCAGGATAAGCATGGAGCCTGAGTCCATTAAAGTAAGGCTTCTAAGGGATTAGTCATGGCTGGTTATAAAAGGAAGACACCTCATGGGTCTAAAGGTAAGTTCATTTCTTGTGAGTTTAAGTACAATTTGCCATCTTGAGAGATATTGAATCTGACTTGATTGTCGGAATGCCCCTAGGTGGACGAACCACCGCCAGATTCTCATTTTCTTGTGTAGGTTGTTGGGCTTAATCTATTCTCCGGTGCTCTCTAGCTGAGTTTCCTCGTTTGGTTGTGTGGTCGGAAATCAACACCTACAAGTTCAATATCTTTATTCCGTCTAAATAATTACAATGATATGAGAGTTAGCGTAATTTCTCAAACGTCAATGGGTGATATGTATTGATCCAATCTTAAGGGTGGTAAGTGTAATTTATCCTTTATTTATTTATATTTTCATTGTTAATGAGTAGATATAGATCCAAGATGGGGGCATATGGAATCTACCCTACAAATAAACACCAAATATCGGTAGTCATTTCCAAAGTCATGTGAATTAATTAACATTAAGAAAAATTATACATAGTTCTTGGAGTATCACGTAATCATATTCTCTCATCAATCATTATTAGATTAGAACAATAATTTATAAAAAATTAAAATTTAAGATGGTCTAATTTTAATAAGTCTTATTACTTACCTATCCATGGGCTTGTTGAGATCATTTTCGGTTGAGCTCTGAGGTGTTGTTTAATATTTTAATATTTGTATAAAAAAAGTGTTTTGATTTTTTTTAAATTAATAAAAATTATATTATGTTTTTATTTAATGTTATTTAGGTGGTGGTGGTGATATCTTTAGTTGTATTTGTGAAGAAGAACAGAAACTTCAGGCATAGTGATTTATATATACAACATGATTCATCTCCCTTTTCTCCATCCCCTTGACCCCTCTCTCTCTCATTGGTTACATTTTCTTTTTTTTTTTTCCTGCTCCTCCAATCACCACCGCACGTGGCAAAGGGGGTGAGGGGGTGACCTCCAAAAGGGGGTCCCAAGCATTATTCTTATATATATATATATATATATAATATTTATATAGATAAAAGTTTATATTTAGCAGTTTCAGCTAAGTTGCGCGAAAAATTATAGTGAAGTGCTTGTTTTCACTTTTAAAAAAATATTTTTTAGGAAATTTTACTTTCTTTATTTTTTGTATTTTTTTGTTTTTACTGAATTTTTTTGTATTTAAACAATTTTTTTACTTTTTAGACAACACCTAACATAAATACACCTAAAAAGTAAAAAAATTGTAAAATAAATTCTTTAAAAAATTTACTAAAATACCAAAAATAATAAAAAAATATAAAAATTCAGTACATTTTTATATTTTATGTATTTATTATTTTTTAAAATATTTTTTCATAAATTTTTTTTATTTTTAGATACATCCAAGTAAGGTGTATCTAAAAAAGTAAAAAAAATGTTTAAAATTTAAAAATATTCACTAAAAAGTAAAAAAACAAAAATACAAAATTCAAAAAATTAATTTTTAAAAAAACTTAATTAAAAAAACTAAAACCAATCACATTGATAGTGAAATTCAATTCACAATATTTCATCAGTCAAGAGTTTTGCCGTCCGAATAAGCTAGCTTTCTCCTTTATGAAAAGCAATTTCTAGGAAATATCCAACAATAAGTTCGTTTGGTGTTTTTTTTTTTTTTTTTTTTTATAAAATTCGTTTGTCCCTTTGACTAAGAAAAAACGCTTATCACGGTTTAGTGGACGTTAGTTCTGCAGTATTTACGCCAGGCCCGGCTTGAGATTTCTGAGTACAAAGTCGATAATTAATTAATAATTTTTAAAATTTTTTATATATATTTTTTTATTGAATGAAAAAAATTAAAAGTAAAGATAAAGATTTGTGTTAAAATTATAAAAAATATTTAGTAATACATTACAATAACTAATAGGTATCGCTTGATTCTCACTCTTCTTATATTTTTATAACCAAATAAATTAATCATACTTGCATAATCTAATTTTTTACAAAATCATTTTCAATGAATAACAATGTTAATTGATGTAAATGGACCTTCTAATTTTTTAATGAATTAATTTATTTTAAATTAATTTGGGCCTTCCTTAATTTTTTTGGACTTAAAATTTATTAATATATTAGACTAACTTATAAAAAGAGAGAACCACTTTTTTAGGTCTATTTTTCAATAGATAACAATACTAATTTTTTTTAATGGCCTTTTAATTTTTTAATGAATCAATTTATTTTAAGTTAGTTTTTGGCATTTTTAATTCTTTTAGACTTAAAACATACTTATATATTACACTAAATTTATATAAGAGGAGTCCCTTTTCTAAGTCTATGTCCCAGGGCCATGATTTACTGTAATTTTTTTATTTTTATTTTTTTATGTCTAAAATAATCTAAATAAGAAAAATAAAAATTTCAATTATTGAGAAGTGATTTTTTTGCATCTTCGTTTACGTTATTAACTTTTTAACTTATTTGAGATTATAACAAATGGTATTAATATAGTTGGACAGAGAACTTTTTTTTTATTTATTTATTTTATTTTAGGGTAAATTAGATTGATACCCCTTGAAATTTCTATTTAATATAGATTTTTTTTCCTTACGTTTGAAAAATTACATTCTCCTTTCTTAGATTTGTAATCTCATTATAAATTGTTTCTGGATTGTTAATGTCATGCCTAAAATTTTCTAAATGACCATTTTATCATTTTTCTTACATTTTTTATTCCTATCATCATAACTACATTCTAATAAATTTCTATCATTATAATTCTACCTGAACTATTCTTATTGGTGATGATATACAAATATAAATTTTAATAAAATTTTTAAATGCAATGATATAGTTTAAAGGTGACCTTTTACTTTAAAACAAAACATCTATAAATATGATTTATATTTACAACAATATTACTATTACAAATTTTTATATATATTTTTTGTATAAATTTTTATATATAAAATGGAATTTTTCATTTTTATTTCCACCATCAGTTTTCTTTTTCGTCTATTCACCCACATTTTATTACAGTATTACCAAACACCATCATTCATTGTTATTACAATATTATTGAATTTTTGTATTTTTATTTTATTTTTTGTATTTGGCGAATTTAAAAAAATCACAAAATATATGCTCTTAAGTATATCTCGAATAGGTGTATCTAAAAAAAAAATTGCTTAAAATATTTTTAAAAATTAGTAAAAAAAAGACAAAATAAAAAATTTAATTCTGTGGTGTGAGTTAAATCAAAGAAGATGATTGTTATTTATCTTGAAATGACATGAACAAAATATGAGTATATTTTATTATTTTATATGTATAAAGGCTAAAGGACAAATTGTCATTTTGATTTGACAGAAGGGTAAGTATAATTTTTCAAATATGAGAAAAGATCTGTATTAAACAGAAATCTCATGTGTGTGTTAGTGTAATTTACCAAAAAAAAAAAAAAAAAAATTACATCCGGGGGTGTTCTACAAAATAAATAACACATATATGAAAAATTAATAATTTTAATAGTTAATATTTATAAAGTTTTTCATTTCTCTATAATTATTTTAAAAAAATCACACTTAATAGTAATTTTCCCTATAAAAAAAGTTGTAAATTTTGGATTGATGGTATAAATTATATATATCTTTATATTGTTGGCTCACTTCATGAATGAAATCTCAATTATTAAATTTTAGATTAAGTTTAGAAATCCAGCCTTATGTACCATGAATCTATACTACTATAC
>NW_021025312.1:1265931-1393958 GCF_004153795.1 Camellia sinensis | reverse complement strand
CTCACGTAATCTCCCACAAAATATCAATATGATCTTTAGCTGCCAAATTCAAAACAACGTATATTATAAACAAGGGTAAGACAGGTATTTTACACTCTAAAATAATATTGAGGGACCTTAGGCTACAAAAGAACACATTGTGGACCCAATCCATTATTAAAAGTTGGATAGGGACCTTAAACCGATTTTCCCATTAAATTATAATATTTAATTTAATTTTTTTTAATGTACGATTTTATCCTGATTTTTAAACTAGGTGAATTGTACTTCAAGGATTAATTTGTTGTATTATAAATAGACCATTTAGGTATGTATATATAATTTGTTACCTAATGTAGACATTCAAATTTCTTATTAATATAAAATATATGCATGTATATATATATATATATATATCTTGCAAGTGTGTTCTTATATGTAGTAAAACTAGTTCTAACAATCATCTAAAAAATTCTTATGTTGCGAATCATATTTTGTGATTATGTTATGAATGATAACAAGGTTTCTGAAAATAGATTTTCTTGTTATTTCTTCTATCTTAAGAGTAGATGTAACTTAAATTTATTTTTATGTGTTTTTGTACAAGCACAAAATAATATTCACTCGTATAATCTTGTTGATCAAACTTGCGCTTGCGCTCCTCTAAACATCGTCGTAACACCTGAAATCACAAATGTAAGCTGATTGGCGGATATGTATCGGAAACCCCTCTGATGCCTAAGTCAGCAAATAAACTAAGGATGTAAAAGCTCTATGAATTCGGGAGTAAGAATTGCAATACTTGAGATTAGGGTTGGGTTTGAGTTTTTGTAAATTCCACATGACACAATCCTAGTAGGATTTTAACTCTCTTTTGTAGAGTCCTCCTAAAAATCACATTCCTAAATGATAATACTTATTTTTTAACACCCTCCTCACTGCAAATCAAGTGAGATGGCACAACTTTTTTGCTCGGTCAACGCAATCAGACGAGCTAACTTTACTCTACCTGCCACTGATCTAGCCGAGCAACGTGCAACGCCGTGCCAAGCTTTCATGGTGCGCCACCATGCTAACATTACGCAGCCCTTCTCATCCTAGTTTCGTTTGACCATCTTCTACTGTAGCTTGGTCAAGGCGTTGACCGCCATTAGGAAATAGACACCAACTTCAAGGGTGATTTTCACTCAACTACAAGCTTAACATTTTCTCTGTCATTTTCATTGGATTATAATAACAAACCTATGATTTTCTCTATACTACAAAGAAAAGTCCAGAGAAATTTGTGAACTTATATTCACTTTCAATATAACAAAAACAAAAAGACATTAACATCAAGAGACAAAAATATATTAAACACAAGCACATAAAAAAATCACAGAGAAGATCTGTTATGTTCACAAAACATTCAATTCAAAAAATTAAAAAAAACAAAACAAAACAGTTACTACTCTATTGCTACGTCTGTAAATTTCTCTGCCTACTTACAATTTTCTCTGTGATTTTCACTGCACTACAAGTTTACAATTTTCTCTATGATTTGAGTTCAATTATAGTAACAAACCTGCAATTTTCTCTGCACTATACAAAAATGCAAAGTGAACAAAAAACAGAGCACAAAACCGCAGAAAAATAGAGCACCAAAAAGCAACTCATAACCATGTTGACAGAGAATGAAAAAGCAACTCCAAAAATCAAAATCAACTCCATCAAAAATTCATCAATAACAGATAATGAAAAATTAACTTCAAAAATAAAAAATAACAACACTGAGTTCGTCTCTCTCACATTGATCAAAACTAAAAACAAAAACCTAATTCAACACCTACACGATCAAATCAAATCAAAAATTGAAAACTTATCTAATTCAACTCCACATGAAATCAAATCAAACACAATGAACCAGATTTCAACTCCTACACGATCGATCAACACCTACAAACAACGAACATGATTTCAACTCGTACAGGATTTCAACACCTATAAACAACGAACAGTATTTCAACACCTACAAAAACCCTAGAAAATCTCCACAAAAATCTGAATCGTCAAGTTCATCCTCACGTAATCTCCTACAAAATATCAATATGATCTTTAGCTGCCAAATTCAAAACAACGTATATTATAAACAAGGGTAAGACAGGTATTTTACACTCTAAAATAACATTGAGGGACCTTAGGCTACAAAAGAACACATTGTGGACCTAATCCATTACTAAAAGTTGGATAGGGATCTTAAACCGATTTTCCCTAGTCTATACATATAAATAACAAACAATCAATGTTTTTTACTTAATTATTATTTAATAGTTAACTTTAATTACATTATTGAATGTCATGTAATTTTTAAACAGACTGGATTCAATATGTGGATACTTTAATAAAAGTTCAATTAGTTTCTTATAAACAAAATTATTATTCAACTATGTTGTGTTGAAATTATAAACAATTATGTATTTATAATCAAAATTTAAAACATAATTAAAATAAATATATTTTACGTATTTAAACAAAAATCATAATAATTTTTTTCTATACTGTTGAATTTTATATTCACATGCATAACACATGTCCTTCTAGAGAAGTATTCAAGTCATGCGCATTCTATGCTTAAGAGAATATTATTTAAAATGAAGGATTATATTATCATATAACACAAAGTAAAAATAAAATTAATTAATATTTTAAAAAGAAAAGTGATGCTATTTTTTTATTTAGTAGCTTCAAAATACAAAAGTTACTAAAATTTATAAGTTATAGACATAAAACAAATTTAAAAAGTAAAAAAGGTAATCCTATGATTTTTTTTTAAAAATTTTAATTAAGTAGCTTTAGAATAAAAAATTGTTTAAAATTACAGGTAGTAGACACAAAATAAAGTTAAATTTTTTATAATAAGATAAAAAAATGCTTATTTTTTAACTACGCAAAATTAAGTTTTAAAAAAAAATTATAAGTGACATTTAAATCTTATCTAATTTTTAACCTACTGCCTCTATTCATTTTATTGTTTTTTTATAACTTCATTTTACAAATTTTAAAATTTAAAAAAACTATAAGTGGCATTTCACTTTTATCCAATTTTTAAACTATTACACTCTCCGATTATTCTATTATTAGAGTTATATTAAAATTTTATTATTTTTTCAAGTTTATCTTATCTTATTTTTCAATTTTTAAATTTCAACATGGATTTTTTTTTTCTATCTTCATTTGATATTTACTTAATTTCTCTCTATCTCATTTTTTTTTAGGATTTATCTAATTTTTTTTTCTATATTTTTATAGCTTATCTTCAAATTTAAACATAGTTTTTTTTTTGTTTTTATCTTATATTTACACAATCCACTTTTACTCTTGATTTTCAGTTGAATTTATTTTTTTTTTCCTAAAATTGATCTAATTTTCACTTTTTATATTCTTATAGTTTATCTTCAGACTTAAACTTATAGAATTTCATTATTATTCTTTATTTTCAGTTGAGTTTATCTGATTGAGTGTGTTTCAAGAAATTAAATTAGTGGTGCATATCTATATAAACATAGTGAGATCATTAAAGTATAAATTATTTAAATGCCCATCTAAATTAATATTATAGTATTTAGTTGTTAATTTTTAGCATGTTCAACATTATTTACCATTTTTTTGTTACTTGCTCATGCATAACACAGATTACCGCTAGTTTATCCCAAATAACGATATGTGATTGGAATTAAATTTGTATAATATGATATCTATGTATAAAATAAATCTGAATCGCAAGATGATAATATTAAGTAATTTCTTAATTGTTAAATATAAATTTATAGTATTAGTGTCAATTTTATATCCTATGTAAAAAAAAAATTT
Source organism: Camellia sinensis (assembly GCF_004153795.1). Lineage (NCBI taxonomy): Eukaryota > Viridiplantae > Streptophyta > Magnoliopsida > Ericales > Theaceae > Camellia > Camellia sinensis. The sequence goes on along the minus strand of NW_021025312.1, from coordinate 1,390,130 downwards.
AAATTTTTTTAAAATGAGTTTATAGAGCCACCCGTAAAAAGGCCACAAAAAAATAATAAAGAAAAGACGTGAAGTCTTCCAGACGTCCTTAACAAATGGGGTAGCGAAGAATAATAATAAAAAAAAAAAAAAAAAATAATAATAATAATAAAAAAAGACTTCAAGTGAAGTCTTCGAAGATTGATTGACTAAATTTATGTGGTCTTTTTTAATGTAATCTAAATTGTATTTATAACTTATTAGATCAGCGCATGAGATCATCTTATCTGTAAGCATATATACAAGTAGGAAATGCAGATCAATACACTACAAAAAAAACAGGGCAAATAACACGGAACTTTTTGTGATGGGGTAAGTGTCGTCGTTAAAAATGGTTTTTACAACGTAGTGTAGTTGCCATCACCAAAAAAGGTCTTTTGCGACGGCGTTTATCTGTCATAAAAAAAAAAAAGAACTTTTACGACGGTACAAACCCCGTCGCTAATGATTGTAAAAGAAAAATGCAAGAACATTTGCGACGCCTAGTGTGCCATCGCAAAAAAAATTATTTTGCGACGGGAAAAAGTTACTGTCGCAAATCACTTGTGATGGCAAAAGCCTATCGCAAACTAAATCTTGGTAAAACAGCGTCGTTTTATTGGTTAATATTTATCATTTGTGACGGTTGAAATATGCCGTTGCAAAAAATAAAAATTTTGTGTCCCGCTCATTTGTATCCCATTCGCGGTCAAGTGTTCCCCAAAATCCCTCAAAAGCTTTCCGAAACCAAAATCCCCAAAATCCCTAAAATTCTGAAACCAAAATCCTTAAAAACCTTAAAAGTTACTGTCGCATTCAGCATTGCCATACATTGAAGAGGGTGAACGAGGGTGAACGACGAGTGACAAGGGCGAACGACAGCCTTCGCTGGAGTGACGAGCAACAGCGAGTGACGGCTAGCAGCGAACAACGGCCTTCGCCAAAGTGACGAGCAACAGCGAGTGATGGCTAGTAGCGACCCTTCCACTCTCAACTCCCTCCTCCTTCCATCTCCTCCTCCAGATCTCACGCCCGTCGGAGTTTCCTTGTTAGAGCTATAAGAGCTCTATGTTTATTTATTTACAAAATCTCATTTTTATTTTTGGCTAGCGTTTATTTATTTACTCTTATGGTCGGTTTCTTCCGATTCCAGCCATATGTTTAATTTTAAGTAAATCCTTAAACTGCATCCCTCTCAAGATTCAAGATTGCCTATGCATCTATATTAGGTAGGTATATATATACGTCTTCTGTATATTCATGAATTATACACACTTTCATATTGGCTTGTGCGAATCTTCACCAATGTTTCAATATCGTCTCTTCTAGGGCTTATCATGTCGTCATTTTTGCGGTGTTTATGATTGAGTATTCTGTTGATGATTCTTGATTGTTTTGGGGGTTTGTTTAGCGAATCCTAATTATATATGTACTGTTTATTGATGATTTATTCATCTATCTGTGTTGCTTATTTGGATATCATTTCAAGAGCACTTGAATGATGTGAGGAGTGTAACTGAACGCAATTTGCAATTTGTAAAATATACATGAAAGCTTTTTTCAATTGGTATATGTACCAACTAAATCAAATGCCCACTGCAAAATTTGTAAATAAAAAAATCTGCTTGTAACTTAAAAGAAGGAATATATAACACTAAAAATGATGTATTAGTGGTATTTATTTCAAATAGTAGACCATATACTCCTTAATCTAGAATACAAAATGCCCAAAGTTTTCAAAGGGAAGTTGCAGCTGCAGCAGTGTTATTCTGTTTGTCCGCTACAGGTAATCTGGAGTGATCTGCCTTCATGGATGCTCCTTTTCTGTTTTGTTACATGTGTCCTTTTTCTATTTTATTTTTCTTTTTGTTTTTGTCTTTAGGTTTGCTTTGTTTCTTTGAAGCTTGAATTGATCAAGTTATGATTAATGTTACAACAGATTTACACCAAACAAGCCTAACTCATCCCTATCTATTAATTTTTTAATCAATTTGTGGACCATATTTTTAGTTGTGTTGAATTATATTTAATTGTTCCTTTGTTGATTTGCTAAGTTTTATTTAGGCTAGCAGTTAGAAATCAGAATCACAATTTTGTTGAAGACAAAAACAATATTTTTCTTTAAAAATTATATTATATGATAAATACTTAAATATAAAGAAGACTTTCTTCTTATCTCTCATTTTCATGTTGCTCTCTCAAGTCTCAACATGTGTTGTGATCCCATTCATGGCCTTCTAGTATTGTTTACGATAGTGATGGTTATAGAAAATGTAAATAGGGAAGATATGTCTGTTTCTCCATACAATGCTAATAGCCGTTTATAGAGATTTTTTTTTAACACACTGTTTATAGAGATTGGTTTTTAAATTTTTTTTCAAATCGTTCAGAATCTAAAGCCAAAGCATGTTGCCAAATAAAATTAAGCCACGTGTCTCTCAAACTACCAAATCCGGCTCTAACTCCCAAATCGGGAATCTGATTCGAGTCCCGTCTTGTCCCATAAGTCTCTCATTCCAAGACGGTCGTGTGTGCCAAGTTTTGTGCTAATCCGACTCCGTTTGGTGACTTTGAGGCGTCAATACCTCGAATTTTAAGTTTCGTAAGAAATTAGCTTGTCTAGACCGAAATACGACTCTAACTCCCAGACCGAAAACCCGATTTGAGTCTCATCTTGTCCCATAAGTCTCTCGTGCCTAGGCGGTCGTGTGTGCCAAGTTTCATGCTAGTCCGACGTCGTTTGGTGACTTTGGGGCGTCAATACCTCGAATTCTAAGTTTCTTAAGGAACTAGTTTGTCTAGACCGAAATTTGGCTCTAACTTTCAAACCGGGAACTTGATTCGAGTTTTGTCTTCTCCCACAAGTCTCTCATGCCAAGGCAGTTGTGTGTGCCAAGTTTCGTGTAATCCGATGCTGTTTGGTGACTCTGGGGTGTCAACACCTCAAATTCTAAGTTTGTTAGGAAACTAGTTTGCCTAGACCGAAATCCAGCTCTACCTCCCAAACCGGGAACCCGACTTGAGTCCCATCTTCTTCCACAAGTCTCTCGTGTCAAGGTGGTCGTGTATGTCAAGTTTCGTGCTAATCCAACACCGTTTGGTGATTTCGGGGCGTCAACATCTCGAATTCTAAGTTTCTTAAGAAACTAGTTTATCTAGAGTAAAATCCGACTCTAACTCTCAAACTGTGAACCCGATTCGAGACTGATGTTTTAAGACTATTTGTTTGTTTTTGGTTTTTTTTTTTCTTCATGTTTTATAGTTATTTGATGTTTAATTTTTGTGAATGTGTACAGAAGAGATACTTAAGGGAAGAACAGAGGATGGATAAGAGTTGGGTTGACTTTCCAAATAGGATGTTGAGGGAATACATTAATGGGATTGATCAATCCTTGTGTTTGCCTACACCAATAGGGCTGAAGGTTCGATGATTAGTTGTCCGTGTAGGAAATGTGAGAATCGATATCATCTTGTACGAGAGGGTGTTCGGGAGCATATGATTTTGAACAGTTTTTTTAAAAAGTACAAACATTGGATTAATCATGGGGAATCTTACGTATCTCTGCATGGTAATCGAGAAAATGAACATTGACTAATTTAGACATTACAGATGATATGGTTGGAATGATACAAGGGGCTATGGGAAATCCATATGCCGATACAAGTGTTGAGGGTAATGAACCACAGGAACTTGATCCCCATGCATCTGAACCGCAACTCGGTCCAAATGTAGAGACTGCAAAGTATTTCAAACTTCTTCAAGATGCACAAAGTGAATTATATTCGGGTTGTCAGAAGTTCACATCTTTGTCATTCATTGTTCGACTTCTACATCTGAAGGTACTTAATCAGTGGACAGAAAAGTCTGTTGACATGTTGCTTGAGTTATTGAATGAGGCGTTCCCGTTAGGTGTGAAACTCTCGGACTCATATTATAAAGCTCAAAAGGTCACAATAGATTTGGGCTTCACGTATGGGATGCCTGTCCCAACAGTTGCATGTTGTTTCGAAACGAGGATGCCAATCTTGATAAATGTGTCATATGCAACAGTTCTAGATGGAAATCAAATGGTGATGATGGTTCAAATGGTCCTAATAAAGGTGGCAAACGAATAGTTGCAAAACAGATGAGCTATTTTTCTTTAAAGCCAAGGTTGCAGAGGTTGTTTATGTCATCCAAGATGGCCAAGTTAATGAGATGGCATGCAGAGGAATGAATTGATGACAGTGTCTTTAGGCATCCTGCTGATTCCCTTGCATGGAAAGATTTTGACCGTCGAAATATTGACTTTAGTAATGATTGCCGTAGTGTAAGGCTTGGCTTAGCATCTGATGGGTTTAACCCATTCAGGACGATGAACATAGTTCATAGCACTTGGCCTATTGTGCTCATTCCATACAACTTGCCGCTATGGATGTGCATGAAGCAACCATTTCTAATTTTATCTATGCTTATTGACGGCCTGAAAGGACCTGGTGACAAGATTGATGTATATATGCAATCGTTGATTGAGGAGTTGAAAGAACTATGGAATGACGGTGTCTCCATATTTGATGCATCAACAAATCAAATATTTTAATTGTATGTAACTTTATTGTGGACAATTAGTGATTTTCCTACATATGCAAACTTGTCAAAATGGAGCACTAAAGGTGAATATGCATCTTGTTGCAATAAGGAAACTACATCGTGTTGGTTGAAGCATAGTAGGAAACAATCATACTTGGTCATTGCAGATTTTTACCTAATGGCCATAAATTTCGAAAGGATAAAATATCATTTAATGGTAGTCGGGAATTCAGACTCAAACCAAAATTGTTGTCTGGAACTGAGATGTTGCTACAATTAGAATGTGAGGGTATTTTAACCCAATAGAAGAGGGATGACCTTAAGGAGAGGCATAGGAGACAAGTTGAGAAGGAGAAAACCGGACATCGCACCCATAGCTGGAAGAAAAAGAGTATCTTTTATGAACTGCCATATTAGAAGCACAATCTAATAAAACACAACCTTGATGTGATGCATATAGAGAAGAATGTTTGTGACAATGTGTTGTGGGCAATATTAGGGGTTATAGGAAAATCGAAGGATGAGGTTAATGCTCGGTGTCATTTACAAGAAATGAATATTAGAAAACCCCTATATTTGCAGTTAAGAAGGTTGAATAAAGCTTATTTACCACCAGTACAATTCACGATGACCAAGGATGAGAAAGATTTGTTCTTGAAAGTGTTGAAGGAAGTTAGAGTTCCCGACGAGTATTCACCCAATACATCACGTCGCGTGCGCTCACATGATAGAAGTATTGGGGGTCTTAAAAGCCACGATAGTCATATTCTGATGCAACAACTTATTCCATTGGCTATTCGAAGATCGTTACCGAAGAATGTAATTGAACCTTTGATTGAATTGAGCAATTTCTTTAGACAACTGTGTTCCAAAGTGAATTGTGTGACAAATTTGCAATATATTCAAGATCCTATCACCATAACACTTTTTCATTTAGAGAAAATATTTCCTCTGACTTTTTTTGATATAATGGAGCACTTGCATGTACATCTAGCTGATGAAGCGTTATTGGCTGGAACAATTTAGTTTCGGTGGATATATCCAATTGAGAGGTATCTTCTTACTTTGAAGCAATATGTGCGTAATAGAGCTCATCTGGAAGGTTCAATTGCTAAAGGATATCTTATGGAAGAATGCATGAATTGTTGTGCACAATATCTCAATGATGTGGAAACCAAATCTAGTTGACCTGTGAGGAACTACAGTGGTGATGATAATCTAGGTCGTGCTGTAGGTGAAAGCACAAGCTTTTATCTTGATAATACTTCTTGGGTACAAGCTCATCGGTATGTCTTATTCAATACAAGTGCAGTTCAACCATTCATAAAGTAAGTTATGTCACTCACTCAATATTTTATTATGTTTCATTGAATTTTGAACCAAAAATTTTTTATTGATAAAAATTTTCAATCTACACAGCAAACACCTTGAAATACTTAAGGTCAAAATGCCTCGTGTTGACGATCATTAGCTTCAGCGTGAACATTTTGAAACTTTTCACATTTGGTTTAAGGAACATGTATGTATTTAAATCTACAGATTCTAGTTACCTAAGTCGAACTACATTTTAAATTTTACCTTTTTTTTTTAAATAGGTTCAAACTTTGCGAAGGACTAGTGATGTCACATTTTCTGAAGAGATTATTGTATTGGCAAATGGTCCTTATAACCTGGAAAGGAGGTTCAACGGGTATATAATGAATGGGTTTCGGTATCGAGTAAAGGCCATGGATGATCGTCGAGCCACACAAAATTGTGGCGTAGCTTTAAAGGCAGATACCATAAGTTATGCTAGTCGGAAAGACAAGAATCCTCGTGTGGGGTCTTTGTACTATTATGGACAATTGACAGCTATTGTTGAGATTCGATATTCCAATGAGAAGAAGCATGTGTTGTTTAAGTGTGATTGGATTGACAACATTCACGGGAAGATACAAGATGTCTTCAATTTTACGTTGGTCAACTTCAATTATTTGTTATACCGAGATGAACAAATTACTAATGAACCTTTCATCTTGGCATCCCAAGCAGAGCAAGTTTGGTATGTTGTAGACTCGTTAGAACCAGACTAGCAAGTAGTGGTGAAGATGTCTCAAAGAGGTTTATTTGATATGAATTCGACTGATCAAGAAATCGAGCCATAATTAGAAGAAAACATAATGCTCCGTGATGAAGAAATTGGTTGGGTGAGGGAAGCCACAGAAGGAGAAACACTTGATGTTGAAATAGACTGATATTTAATAAACAAGTAATTGAATTAAGGCCAAGGTTGTAGTTAATCATTAGTTTCTTAATTTACTTTGTCTTTATAATTGTATTAGTTCAATTAATGTCATATTATAGTTGATTCAAAACCATTCTCTATGTTTCTAATGTCAATTAATGTCATATTGCTTGCAGATTATTATGGCAAGGAAGAGGAAGCCTGATCATCCCCTACGCATGATGTCCGATGTGGTACGTAAGAGGACATCAGTGGCACCAACATCAGAGGATGCATCACATCGACCACCATCAGAGGGGCCATTAGTGCCACCACTATCTAACTAGCCACTGCAGCGACCACCATTAGTGGCACCACCATTAGAGAAGGCATTACAGCGAGCACCATCAGAGGGGCCATTAGTGCCACCGCATCGACCACCATTAGTGGCACCCTAGCAGCTATCATCTACTCAGCCTCCACGCCTACCATCGGTGCGTCCACCATCAGTGGCACCACAACAGCTATTATCCCGACTAGAGTCATTATCTTATGAGCCATCCCCAGATATATAAATTTGCTTTGATTTGTATGAAAATTATTTAAATATATATTTATTTATTCTCATTATATATAATTTGTTTATTCTCATTGTATTTTCTAGACTCTTCGACTTCTTCACAGCCCACCTCAGGTATAAGAATTCGATTTGTATTAACATTATTTAAATTTGCATTTGTTTATTATCATTGCATATTGTTTATTCTTATTGTATCTCGCAGGTCATGTTAGTTCTTCACCAACCTTGACTAGGCATGGTAGAGGATGTGCCAAGGGCATTAAGGAGTGGGGTACTGGTACAAAGTTGGACATACAATTTGACGAAAATTACTACCCAATAGGGGATAATGTGTCTAAGTTAACTACTCAACTTGGCATTATTGTGCGGAATGGTAACATTGTTCCTCTTACTTTTCTTGACTGGAACACTGTGCCTGATGATATTCTTGATGCTATCTGGAAGGATGTGAAGGTAAAAGTATATTTTTGTCCAAAAATTCAAATTACAAAATTGTGTTATTATTATTTAAACTTTGAAATTGTGTTTTATAGGACAATTTGAATATATGTCCAGAGGAGTATAAGCCAATCTGCATGAAAACCTACAACAACATATGAAAGTATCACAAGAATAAGATTAAGACCAAGTATTTCAAGCCTAAAAGTTATGATCCTAATCTGAAGGATGATGTTCCTTTGCACATTGTGCCAAGCCAATGGGAAGAACCTGTGGAGTACTGGCGTACTTCCGATGCTGAGGTATACAAATAATTTATATTTATGATATGTAAACATACAAATCATATTTATATACTTACATTTGTTAAACCTGTTATAAAAAATTACAACTAGGAATGCTAAAAATCGGCGAACTCACGGCATAGCTCATATCATAGGGCGTACTACTTTCGCTCAGATTCGGCATGAGGTTTATATTTTATTGTTTTATTTTTTTATATAAATAAACATTGTATTTTTGAAAATTATTTGGATTCTAATTTTCATATTTCTAAAAAAATCTATATGCCCAATAAGGGGGAGTCTACTGATAAGATGAATGTGTGGCTTATGACACGTATAGCAGATGACCCTGAGGTTATCCAGACCTTGGTAGTTTCCAAACACCTAACATTGTATTTAAATTTTATTTATTTATTTATTTATTTTTTTGTGTCAACTATCTTAATTTGACATATACTTTTATGTCTTATTGAATACAGGATGAGTTTAATCGTCAACTCTCTATGCTACCTGAGGATTGTCAGACTTTGGAGGCTAGGAATACCATTTTCCATGAGTTGATAGGTCATGACAGACATGGATATTGTCGTGCATACGGGAGAACTGTGCCTCGGAGCACGGTGTATAAAGATGGTGCTGGGCCATCACAGTCAACACCCCAGCCATCGACTATTGTTGAGATCACCTAGTAGGTTCGTGCGGAGCTAAGGGATGAATTGAGGGAGGAGCTGAGGAAGAAGATGCGAGCAGAGTTCTCCATACATTTACAGTAGATGAGAGCTGAGATGATGGCCTTTGTGTCACACGGGGCGAGTGTGGATCCCAACAGACAGGTTCGATATAAATTAAATTGTTTGATAGTTAAATTTTCACACAACATATATGTATATATATATAATAAAGTTAGAATATAACTAACACATTATGTATTGACTGTCATAGGTTCCTGATGCATCGAGTGGCCACTGGGTATTTAGGGAATCTGTAAGAGATGAGAATCCATATACACCACCACTAGAAGATCAGGTATAAAATGCATCTTTGCATTCAAAGTTAAGAATAACCATAAATTAACTGTACATAACCAAAAAGGATAGAGGCTAGGCACGAGAGAAATGTGGGAGAACACGGGACTCGAATCGAGTTCCCGGTTTGGGAGTTTGAGCCGGATTTCGATCTAGGCAAACAAGTTCCTTAAGAAACTTGAATTTGAGGTGTTGACGTCCCAAAATACCAAACGGTGTCAGATTAGCATGAAACCTGGCACACACGACCGCCTAGACACGAGAGACTTGTGGGAGAAGACGGGACTCGAATCGGGTTCCCAATTTGGGAGTTAGAGCCGGATTTCACTCTGGACAAACTAGTTCTCTAAGAAACTTGAATTCGAGGTGTTGATGCCCCAAAATCACCAAATGGCGTCGGATTAGCACGAAACTTGGCACACACGACTGCCTAGGCATGAGAGACTTATGGGAGATGATGAGACTCGAATCGGGTTCCCGGTTTGGTAGTCAGAGCAAGATTTTGGTCTAGGCAAACTAGTTCCTTAAAAAATTTGAATTTGAGGTGTTGACGCCCCAAAATCACCAAAACAGCATCGGATTAGCATAAAACTCGGCACACACGACTGCCAACCCACGAGAGACTTGTGGGAGAAGACGGGACTCAAATCGGGTTCCGGTTTGGGAGTTAGAGTCGGATTTTGGTCTAGGCAAACTAGTTCCTTAAGAAATTTAAATTAGAGGTGTTGACAACCCAAAATCACCAAACGGGGTCGGATTAGCACGATACTTGGCACACACGATTGCCTAGGCACGAGAGACTTGTGGGAGAAAATGAGGCTCGAATCGGGTTCCCAGTTTGGGAGTTAGATTTGGATTTCACTCTAGGCAAACTAGTTCCTTAAGAAACTTGAGTTCGAGGTGTTGACGCCCCAAAATCACCAAATGGCGTCGAATTAGCACAAAACTTGGCATATATAACAGCCTAGGCATGAGAGACTTGTGGAAGAAGACGGGGCTCGAATCGGGTTCCCGGTTTGGGAGTTAGAATCAGATTTTACTCTAGGGAAACTAGTTCCTTAAGAAATTTGAATTCAAGGTATTGACCCCCCAAAATCACCAAACAGCGTCAGATCGGCACGAAACTTGGCATGCACGACCACCTAGGCATGAGAGACTTGTGGGAGAAGACGGGACTCGAATCAGGTTCTCGGTTTGGGAGTTAGAGCTGGATTTCGGTCTAGGCAAACTTGTTCCCTAAGAAAATTGAATTCGAGGTGTTGACTCCCCAAAATCTCCAAATGGCGTCGGATTAGCACAAAACTTGGCACACATGACTGTCTAGGCACGAGATACTTGTGGGAGAAGACGAGACTCGAATTGGGTTCCCGGTTTGGGAGTTAGAGCCAAATTTCGGTCTAGGCAAACTAGTTCCTTAAGAAACTTGAATTTGAGGTGTTGACACCCCAAAATCACCAAACGGCGTCAAATTAGCACAAAACTTGGCACACATGACTGGCTAGGCACGAGAGACTTGTGGGAGAAGACGGGATTCGAATCGGGTTCTCGGTTTGGGAGTTAGAGTCGGATTTCACTCTAGGCAAACTAGTTCCTTAAGAAACTTAAATTCGAGGTGTTGACGCCCCAAAATCACCAAATGGCTTTGGATTAGCACGAAACTTGGCACACACGACCGTCTAGGCATGAGAGACTTGTGGGAGAAGGCAGGCTCGAATCGGGCTCCCGGTTTGGGAGTTAGAGCCAGATTTCACTCTAGGCAAACTAGTTCCTTAAGAAACTTGAATTCGAGGTGTTGACGCCCCAAAATCACCAAATGGCATAGGAATAGCACGAAACTTGGCACAAACGACCGCCTAGGCATGAGAGACTTGTGGAAGAAGACGGGACTTGAATCAGGTTCCCGATTTGGGAGTTAGAGTCGGATTTCGGTCTAGGCAAACTAGTTCCTTAAGAAATTTGAATTCGAGGTGTTGATGCCCCAAAATCACCAAACGGCATTGGATTAGCATGAAACTTGGCACATATGACTACCTAGGTACGAGAGACTTCTGGGATAAGACGAGACTCGAATCGGGTTCCTGGTTTAGGAGTTAGAGCATGATTTCACTCTAGGCAAACTAGTTCCTTAAGAAACTTGAATTCGAGGTGTTGACGCCCCAAAACCACCAAACAGCATCGGATTAGCACAAAACTTGGCACACACGACCACCTAGGCACGAGAGACTTGTGGGAGAAGACAGGGCTCGAATCGGGTTCCCGATTTGGGAGTTAGAGCCGGATTTCACTTCAGGCAAATTAGTTCCTTAAAAAACTTGAATTCGAGGTGTTTACACCCCAAAATCACCAAATGGCATTGGAATAGCATGAAACTTGGCACACACGACCGCCTAAGCACGAGAGACTTGTGGGAGAATACGGGACTCGAATCAGGTTCCCGGTTTGGGAGTTAGAGCCGAATTTCGGTCTAGGCAAACTAATTCCTTATGAAATTTGAATTCGAGGTGTTGACGCCCCAAAAATCACCAAACGGTGTCGGATTAGCACGAAACTTTGGACACACGACCACTTAGGCACGAGAGACTTGTGGAAGAAGACGGGACTAGAATTGGGTTCCCGGTTCGGGAGTTAGAGCCGGATTTCACTATAGGCAAACTAGTTCCTTAAGAAACTTAAATTCGAGGTGTTGATGCCTCAAAATCACCAAATGGCGTCGGATTAGCACGAAACTTGGCACACATGACCGCCTAGGCACGAGAGACTTGTGAGAGAAGACGGGACTCGAATCGGGTTCCCGATTTAGGAATTAGAGCCGAATTTCTGTCTAGCCAAAATTATTTACTTAGTTAAATTTTTATGTTTTTTTGTAATTAAAATATTAACACATAATTATATTGTCATTAATTATTTTTTATTTTTTTTTTCAGATATTTCTCGAGTAGGAGTTTGCTTCTTGTGGAATGCAGGCGTGTGAAGAATACGACTAACTTTTGTTTTTGTTACCCACGGAAGAATCATGAGGAAAACTTTTGTTTTTGATTTATGTTATTTTGAATTGTGAACAACATTATGTATTTAAACATTATATACGTATTATGCAACATTATATAGTGGGGTAATTTTGCTGATGTGTTGTTATGAATGCAAGAATATTTTTATTATGGATGAATTGTTATTTTTATACTGAAATTTTTATATTATTATGTAATTATTGGTTTCGTTTTCAGTTATTTTTCGTTTAATACAAGTAATTTTCATATTTTTAATAATTTTATTACATTTTTTTATTATTATTTTTTTTGTGACGGCACTACACCGTCTCAAAAAACATTAGAACCATTTTTTTTTTTTGCGACGTAGGCAATGCCGTCGGAAAAAATATTGGCAATAGCATGTATTTTGTTGAAACAAAAAACCTTTCGTGACGGTATTTTTTGCCGTCTCAAATAATCTTTTAGCGACGGTATGTTTTACTATCTCAAATAATCTTTTAGCGACGACAGGTATGCCATCGCAATAAAAACCCTTTCGCAACGGCATTTTTTCCCGTCTCAAATAACACTTTTAGCGATGGTAAAACAGTTTTGTCGCAAAAAATCTCAAATTTTTACATATTATTGGCGATAGCAGAATTTCGTCGCAAAAGGCAACTTTTGTCGTCGCAAAGAAAAGGCGACGACATGTTGCCGTTGCTAAAACGTTTTAGTAACGCCCTTTGTTGTGACCCTTCATTTGCCGTCGCTAAAAGTCAGTTGCTGTCGCAAAAAAGTTTTTGAGACGGCATGCCATCGCAAAAAACTGAAATTTTTGTAGTGATATATATATATGGTACCAACCTTTCGATACCATATGCATTTTATTAGGTATTTTTTGAGTATATATGACGTATGTTTATAACTATTGGGCTAGCATATATATATATATATATATATTGTATATTTATTATTGATTGATTGTTTGGTGATTGATTCACCTTTCATATTTAATTTGTGTACACTCTCCTATATATAGGGCATTTTGTATATTATTCATTACAACATTATATATAGTGTTTATAGTATCACGCTCACTCTCACTCTCACCTCACTCTCACTCTCTACAATAATCTAACATAGTATCAGAACCATAAGGATATTTTTCTTTCTTTTCTTCTACTCATCACCAAAACGCACCATTACGGTTTTCGATGACATTTCCACAACCATTCCAATCTTTTTGGGTACTAATTCACCACTATCAAGCTACCCAGATCACCATTCTCTTTCGAAAATACCATCATATTGCCCATAACCCCCTCACGATTCCAACGCCTCCAGAATCATCACAAACAGGGCCCTTACACGCTGCTTGAATAGCTGTGTGTCACAGCCTTCCGTCGCCCCTCTCATACGTGCTTGCAAGCGCACCCCAGTGTTGCTGATGTCAACCTCTCTGCATTGACGTCAACTGCTCCAGTCAACTGCGTCAGTCAGCCATCTTGCTACTAACATATGCCATGCTTATTTCTACTAAAGTGCGTCGTGGCTTCTGTGCGCTATTATGTATTGCGCCCTTTGATGATGTCATCCTGTCACCACTGACATCAACCCTACGTGTGATGCCCCAAATCTATACTAAGGGTTGTAGTCAAGGGAGAGTCACTAATGAGTCCTATGGCCAATAGCCAAGTAAGATTCCAGATCGCCAGAGGAGTCCAATTAGCTTGCCTTCTAAGTCCAGCTTTCTTAGGTAGCGCACTACTTTTTTGACATATCTTAAAAGGCATTGACATAAGGTCTTATAAGCAACGTCGGGAATTATATTGGTGTTGGAATATCAATACATAATAATAGAGTAATTACAAATATCATTAATTACAAAAGCTCATTCCATCAACATTACATCCAAAAGAGAATTTAAAGTTTCATATGGACTTTACGAAACAACAAAAGAAATTCCTAACTTTCCTAGGATAGCCAAATGTCCTTGAAGTTTTCCAATCCATTGTCTTCTGCTGTAAGCTCCTCTTCGACACCTGGTATGATCCAGTAAATGCACACACACCCCATATCTTTTTCCTAGTTCAATACACAACAGCATTTACAAAAAAAAAAAAAAAATACACAGTGGAAAAGGTCATGGCATTTAAGTTCATACCACAAATTATATGGTTAATTGTTAGTAGTCTAGAAATCCTTAAAGAGATTTCATCCTCCTAACTCCAAGAATTGGACGCGGTATGCCCCCTCTTTTTGCTTTGTTGCAGGCCTTACCTCGGATGCCTACCAACGGTTATATACCGCATAGCGCCAATCATAAGGTGTCAAAAGAGATGGTAATAATGGGCCTTGCCTAAATCCCTCCTTACACCAAACTACCTAGGGTCCGAATACAACTGCTTTATTCAAGGCTTCCCCAACCACTTACACAAGATTTAACTTACCAAAGGGAACACATCCCACTAACTAATAACTTCTTCTCATAATAATAATCGATGATCGAAACCCCATTAGCCACCCCCATTAAGTTTTCCGTTAGACTAATTGTTGTAATTAGTTAGTACAAGCAAGAAGGAAAATAAATTTGTATAAGTGTAAGCATTATTAAAGGACAAAAAAATAAAATAAAATACATAACCGTGACATGTATAATATCATACCAAGACATAATTACATATAAGTAAGCACATTCATAAAGTCAAGAGCAGAAATGTCATGACCCGAACCCGGCTCCATGGATTAAGGACATAACCGGCCGGTAATCTTGAAATTACCTACGGCCTCAAACCAAATCAGACATAACTCATCGGAGTAAAGGGGGCAAACGGAAGCAGAATTTAAAACTTTGTCCATAGAGCTGTGCTTACATGGCACATCATAACAAACCATACATAAAGATATTAATAACTCACATCAGACAATACAGTAGCATAAAGTTCTGTACAGACAAGATCATTCAAGTCTAGGTCAGCCAATCAAAACTATATACAAACGTATCCAAAGTACTCGCCAACATGACAAAATGACACAAGATAGCAAAAGGGCGAAGACGTGTCTCGTGCGTAAGACGTAAGGGCTGGCTCCTCAAAACCTTGGTTGTTCCACACAGACTTCACTGAGGCTGGGTTTGGACCGCTCTTGGCTCACCTACATACACATGAATGAGCGCGAGCGAAAGCTCAGTGAACAATATCGAATAAAGAAGATACATTAGAACAACATACGACAAACGGCCTTGGGCCCAATTCATATTCTATCTAATATATATATATATATAGGTATACATATGGCAGGTGACTGCAGTTCCAAACATATCAGACGGCCTCGGGCCCAATCCATTCATGTCAAACTGGCCTTTGGCCCATTCATACTTTCATTAGTGTCAAACTGGCCTTTGGCCCATCCATACTTTCATTAGTGTTCATTAGTGTCAAACTGGCCCTTGGCCCATTCATTCTATCTTTCATGTCAAACTGGCCTCTGTCCCATTCATTCACGTCGGACCATTATTCATGTCAAACTATCATTAATGTCAGACAAGCCTTTGGCCCATTCATTCTCTTATTCATATCAGACTGGCCTTTGGCCCATTCATTCTTTCATTCATGTCAGACTGGCCTTTGGCCCATTCATTCTCTTGTTCATGTCAGACTGGCCTTTGGCCCATTCATTCTCTCATTCATGACAGACTTATAGGAAGCTAAGCAATTGGACAAATAGCATATTCCAGATATCTTTATTAAGATACTACTCACAGTGATCGGTTGGTTGATTTGCCCTGGGGCTTGACCCTACACATCACATAGCACAAATGGGTCACAATTGATTCAATCCGTTCTTAATTCACATATTCCTCTTTAGGCTTTATTCTTATCCCTTTTAACTCATTTACAATGCTTAATGCATGCCTAAGAGTACTTAGAAGTGAAGGGGAACGAAAAACGAAACACAGAACGTATTCTCAAAATTCCAAAAACAGGGGTCCCCGCTCGAGCGTGGACTTTCCCGCTCAAGCGGACCCATGAGGTCTGCAAAAGTACTGGATACAACATTTTCACGCTCAAGCGCGAACTCGGACGCTTGAGCTGAAGATTAGTCTACATAGCTCTCCGCTCGAGCGGACGTCATGTCTGCAGAAAATACTGGGAGCTCGTATTTTACGCTTGAGCGGCGGATCCCTCGCTCAAGCGGACATCAAAATTTTTGGATTTTCCAGAACATGTTCTTGAGCTTCAACTTGACATCCAAAGGCTCTAAACACTTGATTTTGGCTCAAACTTTGCATATACATGTACTAACATGGTACAAACACCAAATTACAACATTATGAAGCTCAATTCCAAGAATTACTTACATGCATGTTCCAAATTGACTCAAACTCATCACCAACACACTAAATTCAAACATTCAAAGCTCACACTTTCATGATTTGCACTTGCATGTAGGAGATACTCATTATTCTCAACTTAATTGGTGAAGAGATGATCAAATACATGGACTTCATTCACATTCAACATGGATTACACACTTTATGCTCAAACATGGAAATTTATAGCAATTTCCTACATGTATGTGTCTATTGACTTCAAATTCAACAAAACTAACTCAATTCATGTTCTTTATCATCATTCGACTTTGAATTCACAAATTAAAACATTAAACTCATAACTTCATAATCAATTGCTCACGTAGAAGCTCAAACTCCCCAATTTATGGTCAAATCTTGAGTTAGTCTTCAATTTATTCAAGCTTCTTGAGCAAATCTTCAATTGTTTCCCTCTCTCTCTCTAGCCGGCCCTCTCTCTTTTCTTGAGCTCAAAATCAGCCAAAATGAAGCTAAAAAGGAGAATTGGGTGCATAGTGCCCCACTTATATAATTTCCCTCAATTATAATTGCCAATATTAAATAATTGGGCACTATAGCATTAATTTAATCTAATTAATCTGATCCAAATCAATTTTCAATAAAATTTCACCGTAGGCTCTAAAAATTATGCCAATCACAATGGCGCAATCGATTTTGGTTTATGTGGCCGATAAGGCCTTCAATTTAAATTCCAAAGCAGATAATCAAATAGATATTCCTACGGTGAACAGATAGAAATTCAAAACCACATATTTTCACATAAATGGCACACATAAACATATCAAACACATAATCATATTCATAATAAGGACCAATTAGCATAGTACGGAACAGGGTTATCACAACAAAACATCAATGTAAACAGAAATTCCAAATTCAGAGTCACTTATAGATCAAGATTAAAAGAACTATTTTAGATTTTTCCCAAATCCGGCCTGCCTATGGTTCGTAGAGAATTTTATCTAGTTTTTAGAAAATTTTTGGGAAATGGAATAGCTTTTCCAGATTTTTAGTTATTTCAAAAATACTCTAGCTCTATCCAGATTCGTTGACCGTTACGAAAATCGGACTTTCTCACAAACCGCTCACTCGTTTTCAATTAAACCAATTTTCCTTGAAGGATAGCTCCTCAAGGAAGAGTTTGACATAAAATGGAGGTCCAGAATATTTTTGTACATTTTTCTAGAATTTTTGTAAGTTGGCTGTAAAATGGATTTTTCTGGCACAATTCTTGAAAATAGAAGTTTGGTGAGAAAAGAGGTCAACTAGGGGAAATTTTCGCCTTCTCTTGTGATGAAAACATGTTAAATAATATATACTAAAATCAGAAATTTAAGGTGAAGGTGTGGCTTTGGAAATCTTGAGAGTTTGATATGAAAAAAGGTAGTCTTATACCGATTAAGAGAAATACAAGAAGGGTAGAATCAAGGCTCAACTCCTTTTATTTTTAACACAAGAATACCATAAAAACACTTCTAAAATGAATGTTTAAAACTTCTAAGAGTATGTATTTGAAAGGAAACGAAATAAGAGAGAGTTGTGCTGTGGCTTACTTGAGGATTGTTAAAATTGCTAGCAAACTTTTTCTTCCTTTCCTCTATTCTACCAAGCTCACCCTCCTTCCTCTCTTCTCTCTCAGCTGAATATAGTGTGTATGTGTGTGTTCTTGCATGTAAAATGTTATGGGATGGGTTGTTTTTATAATGAATTTGGTGCAAAAGGTCCTAAATGCCATTAGTTGGAATTGGATTGGATAGTTTGGATTTAATTTGAATTCAATGGAATAGTGGAGGATTAGAGGCCTTAATTAGGTTTCTAAACATGATCTAGTTAGGGTTTTCCTCCTAATCAAACCAACCTAGTTGCATATATACATATATACATATATATATATATATATATATAAGTTTGTACCAATTCAAAGATTTTTTCCCTTGAATTATGCAAGCTTGCCTCCAAAAGTACACTCATTTCATCTACATAGGTATTGGCCGGCCATAGCTAGAGATTTGAGGGACTTGGTTTATATTTTTTTTTGTGTCCAACTATTGGAATTTGTAAAATATAATGTTTAAAAAAAGATTTTAGGGTACAAGTGTATATATAAATATATAATCGTACTTGTTTGTGGTCTATATGTTATTTAATAAAAATGTGAAGGTTTTGGTTTAATTATGAATTGGAATATTTATTTTAATGTAGAATTAAATTAAATTAGGGCTAGAGAGTCTAATTAAATCTAGAGTCTTGTTTCAAATAAAAAGGCTATCTACAGACGAACAAAATGAAAACTGGAAAATCTAGGATATTCGAGTGGTAACTTCACATTTAGGGAGTCAATTAATCAGTATTAGGATATTAGAATTGATTCCTAAGTTACCGAAATCGAGTAGGGTTTGAGTGGTTTTAGTTGGCACATGCATTTTGGTCGTAAGGTTAAAATTGCAATTAATTAAGAAACTAAGGGACTTCAAAGAAATCATGTAAAAGTAAGGGACTTTTAAGATAATAAAATTTTCAGGGGGCCTCATACTACATTTTGTTTGGCCAATTCTATTATTTAGGCTAGTTTCACCTATTTTTTTCTCCTTTTTGGGTCGATTTGGCTCAGTTCTCGGCTATTTTCAATCTTCTTGACTCATTGGTATGCTTTGTTTTTTCTGGGTTTGCTTTTACTATGCTGTGTTGCCTTTTTTCCTTGAGCACAAATTATCATGGATTGCTCTAACTATGCTCATCCTATTTATGTTGTTCTTGACGACTCTAATTATGTTCTCTATGCCCAAGCCATGTCTAGATTTCCCAAAGGTAAGAAATTATGGCATGTTATTATTGAGGATGTGTGTGGGATGCTTTTTTGGGGTTACCAAGTCTGCTCAATAGTTCAAGCTCCCAGTTTTTGATCTGATATCACGAGTGCAATGTGAAATAGAAAATGAGAGTCCAAATTTGGCAATTTTCATAGAAAATCTATTTTATTGCAAAACATTGCCAGAAATAGACTACATCACTAGATTTCAGAGTCGCCACCTAATCTTTTGGAGAAATTTGGAAACCCATGACTCATGCCAAAGGCCACTGTCCGTCATCACCAAAGTGTCTCGGCTCGGAAACTTAGGTATGAGAGGAAAAGGTCATTAAGTGAGCACCCCATGTTCTGATTATTAATAATGCTACTATTACTATCCGAGACATTAAAATATAAATTGTGTCATTAATTTTGATTATGTTCTGACTTCATACTTTTTGAAAAGGGTTTGTTTTGGACAAATCTGCAGCATAATAAATAACACAATCTACATCCACTGGCATTCAAGTAGATATCTCACTTAAGCATTTAGCCTCATGATGTAGCAAAAAATATGATAAGGAACATACACATGCAATATGCTAAAGCCCAAACTGCTCACCTAGCACTCTGAGGTGAGTCCCAACACATAAACAAATATATACAGATATGCGTGATCCTATATGAAAATTACTAATGCAATACACACAGAACATGCATCTAGGAGTCCAGATGCTAGGATGCAGTATGAGTATCATCTCAAGACATGGATTTATGTATGTATTCATCTTTGAAGAAAGTAAATCCCACTCATTTGGACAATCTGGACCCAAATGGATGAAAATTGGATGCAATATACAGGCATGACAAAGAAAAAAAATGATGCAATACCGAAAGTAGGTAAATAAAAGGGTTAGAAAGAATTGGGTTTAGAAGATTATTACAACAATTCAAATAAGAAAATAGGGAGAGAGAGAGAGAGAGAGAGAGAGAGAGAGAGAGAGAGATTATTACAATACTAAATCGATTCAGCTTAACTACTACTGAATCTAACAAATCGCAAGGAATAATAAAAAACCAATCTAGGAGCACTAAAACTACCTAGCGGGGCATTCCCCATAAACTATTTGTTCTGTTCTTTGGAAGGGGGAATGACCGGCTAGACACAAAGTGAGTTGGCCGTACGAGGAAGTGGCTAGCCGAATTTCTCCTCCGACTGGGGAATATGTCAGTGCAAAATTCTAGGACAAAAGCTAAAAGGGCCCCTTCTGGGGAATGCTTGATCCCTTTGCCTCCTTTGTTGGCAGGGATCATTCAGGGAAGAGGCAGATAGGAAAAAACCCTCAACAATGGTAAAGTAGGTATATATAATAGATATTTTACAATAAATCAACAATTAAGTGGATCAAAATCAAGAACAAATTCAAGCTCAAGAAAGGAATAGGAACCTACATCTTTTCATTGTGAATAAGGGTAAATTAATACCCAAATCCATTCTATTAAATGGAGAGCGTAGATTGATGCAAATAATTTCTTGGCAGAAGGTTTGCCTATTAAACAAGAGATTCATCAAATTCATTGGAAAACTCCCCATCTAGTCATAGAACAAGGGTGATAGCATCCTTTTTTATGTTCACAAATGATTAAGAAGGGAGTTTTCAACTTCCTTTATCCTAAAATCTTTTATTTTACTTCCAAAAACTCAATGAAAAAGAGGCACCACTTGTCCACATCAAATCCCATAGATCACTCAAGCAATCCCATTGAACAACCGTAGCACTAATGGTAATGCAGTAAGGAGTTGAACCACATGGATTAACACACTTGATAGATAGAATAAGTGAGGATAAGAATTCTAATAATAAGAAAAGCTACCATACTTATTGAACTTGTGAATGGATGGCTAAAACTACTCCCAATCTCATCCAAAAGGATCTACAAACATATATCAACTATGAATTTAAAGCTTAGGAAAGCAATAAAGTAGAGAAATGACTATTAACTTAATGGATGAGTGGCTAAGGTTACTCCCTCCACATCCATGAGGACTTACAAAAATCACATAATGAAGAATAGAGTTAAAACTAAATGAATAACAAAAGAAAAGAAAAGAAAAGAAGGGAGAGGATGATCAAAGAAGCAAATGATTCAACTCTTTATGAGGATGAGTTCTTTTTGTTTACAAACTCTCTTTTAAGACCCTCAAGAACCCTTAGGTTCACTCTTTAATGTCCAAAAGTCCCTTACCTAGAGCTTAGGATCAAGCTTTAATGGAGAATTTAATGTTAAAGTTGAAGGTTGTAGGTGGAGGCAAACGAAGAAAGAGAGAGAGCTCTCAAGCTTTGTTATCCCTTGGGCAAGTTTTTTTAACCCTTTGTAAATAACTGGCAAGCTCTGTATATAGAGCTCAGGTCACAAACATATGAGATATTTGTGGTAGGTAAGCAAAAAAAGTTGAAATCCTCGAAAATGCTCTGTACCCGAAACATTCAGCCGGGCAAGCTTCCTAATGACTGTCCGAGTGCTTTTGTGGCTAGCCATCATATGGTGTTCGGCCAGCTAGTGGGCATATCGTTATATCAACAAGAGCAGGTTAGTCTGAATTGAAGGGAGAAACATGTATTTTAGAGGATTGCATCATTTCCATTCATTTCCACCATATTCTTAGCTCCGTTTGTTTGAAAGAATATAACGTTTTTATTTTGAAAATATGAGCCTTAGAACATTGCGGTAACGTCTGGGATTGCACCACTAACACTCGTTTTGAAAGTGGTTTTCATTTTGGTTGAAAAACATTTTGTCCAAAACATGTTGGTGTGTTTAAAGTTTGATCCTTAGACCTCTTGCTGTGGAACTTGCAAAGATTAACACCTCTCACTTTCATCATCGGGAACTCAAAAGGGAGCCCCAAAGTCTCAAAGCTAGTAAAAAAATCAGGTGTCTACAGTTTCCCCTCTTTGATAGAGCTCAGTGCGTTATTCCATGACGTGAGTGAAAGTCAAAGCTCAAAGATGACCCCTTTTCATGAGGCCGCAAGACTTGAGCAAAAAAACAAAATGTAGATAAAATTTGGTTGAACCCGAGGGTTTCCTACGTAACCCTTTGCAAGGAATCAAACTAGCATAGTTCAGGGGCAGAATGCAAATTCCATGCTTAACATATATTTGAAAAGATTGGGATTACATGTGTCACACTGGTAGAGTTCTGAAAAAATTGATGATGTGAATGCCACGGAAGGTGACGAGATGGAACGCGGATAAAGTTGCAAACATGGAAAAAGAAAGATGAGGACTTCATGCAAATGACATGTAGAGCAAGCTAACAACTGTAGAAAATGTGAAAAAATGATACATAACACAAACAAGCATGCAATTTATGAAGGAAATGCAACACCCACCCATGCCATGGCACGAAGGCCGGTCTAAAGAGAAAAGGATGGCTGTAGGCAAAGCCGCACATAGCCGACAGTCATAGCAACAAGGAACTCCACAACACACTCCAAACATGCCGCAACATGAAAAGAGAAAAGATGTGTTAACCACCAACCTTGCGGGGGGCGATATTAACCGAAGGTGGTGTTAACTTCCAACTCACGCAGGGGTTGATATTAAATGATGGTGGTGTTAACCGCCAACCCACGCAGGGGGCGGTATTAACCAAGGGTGGTGTTAATCGTCAAACCAGCAGGAAGAGGTATTAACTAAGGGTGGTGTAAACCGTCAACCCACGCAGGGGGCGGTATTAACCGAGGATGGTGTTAACTGCTAACCTTGTATGGGGAGGTATTAACAGAGGGTGGTGTTAACTGCTAACCTGCGCAAGGGGTGGTATTAACCGAGGGTGATATTAATCGAGGGTGGTGTTAACCACCAACCTATGTTGGGGGCAGTATTAATCGAGGGTCATATTAACCACCAACCCCGTAGGAGGTGGTATTAATTGAGGGCGGTGCTAAGCGCCAAACCCACGCAGGGGGTGGTATTAACCAAAGGTTTATGCTGTATACACTTCTCACGTGTTGAGAGTGATTACAACAATAGAAGCATTACGTTGTTGAGGCAAATGTAGGAAAAACACAACAAAGATAGGAACAAACCTTCCTCTCTACGAGTTCTGGTGAATAATCCAGCCTTAAACCATGACAGGGATAATAACCATACACCACTGGATAACCTACTGCACAATTCTGAACAACTTTCTTCCAATATGTCGTTGATGTTCACTTGGCCAGCTGAGAAATTGATTGGCCGAATAAAAGAGTGGTTAGTCAGCCCTATTGGGTTTTTATAGTGTTAGAATAGTCATTTCATAACTTTGAAAGTGTATAAAAAGGCGTAACCATCTAATTCTTCTATCAGAAAACACCTCCCTTGTCCTTTGGTTCTAATAAATTCCCATGACTGATGATGATTTCCTCTCATTTCCTTTCAACTTTTCCATTGGATTCGACGAACCAAATACCCCATCAAACAGTGATACCTCTTTCAGTATATCTCAAAATATGGGTTCTCCTCTTTACTTGGACTTTGCTGGATTATCTGATGTAGGCTCTGATGATGCCGTAGTTCCAGACTTGGAAATAATACACTCAAGAACTCCCTCTAGTGGTCGGAGAGGTAGAAGAAGGCTTGTCCGTAGGAGAGAGGAGTCATGGTGATCTCGGAGGAACCCATCATTAACAACAGAAAAAGAGTTTGCGGTCGTGGCGAAGTTAACAGCCGATCTTTGAACCATGCTCATGCCCATGGCCACTTTCATGGACCTAATATAGTGCCAACTCGTGGGCTCAATCAAAGCTCCTTGCCCATGAGGTCTTTGTTCCCTCATCCTACCAACTTCTTGGAGGTAAATACACTATGACCTTGCGAATCATTTCCTTCTTGACGCTATCGGTCTTTACTTCTTTCTTCGATAATCACGGCTCTCTTGGTTTTCAGACGACAACTTGGAATCACTCCAACCGCCTACTCTAGGTTCTTTGGTGGTGAGTAACAATAAAGAATATGACACAGGAACTGCTTCCGGCATCGAAGAAAACTCTAATGATCGCGACGATTCTGGTGATAACGGCAATGCATTGGGAAATCTTTCATAGTCCTTGCAGCACTGGAGCCTTTCCCCCCACAACTTAGACTACCTACGAATGCATTCTTTCCTCATTTTGCTCATCGAAGGAAAAAGGACTCATCTTTGTGTACGTAAAGAACTCGGCACATATGAAATGAGGGTTTTTTGGACTTGCATGTTCGCGAACCCTCCCTTTTGTGAAATATAGTTGTTTGTAATGATCTAGAATTTCCTCTTTAGCTTTGCAAAACTCTTGTAATCTTCTTGTGTTTAATAGAAATTCTCTTATGCATTAATTGGTTCCTTTGTTCACATGGCTCAGTCTTTCGGGCATGTACTTGATATGTTTACTTCGCACTGAACTTGATTGGGATCAATTCTTCCCTCCGGATACAAACATAGCTCATTCAGATAAAAGTATGACTCTGCCATATAAAAGGCCCCTGTCGGCCAGTCACTTAGGTCACTAGATACAAAATTGGTCGACCGAATAAATGATGGATCCTGTTGTTTTGGATTTTCCAGGGACAACTCCTGAAACGTTTTATAAAAGCAAACCAATGGTTCATTCGAACTCCACACCATCTGAAAACACCTTCCCTTTCTTTTCCACTCTCTCTCTCTCTCTCTCTGTGTAGATTTTCTCCCTTCCTCATATTACCCAACATCCTATGCTCTTTTTGCTTCGAAACCGTTATTTGCCTTTACATTTTGAACCAATTGGTTTGTGATTTGGTGAAGTTTTCAGTTTCCCACCTTCATTACATGATTCACACGTCTTGGCTTAGCCTCTCACTCATTCCCTTTGGTTCTTTACATCCCTTTTTGTTTTTTGAATTTTTGGATCCCTCACTGCCTTTTAGTTTTCTTCCTCCCTCTCCCTTACTTTTTGTTCTCCCATACCTACTTTTTCTTTATGGATGTCGATATCCCTCATGGGGATGCTCCTCCTGTCTTTCCAAAGGTCAATATGCCTCCCCTAGCCATTAAGGCTGAAGTACATTTGCTTATCGAGGACGTAGGTGTCTAGGTGGATGATCTAGACATGGCGGTAGAGGACATCCTTCCTCTTATTTTTGGTCCCAATCTACCACCTCCACATCTCAGACCATTTAATCTGGCTACTTACTGGTCAAATGCTCACCATATTATTTACGGTAGCATGCTTACATTTACCGAGTTTTGGCCGGGGGTCACCCTAGACATGCTTCTTCGAGAACGATAGTTACACCTAACTCATGGTGCCCTACTGGTAAGTCTTAACATCAAACTCACATGTTTGTTTATATTTGCTCATATCTACACTCCACAGATCAAACTTTCTTGCAACAGGATGACGACCGCCAGGCGAAGGGCTATGGGATAGTCATATTCCTTCGTCGATGGTACTAGGTTCTCCCGGTTAGAGTTTAGGCCTTAGTGGAGGAGGCCAGTTTCGGCATATTCTGTTCAGGGATCACCCAGATGTAGGCCTCCCAGTCGACCATTGTAGTCCTTATGGAGAGGTGGTGGGATAACACCAACTCCTTTCACTTCTCTCTTATAGGGGAGATGACGATGACCCTTTATGACTTCACCATGATTATTGGTCTCCTAGTAAGGGTGGTCCGATTCCCTTTGACTCAGACATAGGATCTTGGGACACTGCCCAGCTTCATTTAGCAGGGCTATTCCCCAACGGATAGCTCGGGGATCATCCACTATAGTTGGCTATACCAAAGGTTCCACGATACACATCCCGACACTCCAGAGGCCACTGTTCAATATGCTCGCGAATTTCTTCTATATGTCTTCGGTATTACCCTATTTGTGAACAGAGAGAATACCGTTAGATTATACTTTCTAAGCATGATTGTGGATATCTCCCAGATAAGGGAGTATGATTAGGGAGGCGCCAACCTCGCCACATTGTACAGTTACGCAAGTTCATCTTCCCATTAGAAGGCGAGGCTGCTTGGGAGATATTGATGCGCATGGGAGGTAACTTTGACCCTTTTTCAGTTTGCTTTACTGAATTTTCTGCTTTGTACATTTATGACTTTATTTCTGCCTGCGGTCTGATGTCATTCATCTTTCTTGTGTAGATATGGGCATACTTTTACTTCCCCAAGCTTGCCCCGGTTCCTGTGCATGAGATTGACTGGGCAGTGCCTCAGTCCTTATATTTTGATGATGCCCTCTGGCTACACGACTTCCAGTCTCGTAGCTTCACCCATTTTCGCTATTTCTTTGACATTGTGACTCTTGCATGGGTAAACATTCTGAACTCGAAACTCATACTGATCCGTTTTATCCTATTGCTTCCTTTTTGGACTTCTAATTATGACTCACTTTTTCAAACATGCAGGTAGACTGGCGTTCCTAGGTGGTCATGCCCCAGGCTGATAGGAAGCGATGCGCTACATCATGGGTAGCCTCCCGAGCGAGGATACCATTTGAGGGCCCCTTTAGCAAAGATTGGTACTTGGGGGAGCCTTTTCTTTGCCAGACCCTAGATTACGGTGTTTTGGACATCTCATCTCCTCTGCCTGTTCGTATGAGGACTGCTGATCTGATCACATACCAAGTGAAGCTTAAGGCCATGTTGGATGGACAAGATGCCAACATGTTCCATGTGCCCGAGGATTACACTGCCTTTTTGCAGTCCCATATCATGCCTCCCATTACTCCTGATACAGCCCAAGTATTGGGACATGCTGCGGTTGTTGCCCCTATTCCTACCGATGCTTCTGCCCCTGGAGGTACTATTGTTCCTCTCATTGATTCGGCCACTAGCTATCCAACACTTCCTTTCTCAGTTACATACATGAGGCTAAGTGATGCTCTTAGAGAGGTCCCTCTGGAGCTTCCTAAGGATCGAGTGCTCACCCTTGCTCTAGAGATGAGATAGGTATATCTTGCTCATTCCATAGCTTTTTTAGATGCTCCTATACTGTTTCAGTCTGCTTTACTCTGCTCCACACTGCTTTACTCTACTTCACTCATATTGTGCTTTCTATTTGCAGCCTCTTGCACTGAACAATGTTTGGAGGTGATCGAGTCCCCAGTTCATATGGTGCGAAGAATAGAGCATGCTCTTGCCACAATTGGTGTTCAGGTATCCCATTTTGGCTCATTCTGTACTATCTGTCCTAATACTTTTGCTTTGATATATGTTCTAATACTTTTGCTCATACTTCTACTATCTTTATTTCGGTACCCTTCTTATTTGACATTATGTTTCTTGTCAACCCTTCATTTTAACTTGTTGTGATACCAGTGATGCCTCCTCCAGCAGCTGATAGGGAATTAGGTCATCCTTCAGCCTGAGGGAGAGGTGCTGGTAGAAGGCATGGCAGTGGTGCCCTTGGCAGAGGTAGAGGCAGAGGTTACTAGATAATTGAGAGCTCTTCTTCTTCGAAGAGGACTCACATCGTTTCCAGAACGGAGGACCTTGCCACCGATGAGACCTTCGAGGATAGTAAGGGGGATGCGAGCATTAACATCGAGCACTTTGATGGAAACAATAGTAATGATAATAAGGATGAGGATAAGGGTAGCAGGAGCGGTAACGGTTCTAGTGATGGCTTTGGAAACGATGCTAGTGGCTGTGAGAGTGGCAGCGGCTCTGATGGAGATGGTAGAGATGAGGCTGGTGGCGGGACAGTTGCTAAGGCTAAGGGTGAGGCAATCGTTGTAGCCGAGGGTAACAGTGCTGTCGGGGACGATACTGGGGTTCTGCCGACGAAGCAGACGAAGAGGGTGAATCGACCCTAATTCTCTTCTTGTATTTCTTTTTTTTTTTTTTTGTACATTTCTTTTACTTTGTAGTTTAGAAAATCATCAGCTTCAGATAATTTTTTTTTTTTTTTGTAAAAACTTTTGTAGCACTCTTGACCGAGAAAGTAATGAAATAAACATTTTTCTTTTTGGACCATCTAGATGTCTTAAGCATGCATGGCACTGCACTCGAGCACATAAGAGTTTTATTTTGATTTTAAAATTGAGAATGGTTGTATTTAGATGCGTTTTGAATTTGATATTGAGCCCACGACTAACCAAAACACAAAATACAACTCGATAAACGCATAACACAGCAAAAACCACCTACACACACCTATTTACACCTATTGGAATGAAAAAGACTTAAAACAAGACCTGAAGCAAAATTTATAAACTAGATTGCAAAACTATACTGTTTCTGCAATTCTGAGGGTCGACAGGTCACAAATTTGTTTGGCCAAGCCAATCGTGGCCGGCCGATCAAAGGTTCTGGCCAGACAGTGGGAAACAGCTGTCAAGCACTCATGCAACGTTATCTCTTTAAAAGGTGACTCCCGAATGTTCCTTCACCTAGTAGTGGAAAAATTGAGGAGTTTTTTTTTCTACAAATGGAGGTTCCCATTATGGCTAGGCTCCAAGATTGGATAGCCTCTTTGGACGGCTCCAATAAAGTGAACTTTGCGGGATTCGGCCTGAATGCCCTTTTTATTGTTCTTCTGAATGCACTTCATTTCATCTTCCTTTCCTTCAGGCGACAGTTCATTGCTGGGACCCAATTACCCATGTATTCCACTTTGGCATGCAGGAGCTCTGTCCGACTATTGAAGAATTCTGGTCATTGATGGAACTTTCCTGGGATGAAGAAATCATGCCTTAGCTTAATTTCGGCCATACTCATGCCTCAGCCCAGATGTGTGGTCTGTCTCTAAATGAGGCTCGATCCCTAGCTCATAATGAGGGTTTGAATGTGTTCAGATTGATTCATTAATTCTCTATTGTTGGAGATAGGAGCGATCCTATTTGGTGAGGGCATCGTCAACATGCACTTTGCATGTGCCTACTCTCATGCTACTTGCCCCTAGTGGTAATAGGGCGAGTGTCAAGATTATTGAAGTGGCCCAATGACTTTGGGATGGTCAAAGTTGCATGGGTTTAGCATTAGCCGAGACTTTGATAGGTTTAGACGCACTCCGTAAATAAGAGACATTTTAGTTTGCAAGAAGTCAACTACTTCTTCAACTACTATTTTCCACCCTTTCTTACTTTATATTTCTTACATCTCTCTGGCTCTCTTCACTCGATTTTTTTCTCCAAACCCCTTTCTTCACGCCCAACGCACATCTTTTTGTTCGTTAATCTCATTTTTCATCCCTTTCCAGGTATGGTTGATGGATAAACTAAAAGTAGTAACCCTTGCACTCGATACTCAAGTAGGAACTACTTCTTCTAAGCTTGGACAACAGATTTTCCTTCAGAGGGCTTATGGTATAACTGGATATGTAGCAGGGCTCCAGCGAACATTGCTTAGCGTTGCCCCTGGCTAGACTTGCCTCCAATGGTGTATAGTATGTTCCACTAATCGGGTGTGCAATCGATCGACCTGGCACGCTGCGTCTTCTACTTTCCTTTCTGATTCAGGCGACAGTTTGGATATGATCAGGCCCCCCTACTGATGAGATTGAGTATCTAGCTTCATTTTCACTCTAGGCTAGACAACTTCCTCGTTATGCAACTACCTGGAGGATGAGGGAGCTCTTGGCTCCTGCTGGTGTTTTCAATCATGCCCTTTCCTGTGAGTGCTTGCCTTGGCTTGAGGAGGAGGCACAGTTAGGCGCATCCTTGGTGGTGGAATCTTCTAATGCTGCGGGAAGAGGGCCATAGACTTGATTTTGACTATGCCCCTAGTTTATTGCTTTGTCCTTAGCTTTTATGATGCAAAATACTTTAATTAAGATGGGAGTTGGCTAAGCATGTTTATTCCACTTTTGTTTTGAAATCATGTAAGAAAGATTGTGGGTATTGAAAAGCTTCCTCTCAGGACTGATGAAAGTTTCATTTTGCTAAAAGATATTTGAGAGAGAAAGTCAATTTTGTAAAAAAATGAGGCACATTCTTGTAATCAGGCACCACTTAACATACTCGAAATCAATTTTCGAACTACACAACCTCGAATCAACCCTTCAGACAGGACTCTCTGTATCTATTCCACTATTGTGTCACCAATCAGTTTTACCTTGCAACTATATTTATCACAAAAAGCAGGTCTAGATAACCATATCTGAATTGGAGTAAAAATGAATCGATCAATCATGGACAAGATAACCGAGTTGTAAATGATTAGGGCTGAACTTCATAATGAAGTTGCCTATGTATCCCAAGGATGGAAATCAGGACTTACGTAGTTCACGGTTAGGGTTCACTCGAGTATTTACTTTCTCATTTTGCACTCTAATTTTTGCCAAATCCACTCTTTCAGGTTTTCAACCTTGCATGCTCCGCTCTATTTACTTTCCTTTTTCTTGCTCTAACTTTTTCCTGGGTTGCCCTTTTAGGTCTTCAGCCCAACAAGCCTCTCAGACATAGTATTTCTTTAACTTGTCCATGTTGATTGGTTTTGAAAACTCTAGTCCATCTAAATCCATCAAGATAACCGCTCCTTTAGGATAACCGTTCCTCCTGACCAAATTGACTTGATGATGTAAGGACCAGTCCAATTGGGTTTGAACTTGCCTCTAGGATCGTAAATTGGAGCCTGATTGTCTTTTAACACTAGATCTCCCTCATTCAAATTCCTGGACTTCACCTTCTTGTTGAACACTCGAGCAATCCTACGCTGATTCCTTTGTACATGGTATAGGGCCTTCAATCTTCTCTCATAAAATAACATTAGCTCTTCGAATCGATTTTGTTGCTAGTCAACCTCTACTATCTAACACTCAGCCATAATCCTTAGTGAAGGTACCTTTCAGTAGCACTGCCCCCATTCCATAGACCAGAGAATAAGGGGTTGCCCTAATAGATGTCTGGATCGAGGTCCTGTAGACCCACAACGCGAAAGGCAGCTTATCTGACCAATCTTTTTATGTTTCCACCATATTTCGTAAGATGTTCTTGATATTTTTATTTGTTGCTTCAACGGTTCCATTGGTTTGTGGCCTATAGTTTGATGACTTGTGAGATACCACATTATATTTCTCGAGCAGATCAATCACTTCTCCCTTGAAGTGCGAACTGTTGTCCGAAACAATCTCATTTGGAACCCCATACCTACAAATGATGTTGTTTCTGATAAACTTGGCCATGTGCGACGCCTTCAACACTGAATATGACATGCCTCCACCCACTTGGTAAAGTAATCGATTGCTACCAAGATAAACACATGTTCATTTGACCCTTTTGGTGTTATTGCTTCAATGATGTCAATTCCCTAGACTGAAAAAGGCCACGACAAAGTCATGTTGTACAATTTTGATGGCGGGATGTTCATGCGAATGCGTGAATCTAACACTTGTTACATCGCCGGACAAAACTAACACAATCACTTTCCATAGTTAGCTAGTAATATCATTGTCTGAAAATTTTCCTTCAAGAGATTCTAAGCCATTAAAGGGACTGGGGAATGGTCTACTAAGGTACTAAGTAGAGGAGATCTAAGGAGTGACTGACATAAAATTTGTAAAGGAGATCGGGGATGTGACAAGCTCTGAACCAACTGTGCTTGTCTGACCCTTCTTCTAGATATTGATGGAAGTGACACTAACACTAGCTGACCTTGAACAAGATCTGTAGTTTTGCAGAGTCTACCAACACGAGTCTACATGGTTTTAGAGGTGTCAGAACTTTCTGAAGCTATGATGAACCAACTACCTAGCAGAAGAAAAACAAAAAAAGAAATCAAATAAAAATATATCAAACATGAATCTGGTAGCATTTCGGCTCATAACACATATAGTAAACATGAATCCGACAGCATTTCGGCTCAATCTGTACCACTAACCACTGCATATTCCATCAAATTATTCTGAACTCAACCACTAAAGTGTCTGAACCACTAATATGAATAACAAGCCCCTGTATTAGATCCCACACATAGCATATAGCAAATAAGGTGAACAAAAACACCCCTATGGGGGCTTGGGACACCACTTCCTAGTTGGGAGACGAACTAGGGTTTCACTATTCAAATAATTGGTATCACTGCATCTTGGAAACATGAGAGCATCCTGTCCTATTTGTGGAAGTTGCTGGAGTTGAGTACATGAACTAGGTCAGACTGGTCAAAGAGGTACCTTAACAAGACACCTGATATACCTACCCTACTAAACACCTAAATGAAGGGAGGATCAAACAGTAAGTTGGCAGTCTAGATTCAAGGCTTGTATTTCCATCGTAACAGAGCCCACGTCTAGCAAGTCGTCTGGGATGTTAGATGATAAATACAGTGACTTAAGCCCACCATGCATGAAATGCAGTGAATATACATAAGAAAATAAAATCCTCATTATGAAATTTGACTCAAGTTCTTTTAATGTCCCGAGCAGAGTCACCATAAACTGTGGGATGCCTTTTTTGGGGTTATCAAGTGTGCCCGACAATTCAGACTCCCAGTTTTTTATCTAATATCACTAGTGCAATGTGAAACAGAAAATGAGAGTCCAAATCTGATAACTTTTACAGAAAATTCATTTTATTACAAAATATTGCCAGAAATGGACTACATCACTAGATTTCAGAATTGCCACCTAATCTTTGGAGAAATTAAAATACCAGTGACTCGTGCCAAAGGCCACCGTCTGTCATAACTAAAGTGTCTTGGCTCGGGAATTTAGGCATGAAAGGGGAAGGTCATTAATTTAGCGCCCATCAAAGATCGACCTCTACTAAGTGATAATGTGGTTTTTATAATCAATGTATACCCATGTTCTGATTATTAATAATGCTACCATTACTATTTAAGACATTGAAATATAGATTGTGTTGTTAATTTTGGTTATGTTCTGACTTCATGCTTTTTGAAAAGGGTTTTTTTTGGACAAATCTGCAGCATAAGAATCATCTACGCTCCAAAATAAATAACATAACCTACATCCACTGGCATTCAAGCAGATATCTCACTTAAGCATTTAGCCTCATGATGTAGCAAAAAATATGATAACGAACATACATACGCAATATGCTAAAGCCTAAAATACTCACCTAGTACTTCGAGGCAAGTCCCAACACATATACAGATATATACATATATGCATGATCCTATATGCAAATTATTAATGCAATACACACAGAACATGCATCTAGGAGTCCGGATGCTAGGATGCAGTATGAGTATCATCTCAAGACATGGATTTATGTACGTATTCATCTTTGAAGATAGTAAATTCCACTAATTCGAACAATTCGAACCCAAATACATGAAAAGTGGATGCAATATACAGGCATGAAAAACAAAAACATGATGCAATTCCAAAAGTAGGTAACTAAGAGGGTTAGAAGGCCGTGGGGTTGGAAAATTATTACAACAATTCGAATAAGAAAAGGAAAGAGAGAGAGAGAGAGTATTACAATAATGAATCGATTTAGCTTAACTACTGTTGAATCTAACAAATCGTAAGGAATAATAAAAAAGAATACCAAAAGCTCCAGAACTGCGTAGGGGAGCATTCCCGAGAAACTGTCAGTTCTCTTCTTAGGGGAGAAATGACCAGCGAGACACAAAGTGAGCCAGCTGTATGAGAAAGTGGTTGACCAAATTTCTCCTCCGGCTGGGGAATGAGTTAGTGCAAAATTCCAGGACATAAGCTAAAAGGGCACCTTCTGGGGGATGCTTGACTTCTCCTCCTGACAAGGATCACTCTGGGAAGAGGTGGATAGGCCAAAACCTTCAACAATGGTAAAACAAGTATAAATTATAGATATTTTACAATAAATCAACGATTAAGCGGATCAAAAATCAAGAACAAATTCAAGCCCAATAAAGGAATAGGAACCTATATCTTCTTTTTGTGAATAAGGGTAAGTTAATACCCAAATCCATGCTATTAAGTAGAGAGCGTAGATTAATGAAAATAATTTTTTGGCAAAAGCTTTGGCTATTAAAATAAGAGATTCATCAAATTCATTGGAAAACTTCTCATCTAGTCATAGAACAAGGGTGATAACATCCCTTTCTATGTTTACAAATGACTGAGACGGGAGTTTTTAGCTTCCTTTGACTCAAAATCTCTTGTTTTACTTCCAAAAACTCAATGAAAAAGAGGAGGCACCACTTATCCACATCAAATCCCATAGATCACTCAAGCAATACCATGGAACAACCCCTAGCACTCATGGTAATGGAGTAAGGAATTGAACCACATGGATTAATACACTTGAGAGATAGAATAAGTGAGGATAAGGACTGTAATAATAACAAAAGCTACAATATGTATTGAACTTGTGAATGGATGGCTAAAACTACTCCCAACCTCATCCAAAAGGATCCAAAAACACACATCAACTATGAATTTAAAGCTAAGGAAAGCCATAAAGTAGAGAAATAACTATCGATGGAATAGATAGGTAGCTAAGTTTACTCCGTCCACATCCATGAGGACTTACAACAATCACATAATGAAGAATTGAGTTAAAATTAGAGGAAAAAAGGGAAAGGATGATCAAAGAAGCAAAAGGGTTCAACTCTTTATGAGGATGAGTTCTTTTTGTTTACAAACTGTCTTTAAGACCCCTCAAGAACTCTTAGTGCACTCTTTAATGTGCAAAAGTCCTTTATCCAGAGCTTAGGATCAAACTTTAATGGAGAATTTAATGTTAAAGTTGAAGGTGGTAGGTGAGAGGCAAAAGAAGAAGAAGATAGAGCTCTTAAGCCTTGCTATCTCTTGGGCAAGTTTTTTTCACCCTTTGAAAAGAGCTGGCGAGCTCTACATATAGAGCTCAGACCACAAATATTTAAGATATTTGTGGAAGATAAGCAAAAAAAGATGAAATCCCAGAAAATGATCTGTACCCAGAATATTCAGCCGGCCAAGCTTCCAAATGATCGGCCAAGTGCTTTGTGGCCAGCTATCATATGGTGTCCGGCCTGCTAGTGGCCACATCATCAGATCAACAAGAGTAGGTTAGTCTGAATTGAAGGGAGAAACAAGTATTTAAGAGGATTTCATTATTTCTATTCACTTTCACTATATTTTTCACTCCGTTTGTTTGAAAGAATACAACGCTTTGATTTTGAAAATATAAGCCTCAGAACATTACGGTAATGTCTGGGATTGCACCATTGACATTCATTTTGAAAGAGGTTTCAATTTTGGTCGAAAAACATTTTGTCCAAAACAGGTCGTTGGAGGGTTTAAAGCTTGATCCTTGGGCCTCCTACCATGGAACTTGCAAAGATTAACACCTCTCATTTTCATCATCGGGAACTCAAAACGGAGGGCCCAAGTCTCAAAACTAGTAAAAATGGGGTGTCTACAATGTGCTTAAACCAACAAAAGGGGATGAGGAAACTACAGCCAAATATGCCGGCCGTTTGGAGGATTGGGACACCAAAAATGATTAGATCATTACTTCATTCCAGAATACATATGTCACATCTATCAACCTTCAGTTTTGTCACTTTCAACTTCACTCGGTTTCCACTATTGCTAAAGATATTTGGGATTTTCTCAAAAATCAGTATCTGACTACTAGTCTTGCTTATTAGTATCAGTTTCAGAGTCACCTCCATCACATGTAGCAAGAGCCTAATTAGTCCATTAATGACTTTCTGTCTAAAATATAACATGTTTGGGATCAACTTGCTCTTTCTAAACTTAATTGGCCTCATATAAAAAAATGTTGCTCTATTTATTGATTACCATAATTAGCACAGGTTAGTTCATTTTCTTATGGCTTTCACTCCTCATTTTGAGTCGGTCAATGCCTGTCTCCTGCATCGCTCTCCTTTGCCCTTTCCTGAGCAAGCTATATCCGAGTTTCTGTATGAAGAAACTCATTTTGGTCCCTCATCCACTCCATATGTGGAATCAGTTCTTGTCACCCCTCAATCACGAAGATCTTCTTCTCCTTAACAGACTCCTCAGTGCATTTATTGTTAGAATCACGAGCTCTCTTCTGCTTATCTTCTGGTGCATTGTTCAGTCATGTTTGGTTACTATTGCAACAAAATTGGCCTTGGTCATCTCTAGCAAGATCTTTTTTGCAATCCATCTCGACCATCCTTTATTGGTCCATCATCTTATGGATCTCACTCTCGAGGCCATTCACATCATTCCAGGAATCAATTTCGGTCTATGTCTACTCATTGCACTATTGTTGCTGCCTTTGAGGACTTTTTTTCTTCTGAGCCTTTGATCCTTCCACCCCTGTCTTCTCTCATACTGATGTTGGAACTCTGATAAGAGAGTTTCTCTCCACCTTTGGTACTTCTCCCTTCACTGCTTTGTCTATTGCCTCAGATACATCTTCCTAGTATTTTGACTCTGCATGTTGTAACCATATGACTTTTGATTCTACTATTTTTTCTTCTATATCTTCCTCTCTTCATATTTATTCCGTCCATACTACTGATGGTTCTCCCATGTCTATGCGTCATATTCGTTCTGTTTCTACATCTCACTTATCATTGTCACATGTTTATCTTATCTTTGTTTTCATCTTAAACCTTATTTCCATTAGTCAGTTATGTGAAAATGGTTTAACTGTTACCTTTTGTGCTAATGGTTGTTTGGTGCAGGACCCTCAAATGGGACAGACCCTTGGGATCGGCCGTAAGCATGAATGTCTTTATGAGCTTATTCGTCTTCATGTTCCAGCCTCCACTTCATTGGCTACCCCAACACCTGCCTCCACTTTATCACCTTTTTATCTTTGGCATTGTCGTTTAGGTCATATTTTTGTTAGTTGGTTAAAATCTTTAATTTCTAGTGGTCAGTTAGGTCTTATCTTATCAGACACATTAGATTATTTATGTTGTCAACTTGCAAAATAGACGGCTTTATCTTTTAATAAAAGTAATTATGTTTCTCATTATCACGACCCAAACCTGCCCCTATATGTTTAGCGCCGTAACCGGCCAGTAATCCTGGGATTACCAAAGGCCTCTGAACAAATTAAATAAATTAAGGGGCTAGCAAAAGCAAATACAAACATACAATGTCTATAGAGCTGTGCAGACATCTATAAGACAGAAAATTTAAAACTTCTAATACATATACGTGACATCAAATTCACATTGGTCTTACATCA
Source organism: Camellia sinensis (assembly GCF_004153795.1). Classification (NCBI taxonomy): domain Eukaryota; kingdom Viridiplantae; phylum Streptophyta; class Magnoliopsida; order Ericales; family Theaceae; genus Camellia; species Camellia sinensis. The sequence continues at coordinate 1,352,811 of NW_021025312.1, read as the reverse complement.
CCACATACCACGTATAGAAGGTATAGAAGCTTGTCCAAACAAAAATCATAAAGTTGGTTCATAAATTCGACCACATAGAACATTCCAGAAACCTTCTCAAGAGGCGAATAGGTTGGCTGACACAAACAAACCTCCAAGCGATCATTTCCGAGCCTGGTCACGTGCCTAATCACCTACGTACAAAATAATACAATGAGCTGGAACCCAGTGAATAATAACAGAGTAAATGGGTTTAATGAATGATGTTCATGACACATTTAGAAGTCAGAAATAGATTCTTATACATATTCAAATTCAGAGTTCACAGATAATCATACGTGGTACATCCATTAGTATTAACAGACAGATGGCTCATGATTACATGAGACAGTCATAAAGACCCATATACAGAGTAGAGACAGACAGATTATGGTTATGCTTAACCAGTTCCATGATGGAACCTTTGGTACCAGGTAACAGACAGATATCACATGATGCTAATGATGCCACGATACATTTCAGAAAAACTGAACAATCATTCAACTATACAGAAAGTAACACTAGGATGTGTTTGCTAATAGACTATACAAGTACTACAAATTTGTCATTTTTACCAATATCAACTGTTAGGCTTGATAACTATCCGCGTGGGTTTCTGGTCTTTTACCAAGGACACATAGGCCAACTTAATATCACAACTACACTCCTACCTAGATTCACCAATGTTTTCACCTCTTTTTCTTAAAATAACAATATTTCCAAATGTGTTGAATATGCAACAATGCTCAATGCAATGGATGAGAAAATAGTTTCAATTCCCCTAATTCTTATGCAATTTCTACAACAATCATAGCTATCCTCCATCGATAGCCCAAAATAGATGTCTCCAAACAAATAATTAATAAAGATAAACTTTCCAAATTCCTAGATGTGAGTGGTAATACATACCAAACTCCACCATCGTCATCAAAACCAATCTAATTTAATTATTCCCACATCAATTCCATAATTTATATAAAATCAACATTTGACATAATTAGGGTAAAACCCCTTTTTTCTTCAAAAATCAATTCTACATATTGAAACCAACTATTTTATCACAACTCAACCTCATTTCCAATCCCAAAACCATTTTCATGAAACTAGTAGAAAACCCCTCTTTTGAGTTATTACCAAAAACCCTAGATTTGTTCAAATTCCCCCAACTCACAATATTATTTCAAAACAGAAATAGCTAAATTAAAAATCATAAGAAAGTGTGGAGAAATCCCTACCTCAAGCTTAGAAGGCAAGAGAGAGAGCGAAGGGAAACTCAAAAACGTCTTTGCTCCGATTAGAACGAAGCCCTCGTCGAGCTCTACCTTTTTTAACAAAGGAACACGGGTGAAAAATTCAATGAATCTAGGTGTATTCGGGGGCAGAAAATGAGTTTTAGAGAAAGAGTGAGAGAAAAGGGTTTTGAAATGTTTGGAGTGAGAGAAGTGAAAAAGTGACTTAGAAAAGTAACTTTACGAATTGATATACGCGCAGATCACTTGAGTGCAAGAAGTGTCACTCGAGCAACCAGACATAATAATTTGTGCCGCTCGAGCGAAGAATAGCAACTCTCAGATGTTTTACAGAAAGAAGACCACCGCTCGAGAGCAAGAAGCTTCGCTCAAGCGAAGAATGCCAACTTCTAGTATTTTTGCAGACCTATAAGAGAGTACACAAGGACCGCTCGAGCACAAGAAGTGTTGCTCGAGCGAAGAGGCAAAATTCTAGGCAACAACAGTTTGAAAAAAAATAACTACCACAAGAAGCTTCACTCGAGTGAAGAATACCAACTCCTAGATGTTTTACAAGTAGAAGACCATCGCTCGAGAGCAAGAAGCTTCGCTCGAGCGAAGAATGCCAATTTCTAGTATTTTTGCAGACCTATAAAAATACTGAGAGTACATAATGACTGCTCAAGTAAAGAGGCAAAATTCTAGGCAACAACAGTTTGAAAAAAACAACTACCAACCTATTCCAAACGCAACTAACACATCGCAATAGCCAACTCAAAGAGAAATAAAGGGAAACAAGACATGAACAACTATATAAGACAATGAAACCCAGATCCAAAACATCAAATGGTTTGGGGTCTAAACCAAAATCGCTATAATGACTTTCGTCAAACTGGGTGGTCACGCTAGGATGAGGGGTTGATTGTCTTACTTGACTATGTGTTTATGTGATTAGGTGTGTATGAGGTCAATTCTCTAGTATACGACTTGTGCCCACTACATTCATCGAAGTCTATTTGGAAAGGCATCTGATTAATGCTTTTTCCACTGGGAAATCCTTGAGCGTCATGGAATAAGTTGATATCTTGGGAAAGGGATCCATATATGTTCCATTTGTTTATGTGCTTATGTGTTCAAAATGAGATTGAGATTAAGAAGAAGTGATGAACTAGTATGTGAATTTTGAGTTAATCTTGTCCACATCTACTCTATTATAGGATCTTTGGACATGGTAAAGGTTGTGGCAGACCTCGTCGAGGTGATCGAGATATTCCGGCTCAACCAGAGATCCCTCCTCAAGAAGAAGGAGTGGGTTAAAATAATGTAGCTGCTCCAATAGCCCAAGATGCTATGGAAGTGTTAGCTCGAGAGATGATCGGGGTTCTTAGGGAGTCAAAGGATATTCTTAGAGTTGAGCAAGTGGCTATAACTATCGAAGGAGAGACTAGGGCTTCATTCTTGAAGAAGGAATTTTTCTGCTCTAATCCTACTGAATTTCTGGGGGTCACCACACCGTTAAAGGCGGATGAATGGCTTGAGCAAATCACCAAATCTTTCGAGATTTTGGACATTCGTGAGAGTTCACTTCTAGTGCCACTTGCCAATTATCAATTGAAGAAAGATGCCGGGCAATGGTGAAAATATGTCAAGGGTTAAATTGAACACACTTGGGAGGCATTTTCTCATACCTTTCAGGAGAAATACCTTCCTCCTACTGTGAGGGAACGATTAAGGAGGGAGTTTGAGGAATTTGAACAATCTGACTCTATTGTGGTAGAGTTTGAGGCTACCTTCATGAGCTTATCTCATTTTGCGTGGAACCTTGTGGCTACTGAAGAGTGTTGGTGTTTAGATTTGAGAAGAGGCTGAGGCTGGGAATTTTGATGAAGGTGATGGGAAACATGATTCGAGATTATGATAGGCTAGTGGAGTCCACGGAACATGTTAAGATTATGCTTGAAGGAGAAGATAATAGGCAACAGCTTAAAAGACAAGGGTTCTCAGAATCTCGAGGGGGCTTTATGGCATCCAAAAAGTCGAAGAGTTCTACGCCTTCTTATCTACCATCATTACCAGGCATCATAAAATCCTAAGCTAGGAAAGAGTAAATATAGTACGGGACAAAGTGGAATCACTTGTTATCGGTGTGGTGAACAGGGTCACAAGTCTATTTCATGTCTACAAAGGGTAACCAACAATGTTAGCCTTCTACTCATCCTCAGAGTTAGACTTTGGGTGGAGGTCAATCACTCGTTTGCTATCAATGTGGCCAGTCGGGTCATATGAAAAAGTTTTGTCCCCAGATTGTTGGATTGGGCTGTGCTTCAGTGTTTTAGGCAGGATAGAGCCAAAGGTAGACTCACCAGCCAGTTCAGTCTGAACAGGCTTATAGAACCGTATATGGGGCCACTTCCACACAGTTGGTACAATATGCCTATCATCAGAGAGGTGGCCAGAGTGAACAGAGACCCCAAGGGAGAGTATATGTAGTTACCGCATCCGAACAGTTGACGGGTCCAATGGTGATGCGAGGTACATAGCTTATATATAATACTTGGACCAATGTATTGATAGATACAAGGGCATCTTATTCATTCATAGCATCTACATTTGTATCTATGTTGGGATTAGAGGTCAAACCATTAGAATCTTCTCTTGTGATAGAATCACTTGTTGGGGGTAAGATGGTTTTGAACCATGAGTGTCACGAGTGTGTGATCGAGGTCGCTGATTGCCAACTCCCTTTTAGCTTGGTATTGTTAGATATGATGGCTTTTGATGTCATCCTTGGTATGGACTGGTTGTCCTCTTATCGTGTCATTATAGATTGTTATCGTGGGAGAGTTACTGTGTGTGTACTGCTGGTGGTGACTGTTTCTATTTTCTGGGGGATAGAACTGATAGACTTTTACTGCCTTTATATGACTCTCATAGTCGAGGCAGATTCATTTCTCTTCTTTCAATCTTGATGAATGATGGGAACGGGAGAGTGCGAGAAGTATTTCCTAGGGTGGTTTGTGGGTATTTAGATGTCTTTCTAGAGTACCCCACTGAATTACCTCCTCATCGTGAGGTCGAGTTTTCTATAGACTTAGTGTCGAGCACGACACCCATTTCCATGTCACCCTATAGATTTGCTCCTGTAGAGTTGCTTTATTCGAATGAGCAATTGCAAGAGTTGTTAGACAATGGTTTTATACGCCTTAGTACTTCGCCTTGGGGAGCACCGACTCTTTTTTCCAAAAAGAAGGATGGTTCATTGCGGCTATGCATCAATTACCACAAGTTGAATAGGGTCACAGTTAAGAATAAGTATATCACTGCTGGAAAACAGACTTTTAGTGGCGTTTAAAAAATGCCACTATAAGTTTCAAAAACGCCGCCAATTCCTTTTGCTACGCTTAGCACCAAACGCCGAGGACGCGGCCGTCGCTATAGCTTTGTGGTGTTTTAAAAACGTCTTGATAAAAAACGCCGCCAAATGTCCTACTAAACACACTCTGACGTCACTAACGATATTTAGCGACGTTTTGAAAAAATGCCGTCATATCCTTTTTTTTTTTTGAAATTATGCTAATTTTATTTGATTAAACTAAAAAAATACCTGTAATAGCACTAATATAAAATAATAACTCTCATTCAAATAGTTGTAATGAAACGCATTAATTCACTTTCTCATTCAATTAATATCTAATCACCATTACCCACAAAATTAACATATTCAAAATCCAAAAATCATGTTTTAACATTAACCACAAACTAACATATATCCAAAAATCATGTCTTAGCATTAAAGTTGTAGTCTTCACTGGTCTACATGCCTACATCAGAACATAAACTGCGATCAGATTGACAATAAAAAAAATTATTGATGGCACCATCTGATGCTCTCCAATTTGGCAAAGACCATTCTTTCTAAAAAAATTGCAAAAATTGCCAACAATTTCTTCAACGTATGATCAATTTCACACAAGAGAGAGTATTCATGAACTCGAATCCAGGCAAGAGGCTATAAAACCCATAAAAAAATAGGAAAGAGAATATAAGATCATTGAAGCTTGAAATACCCATTTAAACAAGTGCACAAGCCCAATTCAATAAAAGATGCAAATCCAACTAAATTCCTATACCTTGATTAAAAAGAAATGAATTATAGAAAGTAAAAATTATACAAAATAACGTAAAAGGAAAAGAAAAAGAAAAAATATTTTTTTGATTAGAATGAACATTTCACAGCAAAATAAGAATTCTAATTATAAGTAACTATTTTTATAACAAATTTAAATTTTCTTGTGTGTTTTAAATTTTCTACAATACAAGTCAAGCTAATTTTACACATCTAAGATAAACAATAAATTTTTTAACAAGTTCATGCAGATAACATAGGCATTGTACAATATTAAATACAGATTTAATGTTGCTTTTGCTTACCATGTAACCGATCATTATGCCTCGTGGTGAAGAAGCAGAAAGTATCTCCAAAAAACTACAAAGCACTTAAACTAACCTGATATCTAGATCCTTCAAGGAGGTGATGATCTGTGATTGATGCCTTTTAATAATGTCCGGAACATCTGAGACCATCAACATCTGCGTCATATTCTCCTGTATCAGATCAATCCATAAATCATGCAACCAGATGAAAACAAACAGATCAAACCTTCCAAATTCTGACATTTGCATACTATAACTTGGCATGCTTTGAACATAAGTTGCATCAGTGAGATAAGAACTGTTGTGTTCTTGTAACTTACCAAACCAAGATATCGAATATTTGGCTCACGAACAGCAATGAATTTCCCAAGCAAGGCAACACACCGAGGCATCATTTCTTTCTCAGCATCAAGATGCATGACCTATGATAAGGTGATTAGAACACATAAAACCAAGAAGAACCCCTCAAAAACCTTAGCAAAGTGAAGCAAATTAAACCTACCCATACAAAATTGCCCAGGTGTGTGTGTGTGTGTGTGTGTGTGTGTGTGTGAGTGAGTGAGAGAGAGAGAGGGCAAACAATGCATTGTGTTATTAGTAACTGTAAGACACAAAATGTATAAGATGTAAAAAGTGCTGAGAAACTACTTAAGCTGCGGCACTGGTTGGCTGTCAAGTCATTGATACTAAGATGTAACTCTGTGATATAAAACTATATAATCAAACCTCCAAGCGTTGCATGTAGAATCAACAAAAGTACCCCACTACCCATTCCATTATATTTTAATAAAATTTTCTTGAAAAAAGATAGCAACAAGGTTGATAACGCATTCACAACTCTTATCATAAGCAAAATTATGTTTGAATAAAAAAATTTCTTTTTTTTCTTTTTGATGAATATGTTTGAATAAAAAAAACTTTCAAACTTTGAGAAGTGATCATCACTATCATTAGTAGAGGTTTCAATGAAATCTAACATGCTCTGGATCCTACTTGTCAAAAATCTAACCACCAGCTTATAGTTCCTCAAGCTAGAAGTCGAAGTTTTAAAAATAGTTTCAGAATTTATAATTACGTATATTAGAACTTTACAAGCAATGAATTATAAATCAATAAAAAAGAACAAAGAGATTAAAAACTTTTATTTGGATCACAGTAAAGAAAACTATTCAGTAATACTTATTCAAAAGATAAAAATAAAACAAAACAATTCAATAATAAAAGATGTTTCCAAATTGACAGCATCTATAGAAGTGGGAGAGTATTTCCATATAGAATACATAAATATCTGTTTATGGTGTTTTGATACATTTTAGCATGCATCAGTTGCCATGGTTAATAAGAGCTTGCCATAACATTACTAGTGAAATCGAATGGTAAAGATTGTCCCGTAAGAAGAATAATCAGCATACCAAGACACATATAAGCACAATGAATCCAATATTCCAATGGTTGAAATCATAGCACAATCCTCATATTGTCACTCAAAATATTGCAAGAAACACAACACATTGTAAAACAACCGTACTTTGGAACATCATTGTCCAAAATTTCATAATGTAAAGTTCATTATCGGTACCCTAGTTAATGTGTTTGCCACTTGAATTTTTGTTTCCTGTTTCAGAATGGCAAAGGAGATATTTCAAACAAAAAAAATACTAACTAATAGTGGATTTTTTGTGGGGTAATTGAGAATACCAACTAATAGTGGATTTCTGGGCTGCAGCCTAATCTAGGTAAAAGCTCTATATTTCTATGTGGAGTTAATGATAATACATTCTCTCTCTCTCTTACCTATTCCAGTGAGAAGGTTTCCTATCAAATACCTAGGTGTTCCCCTTATATCTTCTCAACCTAAAACTGAGCATTGTTGGCAGTTAATCGACGGGATGTTAGCTAGAATCAAGCATTGGTCTACAAAGTTACTCTCATATGGGGGTAGGGTTCAACCATTCAATTAATTCAATTCCTTTTGTTCAGTATCCAAGTCTATTAGTCCTCAATTTTTATTCTTCCTATCATGAGGAATTTCTTATGGACTGGTTCGGAGCTAAAAGGTCATGCTAAGATTAGTTCGCAGCATATTTTTGCTCCTAAAAGGGGAGGTGATTTGGGTTTTAAATGTCTTATTGATTGGAACACAACAGCTATCCTAAAAAATATTTGGGCTTTAAGTATGAAAGTTGATATCCTTTGCGTTAAATGGATTCATACATATGTGATTAAAAGCCATTGTTTTTGGTACGTGAGTTGTCCAAGTGATATGTCTTGGACTATGAGGAAACTTTTCAAGCTCAGGACTATTGATGTTTCTCTCATTAAAAAGAAGATTGGGAATGGTGATGAACGTGTCTTTTGCCTAATCCCATTTTTTTATTTGTCATTTATGTTCATGAAATCAATTTTAAATTTAAAAATATCCTAGTTATGATATAATGGCATTTTTTTAATTCCATTGAAGTAGTCAAAAACTAACTAGCAGTGTAAAAGATATATATATATATACTTCTCACACTAAGTGCTCTCTGCTATTTGATTTTATTCCTCTTAACATCTAAAAATTATTAGAATGTTTAACGCGCAAGTCAAACAATATTAATGTTCATGTTCATTTTTTTTCAATGTTCATTTTAATATGTTGTACTCTAACTATATATGAGGTTGTATAAGTACACATACACACAAATGCATATAAATTTTTTCAATTCTTTTCATTATTATATGTACTTCAAATTAGACGAGTCGCACTAAATGGACAATAAACACATAAGCTTTACAAGGAAGTGTAAATCATGATATATGATTCCGTCTAGGCAAGATAAGTATGTATACTTTCTTTAGATCATTGATTCCTTTCTTGTTCAACTTTAGTCAAGAATTGAATTATGTCTCATCTTAAAAATTTCACGTCCATGTAAACAAGCCATAAAACACAGATTGCAAAATAGAAATGATATAGCAATATACATGTACCAATTTCTGTAATTAGAACACGTGCCTCTTCTGTAGGAAACCCACAAAACTATTAGAGTTGGATGAAGGGAAGACAATACCTCAAACTGGTAACAAAGCAAACTCCTGTAAGAGACACTAAACAACTAGACATTCACTATCAACATATGAAACATTCAAAATCTAAAGTCAAATAATTATATATATACACACCCACATATAAAACAACATGAATGTTCACAATATATTAGTACAGGAAGACAATTTTAGATGGTTACGTAACAGGTTTCCGATACAGAAGACTGTACAGATAAAATTCTGAACTGGAAATCTTATTTATTAAAATAAAAGCTAAACTTAGTTACTTGGCATGTTGAACTTTACCTCATCATCTTCACTTCTCAACCTCCTAGTCAATCGGGCATAGAGATGTTGGACTCTAGGGAGATTTCGAATTGCCTTTTTTGGTTCAACTGATACCCTGATACATATAGCCTACGAAGCAAAATAGAGTCAAAACATAGATGCTGTTCTAGAATTATTCGTGAGGGGTACAAGTGATTATAATTTAAGTAGTGAAAAATGCACTAGATTGGCAGTTAGATATTTGTCACATTGTACACAATATTAGGGAAAAAACTAGAAGAACTATGAGGGAAGAGGAAGAAAGAAAGACCACAAAATGAAGCCAGCAGCTCTGCACTAGAGCAGCCAGAAACTTGTTTGTTGCAGAAAACCTTAAAAGCCTCTTTCAGGGCCGACGGAAGAACCAATAAGGTTAACTTTATAAATATAAATGTATAATTATCAGCAAAGGACCTGAATCATGAAACACAACTGTCCAAAACAAACCTTGTGAAAATAGGGTGTTGTTTGCAAAACAATCATTCACATATGCCACATACTTATCATGCAACTTAATAACTTTTCTGACAAAAATCTGAATAAGTGACTGCCACATCAGTTTTTGTGCTTTCCAACTTCAACTACATTAGATACCAAATGTATAGGCAATGAAAAAATTACCTGCTTGTCTGAGACAACAGCATTCTCTGCCTGTGGAGAAATAGTCGTTAACACTTTGAAATGCAATAATATAATTAGCCATCGAATTCTATGACTAACCGTTACTCTTTTACCATTCATTCCTACCATTTTTCTATTGTTCATACTTTAACAGTCCAATCATGAAAGTTACAGAACATTCTCCATAAGATAATTGGAGTTATGAGAGTAGTTACACACATGCCAAATCAATGGAAATGTCATAGTATGAGACGGTTTCCATATTTCTATCTTTTGATTCTTAAATTCTTCTTCCTTTTCAAGACACCCCTTACTATATAAATTGTAACAAAATTTCATACCAAATTATTATATACACAGTTTTTGTTTAGTACTTAGTATCTACCTCCCCACAAGAGTTTATTTTATTTTGATAATGATTGACATGCTATAGATATACCACTATAGATTCTATATACATAAATATTACGAAAATAGTCTCTTCAGTAATATAATACTAGGTTTTTTTATTATTTAGAAAGACAGTAATATAATAGGTTAAAGTTACGTACGTATATCTTTTTTTTCTTAAATTCTATTTTCGTAGAAATCTCGTATAGTAAATTTGTCTAAATCAAACCCGGTCAATTATTAAGCCTGCCTGAACCCATCCATTCATTTATCACCCTTATGTTGTCTCATTGAAATGAAGTTGTTTTATGAAACAATAAAGCAAAAGATAATACTTCAACAAAAATACTAGTTTAATTTTATAGACTTGTTTAACCCACTAAAACCTTTTTGCTGCAACTCTAATGGGCCATCTCCAAAACCAGTGATTAAAATAAAGAAAAAGGATTCTTGGTGGGTCTAGCATAGTTGAAGACCAGAAGGAATTATGAAGAAAACTTGTTTGAATTGAAGACCAAACTTCACCATATAATACTACAAATCAAGACAGAGTTACATGCAGGACAATTCTTTCACATGCTAGCTAGATGATTATTTGTTTATTTTGGGTCAAATAACCCTCCAAATGAAGTTAATTGTGTCCTACAATCTCTCAAATTATATTTTATACATAATTATATATATTTTTGGAAGAAATGGTTTCCAATTGTGTTTTTTTTAATGAATTTCTTAGCTTTCAAAGTTTGTGTTGTACCAGTCCAAGTCCTTCACCAATGAATTCTCATGACAAAAATATTTATTTCTCTCTCTATCACTCATCACTATCATTCCTCTTAAACCTCTCTTGATGAAATGACTACTACATTGTCTTTAGTGTGTTTAAAACTATAATTAATATCACTCCCTATATTATGGTTTGGACTTTGAATAAGAATACCTGCCTCCCATTCAAACTACATATTCAAATATAAAATATAACTCTAAATTTTCCATTATGTTTATATTAGCTTCATGTAGATGATTTCTATGAAATCTTGAAAATGAAACTTTCTATTTATGTAGCATAAACATCAAATTATTCAGCAAACCAATTCGACATGGAGTAGATGACATCCTACTGTGAAATCAACATAATTAACCAAAGCAAAACTTGGGATCACAATGCCAACCATAAAGTAACAAAGGAGGTTTTCAGTAGCTTAGAAGTAAATCAGTACAAATTGGTTCAACACATAGCATCTTGGAAGTGAAAGGCCTTGCCCTCATTACTAACCTGGCCTGGAGGAAGAATAGCGTCAAACCTACCCACTCCAAACATGCCCAAATTGGAAAGACTGAAAGTCCTTATATGCACAAACAACATAACTCAGTTACATTTTCTGTTGAAAGAAGTTTACAAATCCAGGAACAAAGTAAGCTACATATACATATAATACAAATATCATGAAACTTGAATTAAAACAGACTCAAACATCACTAAGTAAAATAGGTGGGCATATATATGGGTAACAATATTATTGATATTTCCTTAAAGCGTGGCCTTGAAAGGTGTCAAGTGGTAGGTTCAATTTTGGTCTCACTAATCTGGCGTTGTAATTTTATTATGTGTGCTTTTTGTAAATAATTTATGACTATCTTTATCAAGGACAATCGTTCAAAAAAAAAAAACATCTTTATCAAGGACAAAGTACACAAAGGGAAAAAAAATTAGAAACAAAGAAAAGAGAAAAGGACTTGTTTTCTTTCTACCCAAAAGAGTGCTATAAATTACATGTTTCTTCTTGCATATTCTTGTGCTAGCCTGTTTAAACATATCACAACATTTTAATTTCCAGTCTATCATTAGTGTCACTCACTTTAGAGAATAAAACCTAAGCGAATAAAAATGAATTTCAGATAGTAAAACCCCTACAACCCACAAAAACAGAAATCTGGACAGAACAGAAAAAAATCTGGACAGAACAGAAATCTGGAAAAAAAAATGAAAAATAATGTGTCTTCGTTCTTCGTTTGCTACGAAGAAACATAAGAAAAAAAATCTAGAAAAAAAAAATTTAATCGAAAAGGAAGATGAATCAAAGAAGAGGAAGAAAAGAAAAAAATCTGGACAGAACAAAAAATGAATCTGGAAAATCTGGATAGAACAAAAAGTGAATATGTCGTTCCATACAATCACCTCATTGTCCATGCGATTGAAGCTTCTCTCCATCGCGATCTTCCATTCCTCCGTACTCGAATCCTTCTTTTCTATCTCTTCCTTTACAAGCTCATGTAACAAATCTCTACACTTCATCGGCACCTACAGAGAAATCAAACACCGATTAACACTTGTTAATGAAAAACAAAATACAAACGACTTTCTTGAAACCTTATTAATCAGCAAATTTAACAAAATGCGAGAGAGATCAGATCAGTTCGAGTTCGGATTTTGATTAGATTAGATCAACTTTCTTGTTCGATTTCGGATCTACAATCTGCGAGACAGATCGAGTTCGAGTTCAATCTCGATGAAGAAAAGCTAGAGCAAGAACCGATCTAACAAAATGCAAGAGAGATCAGATCAAATCAGATCGAGTTTGGATTTCGATCAGATTAGATCGACTTTCTTGTTCGATTTCGGATCTGTGATTTGTGAAAGAGAGAGATAGAGAGAGATAAAGAACAGCTAGAGTGATAAAGATCGAGTTGTCTGATGAAGAACAGCTAGAGTGATAAAGATCGAGTTGTTTGATGAAGAACAGCTACAGTGAGAGATCGATATTAATCGCGAGAGAGAAGAGCAGCTCATGAGAGATTTTGTTACCTATGGTAATTGGAATGGGTTAAGTGTCTATTAAGTAAAACAGGTTTGACTCATTGAGACCATCAACAGGGCATCATGCCTAGAAAAATGTGTTGGCTATTGAGATATACCACGGCATTTTATAAAACGTCTTTGATTCAAGCACCATTATAGGCAACTTTTCTTGTAGTGTCTGTTGCCCAGAATAGATGATCTTTTTGACCAACTTAAGGGTTCTCAATGTTTCTCAAAGATAGATATAAAATCGGGTTATCATCAATTACGTGTGAAAGAGGAAGATATTCCGAAGATCACTTTTCGTACTCATTATGGCCACTGTGAATTTCTGGTGATGTCGTTTGGTTTAACCAATGCTTCTACCACCTTTATGGACTTCATGAATTGGGTTTTTCGAGAATATCTCGACAAGTTTGTGGTAGTTTTTGTGGATGACATTCTTATATATTCACCCTCTAAAGAGAAACATGAGGTGCACCTTCGCATTGTGTTGCAATTATTTAAGGAGCACAGGTTGTATGCTAAATATGAGAAATGTAAGTTCTGGCTCTCCTAGGTGAAATTCTTGGGACACGTTTCTAAGGATAGGGTTACCATAGATTCTTCAAAGATTGAGGCGGTGCAGAATTAGGAGCAACCTAAGAATGCATTTGAGGTCCATAGTTTCTTGTGCTATCGACTACTATAGGCATTTTGTGAAAGACTTCTCATCATTAGCTTCCCCATTGACTAGGCTAACGAGAAAAGGAGTGAAATTTGCTTGGAATGAATCATGTGAGAAATCTTTCTTAGAGCTGAAGGTTAGATTAACCGCTGCACCAATTTTAGTCATTCCAGAAAGAGGTTTGGGTTACACTATGTATTGTGATGCCTCTAGAGAAGGTTTGAGATCTGTTTTGATATAGGAGGGTAAAGTAGTGGTGTATGGTTTGCGCCAATTGAAAACCCCTGAAAGAAATTACCCAACCCATGAATTGGAGTTAGTTGTAGTTATTTTGGCTTTGAAACTGTGGAGACACTATTTGTATAGGAAGAAATTGGAGTTGTTCTAAGACCATAAAAGTCTTAAGTACCTATTTTCCCAAAAGGATTTGAATTTGCGTCAAATGAGGTGCATGGAAATTTTTTAGGATTACAATTTTGAATTACACTACCATTCCAAAAAAGCCAATGTGGTGGTTGATGCTTTGAGTAGAAAATCAATGAGTACCATTGCCACTCTTGCAATTAGGGAATGGGAAATGTTAGGAGAATTAGGTGAATTTTTTTGTATCTTAGTGAATCTCCTAAGCATGCCAGCTTATTTCCCATCCTTGGGCAACCAACACTTGTTACTCGGATTATAAAGGCACAACAGGGTGACTTGGAAGTTGAAGCAATCAAGGAGAAAATTTCACAAGGGAAGGAGGAGAAGGATTTTAGGGTAGATTTCGATTCTAATGTCCGGTATCTAGACCGCCTTTTTGTATGTGATTCATGTAGAGATGAAGTACTTCGGGAATTTCATCACTCTCGCCTTACAGTATATCCAGGAGGCACAAAGATGTACCATGACCTCCGCCAACAATTTTGGTGGAGAGGTATGAAGCGGGATGTAGCTTTATTCGTGTCCAAGTGTTTAACTTGTCAACAAGTCAAGGTAGAACATCAATGACCTGCTGGGTTATTGCAGCCTTTGCCTAGAGCTAAATGGATGTAGGACCACATCACTATGGACTTTGTTTCAGGCCTCCCCATAATACAAGGAGGTAATGATGCAGTTTGGGTTGTAGTGGATTGACTGACTAAGTCGGCTCATTTTCTCGCTATGTATATGGGTGACTCGGTTGATTACTTAGCGGAACTTTCTGTTAAAGAGATTGTCCGACTTCATGGAGTTCGGGTGAGTATCATCTTGGATCGAGACCCGTGTTTTATTGCACGGTTGTGGGAAAGCTTACAAACTGTTATGGGCACTCAATTAACCTTTAGTAATGCCTACCACCCTCAAACCGATGGACAGTCCGAGCGCACTATCCAAATCTTGGATGACATGTTGAGAGTGTGTGTACTAGACTTAAAGGTTCTTAGGAGAGACACCTGCCATTAGCAGAGTTTGCCTACAATAATAGTTTTCAAACTAGCATTTGGATGGAACTTTTTGAAGCCTTGTATAGACGGCTATCCAGATCACCGGTGTATTTGACTGAGGTGGGGGATTCACCTATGCTTGGACTGGAATTGGTTAGTGAGACCACCGAGAAAATAGCTCTCATTTTTAAAAGGTTAGTTACAGCTCAAAGGTGGCAAAAGAGTTATACCGATTAGAGGAGGACGCCCCTATCTTTTGATGTGGGTGTGATCATGTATTTCTAAAGATATCGCCTAGAAAATGTTTAATGAGATTTGGGAGAAGTGGGAAATTGTCACCTACGTTCATTGGCCCTTTCGATATTATAGAACGGATGGGAGAGGTAGCCTATCGCCTTGCCTTGCCACCGCAATTATCTGCGGTACATGATGTGTTTCATATCTCATGCTCTGCATGTATGAGCCCAATCCTTCTCATGTTTTAGACTGGACGAATTTAGAGGTGGATGAGAATGCTTCATATGAAGAGTGATCGATGAAAATCTAGGATACTCGAGAACAAGTTTTAAGAGGTAAAGTCATTGCTTTAGTTAAAGTGTTATGGCACCACCTATCACAACCGAAACCCGCCCCTATGGGTTTAGCATCCTAACCGGCCAGTAATCCTTGGATTAACAAAGGCCTCTTGACATAATAACATATAGTAGGGGCTACGGAAACAAATATACAACATATACGAAGTCCATTAAGCTATGAAGACATACATGGGACAGTTAACTTTAAGCCTTTTATAAACTTGTGAGTGGCGACAAAAGATACAATATTTACACATCACTCCATCTGCATGTTATCAGAAATCTTGTCCAAATACAACATAGTATAAACATGGTCTAATATGATTACAAAAACAACCACAAAACTTGACTTCATTCAGAACCTCCTCGGGAGGCACAAAGGTTGGCTGACAAAAACTAAAACATAGGCCGTCATCCCTGGGCCTGGTTACGTGCTTGCTCACCTGCGTACATAATATAAACAGTGAGCGAAAGCCCAATGACTAAAAATAGAGTAAAGATTTTACTGAATGATGTCTATACAGAAACAAAGTCTTGTACATAATTGGATGTCATAACAGAGTAGATTCATAGGCATAGTTAAATTTGCATTCAAAACTTATACATACATCATATCATAATACGTGGCGTATCTGTTAGCATTAACAAATCTGATGACCCAAAAGGGACTACCATGAAGGCTTTCTAATGACTCATGTGCACAGAGACGTTTCTGATGACCCATAAGGGACCTGATGACCCGTAAAGGGAACTAATGACCTATAAAGAGACGCATATCATATGATGCTAAGGATGCCACGAATAACTTTCATGATCTTGGACAATCATTCATTCATTCAAAACATAGCATAGCATTTCAGAAGACTAATCGTTTCATGTCATAATGTTTAGAAAATATTTAATATTGAACGTAACTTTACAAAGTTATTACTCACAAATAATTGATAGCTCTGAATAGACAGCAAAGTGGGCAATTCATGTATCCTGAGGTGCGTGACCTACATAACATGGCAGATTCATACATTGAATACACACGCTCGGATTGTACATAACTTATTTTATTTATTCTTAGTGTGTTTCTAGCCTTTAACCTCATATGGGGTTTTAAACATGGCCTAGGAGTGCCTAGGATGGAATGAGGACGCTAGAATGCACTTGAAAACATCTTTTAAATTTTGCTGAAAACAGAGTCCACATTCGAGCGTGGATTTCCTCGCTCGAGCGGACATGCAAGAAATGAAGGTTCGCTCGAACGTGACTTCCCTCGCTCGAGTGGACTGTAAACTTTGAAAAAGTGTTGGTTACCTGTTTTTCACACTCGACGGACGCTCCATCCCCGCTTGAGGGTGAGACTCAGATCCTCGCTCGAGCGTGACTTATGTCGCTCGAGCATGCTGCAAAACAAATGAACTTCTGGATACATGCATTTCACGCTCGAGCGAGCTTATGGTCGCTCAAGCGGAAGTGCACACACTCAGAGTGCTCGCTCGAGCGTGAATGCAAAAAAATCTGGAATTTCCAGATTTGATCTCCAAGCTTCAAACTCAAACCAAACATTTCAAAACTCATCTTCTTGGGCCAAAATTTTGGAAAACATTTAGAAACTCATAAAACAGCATGTTTAAAGGATCATTTCAAGAAATCATGGCCCAAAAGCATGACAATTGTATACAATTTCAACTTAATTTTTTTGAATGTTTCATGAACATAACATGCATGAATTCTCTTGATCTTGAGCATCTCAAAACATGATCAAATGCTATAAAACAACTTGAAACTTGATGATTTCCCTAAATTAAGATGAATTTCAAACATGCATGAGGGAATCTCCTAGTAACATGCTCTCAATGCATTGAAATGTACATACATGCATGAATTGATCTTCCTATTTACTTTTTAAGCTTGATTCTTACATCTCGTAGCTCAATTTACTTGAATTCATAGATGAATTAACTCAATTACAAAATTAAGAGGGTGGATTCCTACCTTAAGTCTTGAATTCACAAGAGTTGAAGTTGAAACTCCCTAATCTTCTTCAAATGTCCACAATTTCAAGCAATTCTCCCCTAATTCAACTTTGATCTCAATTTTCCTCTCTCTCATTCTCTCCCATGTTTTTGAGCATCAAATGAAGGAAAAGAAAGTGTAATCCTCAACTAAAGGAGTTAAAGTGGCCTTGTATAGGCTTATTTAAATTGGCTTGATTAAATTGACTTAAGTTAATCACATTGGCACTAATTATTCTAATTTATTCATTTCGAATCGATTTTCAATTGAACATACCATAAAATTCTAAAAATCCTAATTAGCACATAAATCAAGTCAATTTCTGATTCGGATGTCGATAAGGCCTTTAATTCACAACCGAAACTAAACATAAACAGATCTATCTATGCCCAACAGATATAAACACAAAATAATGCAATTGCACATATAATTAACTCAAGGTTTTTTTCCCTTAATTACTCAGTAGACATAATTAATCATGAATTAACGTTAATCAAAGATCGGGGTTGTTACACCACCACAGGGTGGAAGAGGCCACTTGGCAATGAGAAGTTAAAGTTCGTGAGAAATACCCAGATTTATTTAATGATATGTAAACTTGCTTGTTTATTATTCTTAGATTATTGTATGGAAGGTTGTAAAAGAAAGTAAATGAAAGGAATCTAAATCCTCAAGCTATTGTTTGAATTTAGCTTGATTTTGTTTTGGATTTGTGGAGTTGTGATAATTGAGGCTATTATTATTATGGTATTCATCTTCCTTGGGAATTGTTGGAGTTGTTTTAGTAGGAACTATGAAATTTTGAGAATGAAATATTTTAAAGGGGGTAGGTTGTAACAGTTGATTTTGAGTGATCGCTCGAGCGGTCAGTTGGTCACTCGAGCGTAAATTTGGAGCGTAAATTTGTAGCTCCCAGTATCTCACATGTTTACAAGCGAGACTGCTCGAGCAAAGAAAAGGTCGCTCGAGCGTAAAATTTGAGCTCCCATTATTTTCACTGAAGCTTTGCAAAACTTATGAGACCTTGCGTTTACTTCTCAAGTGGTGGAAAGTTCGCTCGAGCGGTCTATTTGTATTTTGGCACTTCTCTCGAGAGATGGAAAGTTTGCTCGAGCGGTTTGTTTGGGGTAGCCGAGTTATAATGCTATCCAAACACTTTTCTAGCTTATTTCTTTCACACTCATTCTCTTTCTAACAACACCCTTTTCCAAAACCCTAGCTTGTAAACCCTAGATTTCATATGGTAATAACAAGAATGGATCTTTGGGCCTTCATTAAAGTTGTTACCCTCACCAACAACTACGTTTTGAACCGATTAGATCGTGTTATTTATGAAGTATATTGTGTGGATCTTCATCTCTCTTTTGCAACTCTTGAGGTAAGAATATCTTTACTCTTGTAGATTTATATTATGGTTTAAGGATGCGTGAATCTTAAGGTGCATGTGAATATTGAGATGGATGATGCAGATGTATATATATATATATATATGGATTTTGTGTTGATGATATGTTTTGTGTGAAGTTGATGATGGGTTGGGTAACCTATTATGGAAAATTTATTAAATAGACATGAATTAAGGGAAATTAATACTTGGAAGGAAATACCCCAAATTTCAATGTGTAAGCCTAAGGGTTGTTCTTGATTTTGACTTAATGGATAATAGATAAGTAAAATTGGAGGGTCCTTGTGATTCCTTGTGATATGTTTAAGATGTTAATGTTTTGGAATGTGTTTGAGGTGCCCACTTGCCCGGTTCATGTGAGGACGACGAATGTGGGAATGTTATGAGGTGTCCGTTTGTCAAATCGTGTGAGGACGACAAAAGTGGAAAGTTTGAGGTGTCCACTGGCCATCCGTGTGAGGACGGAAAAATGTGGAGATTTAATGTCAAATTAGGTGTTGTGTTATACAATTTTAAACAATGAAATTCATGGGTATTAATGGAGATTATGCATATTTTAAATCAAATATTCATATACTTGGTTAAATATATTCTCTGCTGGGCAATTGCTCACTCCTATTTACTAACATTTCAGGACATTAAGAGTCTCAAACCCGTCAATGAAGAAGAAGAAAACGACTATCTCTTTTAAAAATCTAATTTTTTGTGAACTTGAAATTGTAATGTAACTGCGAAACTTTTTTTCTACTTTTATTTAGAGTTTTGTATTTTTGTATTAAGTGGCACAATGTAATTAGTAAACTCAGCGGACATTGTAATTGTTTTGTAATTTTCTCTAACTTATTGAACTGAGAATTGTATCTTGAAATTTTTGTAAATTGAATCTATAGTTCAATGAGAAAGAGAAACATTTGAATGAAATCGTGTTGTAGGGAGGTATGGAGCATGTTCTCTTAAATGTACTGTGGGAATTATATATGGGGTGTTACAATTGGGCAAGAGGGGTGCATCAATTAATAACCTAACCTTCCCTTCTTGTACCTAAGTTCCTGAACCAAAAATATTTGGTTGTGACAAATTGGCGACTTTGCTACAGAATTAATTTAGCCTGACTTGAAAACTTATATTTTATGAGATTAGTGGTTAATTACTAAATTGCATTGCATCATTGTGGGCTCGGAAAACCTAGCTTCGTTGCATAGTAAGCAAGCGTTAGATTTTGCTATTGGTGCCATTTGATTGTCCCCTTGCACTCCAAGGTGGCATGAGAGGTATATTGATAGCCATAGCTAATGTACCCTCTTGACTAAACCTACCCTTACATATGGAAAGTTTTAGCACTTTTCAAATTAGGACAAGATACTTCTCTTTCTAGGATTATAAGATTGCCTATTTGTGTGATTTAGTGAATCTTATATCCTATTTACAAATTAGGATAGGGAAACCTCACCCCAAATTGGCATGAATGCAAATTATGTGCTTATGTGATATCTTGTCTTAAATGAAAATGATTTGATTTGATTCTGGGGATCAGCAATCATAAAGGCAGTGATTTGATTCCAAAATCTATGGGTTTGATAAGGTAGTGATTTGATTCTGGGGAAATTTGAGTTTATTCTAGGCTGTAATCTGGGGGTTCAATTTAGGTAGAGGTTTGATCTTGATCATGATTCTAGCAATCAGTGGTGAATTAGGGCGCAGTTTCCCAATTTAAAAGAATTGAGTTTGAATTTGAATTCCTACCTTAGTGATCAATTGAAAAATAATTTCTTTTCCAAAATTTAAGCAAAAATCCCAATAAATATGTGATCAAAGAACAATTAAAAAAAAAGAAAAAGAAAAAGAGATTTCCACCTTGAGTCTTGAAAATTATGGAATGTGTTTAAATGAATGAAAATCTTTGAGTTATTGATTTCGAGGGAATTTTAATTTTATGGAATAATAGTGGATAAGGAAGTGGTGACCAAGTCTTCCATTTTTAAATAAATTCCAATTTCCCTAAAAGGTATTTGACTAGAAGATAATTATTTGATTGAACACTTGGAATAAAATCCGAAACTCATTTGGGGAAAATATAGCACTCTATGCTTCCTGGTATAATGGAATTATATTTTATTTTTTGATTGTCATAGTTGAGGACCTTCTTAGTCGATATTTGAGCCTTTGTTGAGGTGTTACCATAGTAGTTGGGCGAGATTTGATCAAAAACTCCAAATTAGAATAGTTGTTGTTGAGTAGTCTTCACTCTTTTACCATTTTCTCTTTCCACACTTTGAATCTTGGTTTGAGGCTAGAACCATTGGAAAGCTTACTTCCGGGGCTTCAATGTGGATGCAAGAACGACCATAAATGGAGTCTGGACGAGAGAGTATACCTGTTTGAAGTTTGTAAATCTATGTTGTGTGCATAGTTCAACTTTCACCACTTGAGCAATCCATAGACCTTTCTAGCTCTATTTTTCAAAATTGTCTAAGATGATTCACCGCTCGAATGGCCTGTCCAGAATCATGCCTTTAAAAGTCACTTTTGGGGTCAAATCTTTTCACTCCCTCTTCTCTATTTCCGTCATTTTTGAGTTTTTAAGCTTTTTAACCTTGATTTCATCTATTTCTAAACATGTTTGACCCTTAGTTCCATCTACCAAAATGCAAAGCTCAGTGAGGGCCTTCCATTTAATCTAAGTGGATCGTTATTTCGTCGCCAGTGATTTTTGGGTTATCTCGTCTTCGCTTCAAGAGGTAGGGATTATTTTGCTCCTCTTCAATACCTCTTTATAGATAGACATGTGGTAGTTTTTATTACATCTAAAAATATGTTTGTTAAGAGATTTTCCAAAAGCATGAAAGCGGGCTTGAGCTTTAGCAGTTGAAAATGTATGATTGATGGTTGATTTGGTATGTTGGGAGGTAGTTAATCATGTCTATGTTGATTGTGGCATAAAAACCCTAATTTATTATTAAGAGTTAATTAAAAAAAAAGTGGTAAAGTTAGGTAATAAACGCTCTAGGGGATTGAATTAATGCTTGGTTACAGGAAAAAAAAAATGGAGTTTTGTTAAAAAAAGAATAAAAAAAAAAAAAAAAAAAAAGAGGTTTAGCTATGGTTTGAAAATGTTAAGGCTTTGGAATAACCAGTTTAGTTTTTGAACAAAAGACGATGAGTCTAACTCTTTGATAAAAGGAAATGAGAAATGGTTGATTTGAAAAAGTGGAATTAGATATGGATTTATATTGTATGAGTCGTGTATCTATTTATTTGTCTAGAGGTTTTGTCATTGGTCATTAGCGAAGGATGGCATTGTTGTTGTTGAGTAGATGATATGTATGTATTACACTTGTACTGTATTATGTAGTTTAGTATGTTGTGCTATTATTGTGTTTTTTTGGGTGATTCGTTTCCCTCCGAGTGAGATCGGTAAAGCGTGGCGCCTTGACAAAGCTTCTCTATCCCTTTCAGTTTGCACCCGGTAAAGTGTGAAAGGAGGTCTATTTCTCTTCCGTATTGAGCCTGTAAAGCATGGTGCCTTGTGATAGGTTCCTCTCCCTTCCGGTTTGCTCGTGGTAAAGTGTGACCTTGGGATCGTTCCCCTCCAGGTGACTTGGTATTGTAGTTATTTTGGCTTTGAAACTGTGGAGACACTATTTGTATAGGAAGAAATTGGAGGTGTTCTCAGACCATAAAAGTCTTAAGTACCTATTTTCCAAAAAGGATTTGAATTTGCGTCAAATGAGGTGCATGGAAATTTTTGAGGATTACAATTTTGAATTACACTACCATTCCAAAAAAAGCCAATGTGGTGGTTGATGCTTTGAGTAGAAAATATGTGAATACCATTGCCAATCTTGCAATTAGAGGATGGGAAATGTTGGGAGAATTAGGTGAATTTTTTTGTATCTTAGTGAATCTCCTAAGCATGCCACCTTATTTTCCATCCTTGGGCAACCAACACTTGTTACTCGGATTATAAAGGCACAATAGGGTGACTTGGAAGTTGAAGCAATCAAGGAGAAAATTTCACAAGGGAAGGAGAAGAAGGATTTTAAGGTAGATTTCGATTCTAATGTCCGGTATCTAGACCGCCTTTTTGTATGTGATTCATGTAGAGATGAAGTACTTCGGGAATTTCATCACTCCCGTCTTACAGTATATCCAGGAGGCACAAAGATGTACCATGACCTCCGCCAACAATTTTGGTGGAGAGGTATGAAGCGGGATGTTGCTTTATTCGTGTCCAAGTGTTTAACTCGTCAACAAGTCAAGGTAGAACATCAATGATCGGCTGGGTTATTGCAACCTTTGCCTAGAGCTAAATAGAAGTAGGACCATATCACTATGGACTTTGTTTCGGGCCTCCCTATAATACAAGGAGGTAATGACGCAGTTTGGGTTGTAATGGATCGACTGACTAAGTCGGCTCATTTTCTCGCTATGTGTATGGGTGACTCGGTTGATTACTTAGTGGAACTTTCTGTTAAAGAGATTGTCCGACTTCATGGAGTTCGGGTGAGTATCGTCTCGGATCGAGACCCGTGTTTTATTGTACGGTTGTGGGAAAGCTTACAAACTGTTATGGGCACTCAATTAACCTTTAGTAATGCCTACCACCCTCAAACCGACAGACAGTCCGAGCGCACTATCCAAATCTTGGATGACATGTTGAGAGTGTGTGTACTAGACTTAAAGGTTCTTAGAAGAGACACCTGCCATTAGCTGAGTTTACCTACAATAATAGTTTTCAAACTAGCATTTGGATGGCACCTTTTGAAGCCTTGTATGGATGGCAATCCAGATCACCGGTGTATTTGACTGAGGTGGAGGATTCACCTATGCTTGGACTGGAATTGGTTAGTGAGACCACCGAGAAAATAGCTCTCATTTTGAAAAAGGTTAGTTACAGCTCAAAGGTGACAAAAGAGTTATACCGATCGGAGGAGGACACCCCTATCTTTTGATGTGGGTGATCATGTATTTCTAAAGATATCGCCTAGAAAATAATTAATGAGATTTGGGAGAAGTGGGAAATTGTCACCTACGTTCATTGGCCCTTTTGATATTATAGAGCGGATGGGAGAGGTAACCTATCGCCTTGCCTTGCCACCGCAATTATCTGCGGTACAAGATGTGTTTCATATTTCATGCTCTGCATGTATGAGCCCAATCCTTCTCATGTTTTAGACTGGACGAATTTAGAGGTGGATGAGAATGCTTCATATGAAGAGCGATCGATGAAAATCTAGGATACTCGAGAACAAGTTTTAAGAGGTAAAGTCATTGCTTTAGTTAAAGTGTTATGGCACCACCTATCACAACCGAAACCCGCCCCTATGGGTTTAGCATCCTAACCGGCCAGTAATCCTTGGATTAACAAAGGCCTCTTGACATAATAACATATAGTAGGGGCTGCGAAAACAAATATACAACATATACGAAGTCCATTAAGCTGTGAAGACATACATGGGACAGTTAACTTAAAGCCTTTTATAAACTTGTGAGTGGCGACGAAAGATACAATATTTACACATCACTCCATCTGCATGTTATCAGAAATCTTGTCCAAATACAACATAGTATAAACATGGTCTAATATGATCACAAAAACAGCCACAAAACTTGACTTCATTCAGAACCTCCTCGGGAGGCACAAAGGTTGGCTGGCAAAAACTAAAACATAGGTCGTCATCCCTGGGCCTAGTTACGTGCTTGCTCACCTACATACATAATATAAATAGTGAGCGAAAGCCCAATGAATAATAATAGAGTAAAGATTTTACTGAATGATGTCTATACAGAAACAAAGTCTTGTACATAACTGGATGTCATAACGGAGTAGATTCATAGGCATAGTTAAATTTGCATTCAAAACTTATACATACATCATATCATAATACGTGGCGTATCCGTTAGCATTAACAAATCTAATGACCTACAAGGGACTGCCATGAAGGCTTTCTAATGACTCATATGCACAGAGACATTTCCAATGACCCATAAGGGACCTGATGACTCGTAAAGGGACCTGAAAAGGGAAGCATATCATATGATGCTAAGGATGCCACGAATAACTTTCAAAATCTTGGACAATCATTTATTCATTCAAAACATAGCGTAGCATTTCAGAAGACTAATCGTTTCATGTCATAATGTTCAGAAAATATTTAATATTGAATATAACTTTACAAAGTTATTACTCATAAATAACTGGTAGCTCCAAATAGATAGCAAAGTGGGCAATTCACGTATCCTGAGGTGCGTGACCTACATAACATGGCAGATTCATACATTGAATACACACGCTCGGATTGTACATAACTTATTTCATTTATTCTTAGTGTGTTTCTATCCTTTAACCTTATATAGGGTCTTAAACATGGCCTAGGAGTGCCTAGAATGGAATGAGGATGCTAGAATGCACTTGAAAACATCTTTCAAATCTTGCTGAAAACAGAGTCCACGCTCGAGCGTGGATTTCCTCGATCAAGCAGACATGCAAGAAATGAAGGTTTGCTCGAGCGTGACTTCCCTCACCCGAGCGGACTGTAAACTTTGAAAAAGTGCTGGTTACTTGTTTTTCACGCTCGACGGATGCTCGACCCCTGCTCGAGCGTGAGACTCAGACCCTCGCTCAAGCATGACTTATGTCGTTCGAGCATGCTGCAAAACAAATGAACTTCTGGATACATGCATTTCACGCTTGAGCGAGATTATGGTCACTCGAGTAGAAGTGCACGCACTCAGAGTTCTCGCTCGAGCGTGAACTCCTACACTCGAGCGTGAATGCAAAAATCTGAAATTTCCAGATTTGATCTCCAAGCTTCAAACTCAAACCAAACACTTCAAAACTCATCCTCCTAGGCCAAAATTTTGGAAAACACTTAGAAACTCATAAAATAACATGTTTAAAGGATCATTTCAAGAAATCATGGCCCAAAAGCATGCCAATTGTACACAATTTCAACTTAATCTTTTTGAATGTTTCATGAACATAACATGCATGAATTCTCTTGATCTTGACCTTCTCAAAACATGATCAAATGCTATAAAACAACTTGAAACTAGATGATTTCCCTAAATTAAGATGAATTTCAAACATAGATGAGGGAATCTCCTAGTAACATGCTCTCAATGCATTGAAATATACATGTGTGCATGAATTGATCTTCCTATTTACTTCTTAAGCTTGGTTCTTACATCTCATAGCTCAATTCACTTGAATTCATAGATGAATTAACTCAATTACAAAATTAAGAGGGTGGATTCCTACCTTAAGTCTTGAATTCACAAGAGTTGAAGTTGAAACTCCCAAATCGTCTTCAAATGTCCACAATTTCAAGCAATTCTCCCCTAATTCAACTTTGATCTCAATTTTCCTCTCTCTCATTCTCTCCCATGTTTTTGAGCATCAAATGAAGGAAAAGAAAGTGTAATCCTCAACTAAAGGAGTTAAAGTGGCCTTGTATAGGCTTATTTAAATTGGCTTGATTAAATTGACTTAAGTTAATCACATTGGCACTAATTATTCTAATTTATTCATTTCGAATCGATTTTCAATTGAACATACCATAAAATTCTAAAAATCCTAATTAGCACATAAATCAAGTCAATTTCTGATTCGGATGTCGATAAGGCCTTTAATTCACAACCGAAACTAAACATAAACAGATCTATCTATGCCCAACAGATATAAACACAAAATAATGCAATTGCACATATAATTAACTCAAGGTTTTTTTCCCTTAATTACTCAGTAGACATAATTAATCATGAATTAACGTTAATCAAAGATCGGGGTTGTTACACCACCACAGGGTGGAAGAGGCCACTTGGCAATGAGAAGTTAAAGTTCGTGAGAAATACCCAGATTTATTTAATGATATGTAAACTTGCTTGTTTATTATTCTTAGATTATTGTATGGAAGGTTGTAAAAGAAAGTAAATGAAAGAAATCTAAATCCTCAAGCTATTGTTTGAATTTAGCTTGATTTTGTTTTGGATTTGTGGAGTTGTGATAATTGAGGCTATTATTATTATGGTAGTCATCTTCCTTGGGAATTGTTGGAGTTGTTTTAGTAGGAACTATGAAATTTTGAGAATGAAATATTTTAAAGGGGGTAGGTTGTAACAGTTGATTTTGAGTGATCGCTCGAGCGGTCAGTTGGTCACTCGAGCGTAAATTTGTAGCTCCCAGTATCTCACATGCTTACAAGCGAGACTGCTCGAGCGAAGAAAAGGTCGCTCGAGCGTAAAATTCGAGCTCCCATTATTTTCACTGAAGCTTTGCAAAACTTATGAGACCTTGCGTTTACTTCTCAAGTGGTGGAAAGTTTGCTCGAGCGGTCTACTTGTATTTTGGCACTTCGCTCGAGAGATGAAAAGTTCGCTCGAGCGGTCTGTTTGGGGCAGCCGAGTTATAATGCGATCCAAACACTTTTCTAGCTTATTTCTTTCACACTCATTCTCTTTCTAACAACACCCTTTTCCAAAACCCTAGCTTGTAAACCCTAGATTTCATATGGTAATAACAAGAATGGATCTTTGGGCCTTCATTAAAGTTGTTACCCTCACCAACAACTACGTTTTGAACCGATTAGATCGTGTTATTTATGAAGTATATTGTGTGGATCTTCATCTCTCTTTTGCAACTCTTGAGGTAAGAATATCTTTACTCTTGTAGATTTATATTATGGTTTAAGGATGCGTGAATCTTAAGGTGCATGTGAATATTGAGATGGATGATGCAGATGTATATATATATATATATGGATTTTGTGTTGATGATATGTTTTGTGTGAAGTTGATGATGGGTTGGGTAACCTATTATGGAAAATTTATTAAATAGACATGAATTAAGGGAAATTAATACTTGGAAGGAAATACCCCAAATTTCAATGTGTAAGCCTAAGGGTTGTTCTTGATTTTGACTTAATGGATAATAGATAAGTAAAATTGGAGGGTCCTTGTGATTCCTTGTGATATGTTTAAGATGTTAATGTTTTGGAATGTGTTTGAGGTGCCCACTTGCCCGGGTTCATGTGAGGACGACGAATGTGGGAATGTTATGAGGTGTCCGTTTGTCAAATCGTGTGAGGACGACAAAAGTGGAAAGTTTGAGGTGTCCACTGGCCATCCGTGTGAGGACGGAAAAATGTGGAGATTTAATGTCAAATTAGGTGTTGTGTTATACAATTTTAAACAATGAAATTCATGGGTATTAATGGAGATTATGCATATTTTAAATCAAATATTCATATACTTGGTTAAATATATTCTCTGCTGGGCAATTGCTCACTCCTATTTACTAACATTTCAGGACATTAAGAGTCTCAAACCCGTCAATGAAGAAGAAGAAAACGACTATCTCTTTTAAAAATCTAATTTTTTGTGAACTTGAAATTGTAATGTAACTGCGAAACTTTTTTTCTACTTTTATTTAGAGTTTTGTATTTTTGTATTAAGTGGCACAATGTAATTAGTAAACTCAGCGGACATTGTAATTGTTTTGTAATTTTCTCTAACTTATTGAACTGAGAATTGTATCTTGAAATTTTTGTAAATTGAATCTATAGTTCAATGAGAAAGAGAAACATTTGAATGAAATCGTGTTGTAGGGAGGTATGGAGCATGTTCTCTTAAATGTACTGTGGGAATTATATATGGGGTGTTACAATTGGGCAAGAGGGGTGCATCAATTAATAACCTAACCTTCCCTTCTTGTACCTAAGTTCTTGAACCAAAAATATTTGGTTGTGACAAAATATTTCTTAGTTTCCGTTAAAAATTAAGTGGCAAATCTATGTTTGTCAATGCAAGTTGGCACAACATAGTGTGCAAACGCGCCTTATACTCAAAAAAGGCATGATGCCCATAGTTGGTGACTCTGCTGAGGCATTAAGTTAGCTTGACTTGAACATTTCTATTTGATGAGATTAGTGATTAATTATTAGTTTCCGTTACATCATTGTGGGCTTGAAAAACCTAGCTTCGTTGCATAATATCCCAGACACTATTTGCAGGCTATGTTATGTCAACAAGCAAGTGTTAGATTTTGCTATTAGTACCATTTGATCATCCCCTTGCACTTGAAGGTGGCATGAGAGGTATATTGATAGCCATAGCTAATGTACCCTCTTGACTAAACCTACCCTTACATATGGAAAGTTTTAGCACTTTTCAAATTAGGACAAGATACTTCTCTTTCTAGGATTATAAGATTGCCTATTTGTGTGATTTAGTGAATCTTATATCCTATTTACAAATTAGGATAGGGAAACCTCACCCCAAATTGGCATGAATGCAAATTATGTGCTTATGTGATATCTTGTCTTAAATGAAAATGATTTGATTTGATTCTGGGGATCAGCAATCATAAAGGCAGTGATTTGATTCCAAAATCTAGGGATTTGATAAGGTAGTGATTTGATTCTGGGAAAATTTGAGTTTATTCTAGGCAGTAATCTGGGGGTTCAATTTAGGTAGAGGTTTGATCTTGATCATGATTCTAGCAATCAGTGGTGAATTAGGGCGCAGTTTCCCAATTTAAAAGAATTGAGTTTGAATTTGAATTCCTACCTTAGTGATCAATTGAAAAATAATTTCTTTTCCAAAATTTAAGCAAAAATCCCAATAAATATGTGATCAAAGAACAATTAAAAAAAAAGAAAAAGAAAAAGAGATTTCCACCCTAAGTAGAGTCTTGAAAATTATGGAATGTGTTTAAATGAATGAAAATCTTTGAGTTATTGATTTCGAGGGAATTTTAATTTTATGGAATAATAGTGGATAAGGAAGTGGTGACCAAGTCTTCCATTTTTAAATAAATTCCAATTCCCCTAAAAGGTATTTGACTAGAAGATAATTATTTGATTGAACACTTGGAATAAAATCCGAAACTCATTTGGGGAAAATATAGCACTCTATGCTTCCTGGTATAATGGAATTATATTTTATTTTTTGATTATCATAGTTGGGGACCTTCTTAGTTGATATTTGAGCCTTTGTTGAGATGTTACCATAGTGGTTGGGCGAGATTTGATCAAAAACTCCAAATTAGAATAGTTGTTGTTGAGTAGTCTTCACTCTTTTACCATTTTCTCTTTCCATACTTTGAATCTTGGTTTGAGGCTAGAACCATTGGAAAGCTTACTTCCGGGGCTTCAATGTGGACGCAAGAACGATCATAAATGGAGTCTGGACGAGAGAGTATACCTGTTTGAAGTTTGTAAATCTATGTTGTGTGCATAGTTCAACTTTCACCACTTGAGCAATCCATAGACCTTTCTAGCTCTATTTTTCAAAATTGTCTAAGATGATTCACCGCTCGAATGGCCTGTCCAGAATCATGCCTTTAAAAGTCACTTTTGGGGTCAAATCTTTTCACTCCCTCTTCTCTATTTCCGTCATTTTTGAGTTTTTAAGCTTTTTAACCTTGATTTCATCTATTTCTAAACATATTTGACCCGTAGTTCCATATACCAAAACATAGAGCTCGATGAGGGCATCCATTTAATCTGAGTGGATCGTTGTTTTGTCACTAGTGATTTTTAGGTTATCCCCTCTTTGCTTCAAAAGGTCGAAATTCTTTTGCTCCTCTTCAATACCTCTTTATAAATAGACATGTGATAGTTTTATTACATTTAAAAATATGTTTGTTAAGGATTTTCCAACTCTCTAAACTTTCTCAAGCCCGCCATTGCTCTAGCTCCAAGCTCTGCAATCGTCTTCATTCTCCCTTTGAAGCTTCCGCCGTTCCGCCGTGTCTGCAATCGTTGCCTTACCTCGACGACCTTTTATTCCGGCTTTATTTGTTCTGGTAAGATTCTGTTCCTTTTATTCCCAATTTCTTCTATGCGCTTTTACTTGCTGCCATTTTTGTTTTGTTCAAAATAAAAAAAAAAAAGAGGTTTAGCTATGGTTTGAAAATGTTAAGGCTTTGGAATAACCAGTTTAGTTTTTGAACAAAAGACGATGAGTCTAACTCTTTGATAAAAGGAAATGAGAAATGGTTGATTTGAAAAAGTGGAATTAGATATGGATTTATATTGTATGAGTCGTGTATCTATTTATTTGTCTAGAGGTTTTGTCATTGGTCATTAGCGAAGGATGGCATTGTTGTTGTTGAGTAGATGATATGTATGTATTACACTTGTACTGTATTATGTAGTTTAGTATGTTGTGCTATTATTGTGTTTTTTTGGGCGGTTCGTTTCCCTCCGAGTGAGATCGGTAAAGCGTGGCGCCTTGACAAGGCTTCTCTATCCCTTTCGGTTTGCACCCGGTAAAGTGTGAAAGGAGGTCTGTTTCTCTTCCATATTGAGCCTGTAAAGCATGGTGCCTTGTGATAGGTTCCTCTCCCTTCCGGTTTGCTCGTGGTAAAGTGTGACCTTGGGATTGTTCCCGTCCAGGTGACTTGGTAAAGCGTTATGTGTGATGTGGGATGTATCATTTGCTAGTTGTGTTGTTGGCCGATGAAGTATGTATTACGTTTAGTTAATTTTATTTAGAAATATATGTTTCCCGATATTTCTGTTATGGGTGTTCCTTGCCCTTGGGCCTATGGCCAGGGAAGATAGTAGATGCGTTATTGCGTAAGTGTGTAATGGGTGAGTTGTGAGATTGGGTTATGACTTGTATCTTTGAACGTGCTTTTAAAACAAATGTGGAGACGAAATTCTTTTATATTAACATGGAGGTTTAGATAACCAAGGTTCTATTGTGAAGAATTGTTTTGGGAACTAAACTGGATATTTGGAAAGAAAACAAATGGTCTTACACATTTTAGGGGAAAATATACTTATATAAGTATATTTGAATATTAAACTGTCACATTATCTATATTGTACGTTATGGTGCATTCATGATCATAGATATATGTATGTCGTTATTGTTTAGGATCATGGCCATGGGGCCTATACTTGTTGGCAGAACACCATTATTGCAAAAGGGTTAAACCCTTACTTTTAATGTAAAGATGTAAGCCTACGAGCATTTTATTTAAATTTAATTTCTGTTGCATTCTATATATGTACGATTGAGAGGAATTTCATTTGTTTATGGAGGTATTGTATTTATAATTTTGCATGTTCTTAATGGAAATGGATTTATGTTAATGGACATGGTAGTGTTATTCAAGTAATAAAAAGTGGGGCTTGACAAATTGGTATCAAAGATAACCAAGTTTGAATACCTTGGGCTTGTGGGAAGTGGTTTTCACCCTAATGGGTTTATTATGCTTGGTGAGGACATTTACATATAGTTAGGATAAGTGTTGGAACTCTATGTGTTGCATTTATGTGAGCGTGGGATTAAGTTTCATGGATAGTGCTGGTTACCAGTGAACTTGCTTTAAGGTCTTATTGGAACACCCTTGATCAACGTGGTTTCTGATGAGAATTTCTTGAGAGTTTCAAGACAAGTAGCTATCTTTGTAGACTTGATTCGATTATGTGATTAAATGTTTAATTATTTATGTGAATATGATTGTGTGATTTTGTGTTTAGTGTGTCTTGTAGCTTAGCGGTGGTAAGTGTGTGCCTCGGGAAAGGCTGTTTGGTGATTCATTAAGTTTGGTTTTGGTTTTTGGTTTTATAGGATGTATTCACAAGGAAGTAGAGGCCAGATTGGGAGTAGAAGTGTAGGTAGAGGCATAACTATTCCGTTGGTACCTGCCCCTGCAGCATCGATTGTGGGTGAGAAAGTTGCACGCGAGGTTTTGAGAGCAATAAGAGATGCTCTGGCTCGCATTAAGGTGGACCATAGGTGCATCCTTAAGTTGACCAAGGAGTTTTTCACTCCAATCCACTTGTGTTTTTGGGAGACATAAGTCGTCGGAGGTTAATGATTGGTTAGAGCAGATTACCAAGACCCTTGATATGCTCATAGTCGAGGATGAGGAGTTGAGGGTTATTTTGGCTAGTTTCCAACTGAAGGTATTTTGGGCTAAGTATTTTCCTCATTCTGCTCCTGAAAGATTGAAGAACTAGTTTGTTGAGTTGCACCAGGAGGATACCCTTTTGGCACAGTTTGAGGCAAGGTTCACTAGTTTGACGAGATTTGCTCTAGAGTTGGTCACAATAAAGGAGCAACGTTGTTTTGAGTTTGAGGGGAGGTTGTGTGATGATATCCGTGGAAAGGTTGCTAGGGCTATGTATAGAGATTATCACACCCTGCTAGAGGCGGCGACGGCTCATGTGGAAACCATTAATCTTAGTGTTGGTCAAGATGAGGATGGAGAGGGCATATCGACAATTCTGACTGTTTGGAGAGGTAGTAGACCTAATAAGAATTGGAGACGGGCAAGATCTCAAGCACAAGCACAGTTAACGCCTCAATCCACTTTTGGTTCTTCAGACTCGTCCTTTGGGTCCAATTAGACTCAGGCTTCATTGAGTCAGTCATAGAATAGGGGACCACCTATTTGTTCTAGGTGTGGTTAGACAGGCCATGTTCGATGTCGTTGCCCTCTGCATGGACAGGACCAGTTTTAGTAGTTTAAGTGGGGACAGTGGTGATGTTATGGTGTGGTGAAGTTTTATTATTTTGTAATATAATGTGATGTTATTTTATTTAGGACTTCATGCCTACTAATGTTGCATATGTATATATGTGTTGTTGTATGTAATTATTCTTGAACTTGCATTTATTGTGTTAAAAAGTGTTGTAAGGATTAGAAATCCTAGTTTTAATGTATTGTATTATTTTTCTGAGTTAAGCATGTGTTGCTTGTGATGTCTTTGTTTGATTTAGAGCCGCTTGTTGACAAGCAGAGATTTGTTTATGGTTTTGACTGGTCTTGAATGTAGTGAGGATGGAGTGTATGGTTCTAAGTGTGCTTGTTTTGGGGTGGTGTGATACCTTAGGGTTCTGTGAGATGATGTTTTTTTTTTTTTTTTTTTTGGAGTGGTGTGATACCTTAGGGTTTTGTGAGATGGGTAAGAGTCACCTGGTGAGTTGGGAAAGTATTTGGGGGGAGTGTGAGACTTGTGTCCCTTAATGATGAGGGTAGTGTTTGTTTTGTGGTTTATTGAGACTTGGTTGTTGTGTGTGGATGTGATTTGAGTGTAATGCTTAGGTGTTGGGTGTCGTTGCTATGTGAGGGGAATTTATTTGTTAGATGCTAGAGTTGTGTTCTCAAGTAAGGAGTGTAGTGTTGGTGATGATTGTTTTGTGTATACTAGGTTATGTGAATAGCCGTTGACCTTATCGGTCTATTGTACGTGGTGGGAAGAGAACATTTTCCATATAGGCATGGCTTTATTTGGGGAGCAAGAGTGGTGTGGTCTAATCTTAAGGAATCCAGTGTGATTCAAGAAACATGTGGGTATGTCCATTTGTGTGTGAAACTCTATTTTGGAGTAAACAATGCTGGGTTGCATGTCGGTGTTGGGTGCCAAGTACTGAGGGTTGTTGAGTTGGTTAGTCGGTTGGTTGTTGTCAAAATTGGGTTGACATATAGTCACCTCGAGAGTAGCTTAGAATTGAACATAAGGGTTGTAAGGTTGAGCAGCGCTTTAGTGTGGACTTGTGAGTGTTAAGTCTCGTGCAAGCAAATGTGAAGTTGGTGTGAGTTGGTGGTAACCGAGTTGGGGTTACTTGTTGAGGTCGTAGTGTTGTGACCGCTTTTACGCCATTGTGTGATTGATAGATGGTGATAAGAATGAGGCTCTCAAGAATATGTAAACTTTATTTGTGTTTTTCTGTATTATTAGCACGGTTGTTATTTCTATTAATTTTTTGTTATAGAAATGTTGTTTTGGTGTTAAGGCATCATTATAAGAGTGATGGGTGTTCTTGGGCGACGGTTGAGGTTCACCAGTTATTTTATGTTGAGAAGCGAATTCGGAAAATGAATTTTTCCTTGTGTTGTGACCACAGATGGCAATGTTGAACTGTAATGTTGTGTATTTAATCTAAGTGGTAATAAAGGATTTCGATGCGTAGTTTATTTGATTTAATAAAAGCTGAATCTAACAAATCATGAGAATTTGAATGATTATGTGTTTTGAATAACACTTTATTTTGTTTTCAGAGGATGGTTACACAATTTTAAGTTTTACATGGAAATTGAAAAAGTATTTGGGTTGTGGGCGGTGTAAGTTTGGGCACCTTTTTAGAAAAAATTTCATATACAAGAGGGAGATTTTAAAAGAAAATGAGAAAATGAGGAATTTTTTTATTTTATTTAAAACATGGATGTGTTGTGAATAATATCACCTTACATGGTTGGTTCGTGTAGTGACTTAGCTGGGATTGCTAGTCGTGTGCTTAGGTGTTTTTTCATGGCGAGGATTTGGCATTGTTGGGGGTTATTGTGCCGAAGAATTGTCTTTTAGGCCGTGTTTTCATGTTGACACCCCATTTTGACTGGCCCTAAGACTTGGGCGCTTCATTCTGAACACCTGATGATGAAACATTATGTTGTGCAATCTTTTGAATTTTTAACAAAGGAATTTGGTTTCGAGCTTCAAAATCTAAAGTTTGCACCCCATTTTGACCAAAACCTTCTTCTTCTTTTTTCCTTGACCAATCAGAGTGCTGCAGGCCCATTTACTGATCGACAAGCCACTTTCTTGGGTCGGTCGTACAATTGATTGGCCGACTAGCCATGTTCAGTGCATAATCTATATCTACAACACAGACTGCTCCCATGCACGAGATTTGGCCACCTGTCCATTTTTAAAGATATTTTCGTTGGAGGGCGGTTGAAAATCTATAAATAGACCATCTCCCTTAGAAATTTAGGGTTAGACAATTGTTTCAAAAGCCTAGGAGTTTCTTTAAAGCTCTTTCTCATGATATTCAAAATAGATATACTATAGATACACCATTGAACCTCAAACTTGAGGCTTTTTGCTGAAGTTTTGAACCTTATTTCAGATACTTGAGGGTGTTTGGAATGAAGTTTGCTAACTAAGAAGCTCTTCCTCTTTCCAAGAGGTTAACCTTTGAATAACTTTTCATTACGTTTTTTGTTACTCTCTTGTTCTTCATTCTCTGTTTAAATACTGATTTTTAAAGTTGTTTTAGGCTTAAAAGCATGATCTAAACCTTGTTGAAGGTGAAAGGGTTAGCCGCCCTTCCATAGGCTTATCCATTAGTGTTGTTCTCTTTGTTTTCTCCATGCTTTTTCTTCTTCTTCTTCTTCTTCACCTATTTAGATTGATTTCAGCACTATTTTAGGTAGTTTTGTATGAATACGAACGGAGTATATGTGTTTAAAGCTTTAAATAGATAGCTTGATTCTTGGTTCTCTCTCTCTCTCTTCTTCAAAGTTGTTGTAAGCTCTCTTCTAATTCCATCTTTGAAGCATGGAAATGGATGTCTCATCCTTACTCCATGACTAGGAAGATGAGCATACAATAAATTTTCATAGCTTTCATTCATTTACTTAGTCTTGTTTTGATTTTGCTTTGAAGCCATATGAGAGCTCTTTCATCAGAAGTATTAGAGACTTTCTTCCAGTTCCTTGCGAAGCATGGAAATGGATTTTGTAGACGTCCCCGAACACCCCGGGAGGATGAGTCCCGTTCTGTTCATATTGGGCTCACTACAGTTCGGACTCTCAAATTGTCACGGTTCTTAATCTGAACCAAAGAGTCCAAATCCGGCAAATCGTTTTGAGAAAAAAAACAGATTTTTAGAAAAAAAGTGCCAAACATGGACTGCTTTGTCAGATACAGAGTCGCCACCTAAATATTTTATTTTGGGAAATTTAGGAAACCCTGACTCGGTGCCAAAGGCCACGTGTCCATCATCACCAAAGTTGCCTCGGCTCGGGAACTTGGGTACGATTGGGAAAGGTCAGCTATGAGCACCCCCTCTCACCCGATCAAAGATCGGCCTCTACTAACCGTGATATCTTGTTTTGAAAGCATTATGTGTTCTTATTCCGGTTATTAGCCTAGATTTACTATGTGATACGCACAGTAAAACAAGTATAGACTAGATCGCCTAATTTGGAACAAGGCATTGCATATCCGTTTGTTTGGAAAATGGTTTGAAGTTTGCTACTCGCAAGTAGGCGAAAATACAAATTTCAATGAATTGTCCCAATTCAAGCAATCCAACCTTCACCCACAAGCATTCAGGCAGGTATATCACATAAGCACATAGCCTCATGGTAAGCATGCTATTATGTTAACATTCACACACATGCGAGGATGCTAAAACATAAATGCTTACCGAGTACTCCAAGCCAAAACAGAAACTAGTTAGTAATCATATGCATGATCCTAGTTCATGTTAAGATGGCTAATGCAACACACGCAAGATGCAGCTACAATAGGCTCGACTATTCTAAGATGGCATATGAGATGCACAGATAACATGTATTCAATTTGGAATTAAAGTACAATACAGTTAGTATGATGCGCTGAGCCCGGTGCATGCAAGACAAATGAATGATGCAAACATGCGAGCATAAGTATGCTAATTGAAACATACTAGCCATTGAAAGCAGGTAAGTAAAAGGGAGAAAGAAGTGGGGGTTGGAAGACATGCACACACGCACCCATACTCATTACAAATTCGCCCTCGCTCGGAGGGACCAAAAGAATAATACAGATTAATTAACCTACAAGCTAATTAAATATTACAGACCACTTAACTAGTTAAGCAAATTAACTAAGCTAAGAAAGCAGTAAAAGGCCTCGGAAGAGGGTCCAATGCACGCGTGCTCGGGTTTGCTTGGAAATCCGTCGCCATGCACAAGTTGCCTCTGTTTCCACTGTTTTTCTCCTCTGAAAATGGCAAAATTCTCAAGGAACACTCTCTGGACATTGTGGATCACCACCGGCTAAGATAAATCATCACCGGCCATAGCAAGATGGCCATCGACCATTTGTTGGGCTCTCGGCCATCCATATTTGGTCGGTCGGCAGTATAGATGTCCGGCCGGCCAAAGCTTCCTGCAGAATCCTGTTTCGACAGCAGCAGAGGACAAAACAAGGCATGGCAATGCATTTCAAACAAATGTGCGCACCAACACATCCCCTATCATGTTTATGACTCAAAGGGACATGGTTCTTGGTTCTCGGACCACCAATCGCGCATTTCAATGCGTGATGGCCCAAGGGATCCAGTTGAGCATTTTCATGTCAAATGAAATGCAAACCAAATAAGCACATAAAGGCCCAACCTCTATCACTTGATTTCAAGAGGCAAGGCATGCATGTCCAATGCAATGCAACCTAGGCATGGAAGCTAAGTATGCAACATGAACATGTAGCAAGCATGCGAAGCATATAACAAGTATGCAAGCTAATTGAGCATGCAAGATGCAATGCCAACATGCAGACATGCAAAACAAAGATGAGAGCCAAATGCACTATGATTCAAGCATGCAACACATGCAATAGGCCAAGTGTGTAACAACATACAAGGCAAGCATGCCACAACATGCAAACATTGGATTTATACCAATTTGGGCAGCCTCCAACTAGGCCCAAAACAGTGGTCAATGCTAAGGAAATGGGGGCCGAAGGCACATACAAGCATGCATGCAAACATGGTCCATCACTTAGACATCAAAAGGCAAGTTTTAAACACACTTAAAAGAGATGATCATGGACATATGGCAAGCATACCAAACTCTGAAATTGCATAAAATAGAGGTGCCAAACCAACTAATTAAAGCAAGCAAAGCATGCTCATGACATCACACATTTAAGGCCTACAAGCTAGAATGCAAAGGGACTATACAAAGCATGTTGAGCATGACCAAAGCAACTGAAAACAGAGCTAAAGCACATTAAAACATACACAAAAGCTTCACAAAGCTTGGCCAAAATAATGCTAGAACAAGGGTCAAAGCCTAAAGCATGTTAAGGCAAATTTATGGCATTGCAAGACAAGTATGCTAAGCATGCGAGGTGTGTTCAAACCAACATGAAACAGAGGTAATATATGGCAAAATATTACCAAATAAAAATTAAGGCATGGCCAACATGGACCTAAACTAGGTGCTCACACATGAGGCAAAAATGACCCTTTTTAAGGACAACAAGGAGAGGGGGTGATCCTCTCCTTCTTAGGACCCTAAACCACCATCCTCACCATTGAAATCCCTCAAGATTTTAGTGGTGAGGAGGGCCAAACAAGGTGGTCCTGGAGCTCACCAAAATGGCACAAAAATAAAGCCTAACAAGGCTTAAGAGGGGTTAAACAACCCCAAAACTTAAAACACCCTTAAACAACTATTTAGAGCAGGCAAAAACAAGGCTTTTATATGTTATACACAAAGTCTAAAAACAGTCACAAGATAGGCAAAAATACTATGCAAATATGGGGTAAAAAGGGGTAAGTTCTTACCCTTGTTGACCTTCTTCAAGAATGATGCTCCAGCTGGTCCTCAATGCTCAAAACCAGTCAAGAACACCAAGAACAACCCTCTGGCCCCTCAGCAGCCAAGAGAAGGTGTAGAACTAGGTGTTTGTGCACAAAAGTAAGACAAAAACACACACAAGGCAAAAGAGAGAGAGAAATATAGAGATAGGATAGAGACACTATGACCTAACCCTAATATCAGAACTCCTCTGGCTTTTTTCTGTAACCCTAATGGAGGGAGAAGAGGCCTCCTCTTATAGAGCTTCCCTCTTGCAAAGCTTCTCAAGTAAGCTAGTCAAGAGGGAGATCCCTCCATACACGTGTATGGAGGGGAACAAAGTGTATGCCAGCTAGCACAGCTGGCATAAAAATATTTGCAAAAGCAGATGAACAGTGGTCGGCCGGTCAAAAATGCAATTTGACCAAAATAGATGGCCGGTCGACCATCTAGAGTGCCGGTCAGCCAAACATTTGGCCGATGGCAACAAAACACAACCGGTGGCCTCAAGCCATGGCCGGTGGAGTGTGAGGATGGCCAACAAGCCATTCCCTGCCCTCCAAAGCAAAAAACACAAGTGTTTGGTGCAAAACCAAACACAACACAGTCGAGTCGAGAGATCTTGAGGCAAGGCACATAGCTAAGACCTCCAGGAACTCAAGACGAACACAAACAAGGATGATCACCGAGTGTTCAAACGGTGACGTCCAAGTCTTGAGAACGGTCAAAAATGGGGTGTCTACAGTTGCCCCTCTTTGACAGAACTCGAAAGTCATAAGAATGACGGGAGTGAGTGTCAAAGCCCAACGACGACCCATTTTTGACAAGGCGGAAGACTTAGACAAAGCATGCATGACAATAAAAGATATGCGCCCGAAGGCATGGGCAAAATACAACTGACAATGCAAGAAGCCGAGCATAACTTATGATCGTGCAAAGAAAAGCTATAACGAAGCACATACATGCAATAGTTTTAAGCAATCAAACACAAATCTAACTACATTATGATGCAGAAAGGATGTAAGAGAATTATGTAATTCTCGATATGTCTCACGCGGAGGATATAATACCTGCGCGGCTCGTCTGGTTGCACCAGCTTCAAATGAACCGTACATACAATATCGTGCCTGAAAAAGAAAGAAAACTCAACAGGTACAATATCGTTAGCAACATGCGTAACAATGCAATCGAAAGCTGCGCGACAACGTGAATGTAGGATTTAAGGTCTCCTTAGACCAAGGGGTGCACAAACAGTGCGATGATATGCGATTGAATCTAATGTAATACAAATGATATGCAAAATTACAAAACAAATGTAAAAACAATGCAAATAATATGCAAAACATATAAAACTATGTATAAACAATGCAAACGATATGCAATGCAATTGAATCATGATCTAATCGTGAACGGTTCAAAACCACACAAATGTCAAATAGATAAATGGAGATGCAAAGTTCGTCCACCATAGAAAAGGTGCCGCAACCCTCAAACCACAATATCAGCAGTGGAATAGGCGCGTACACATGCAGAACTATGAGTGATGTAGACGGAAATGTGCCGCAACCCTCAAGCCAGCATACCAGCGTGGAATAGACGTGTACACATGCAGAACTATGAGTGATGTAGACGGACACAAGAACAAGTAATTGGGTGGAATGACATAAGTGGGGAATGACCCACTAATGAAAGAACAATGATCCTAAATGCTAGACGCAAGAAATTACACTACAATGTAATATACACAATGGATATGGCACGCGGGCCAAACCAAATCTTGCCTAGGAAAGGCATGTACACAAACAAACCGCATCTAACACAGAAATAGTACCGCAACCCTCAAACCACAATATCAGCAGTGGAATAGGCGCGTACACATGCAGAACTGTGTTTTAACGGGAAAAGTATGGGCACATACCAGACCAAGCTCAACATGGAAAGGCGCAAGTCATAGATGAATGTGATGCAGTGGATGCATGCAAGCTACAATGCAATATATATAATATGCAATGGATGGGTAGGATACAATGGATAAGACGAATAAGACATGCGGGCCAAACCAGATCTCGCCTAGGAAAGGCATGTACACGAACAAACCGCGTCTAACACAGAAAAGGTGCCGCAACCCTCAAACCACAATGTCAGCAGTGGAATAGGCGCGTACACATGCAGAACTGTGCTTTAACGCGAAAAGTACGGGCCCATACCAGACCAAGCTCAACATGGAAAGGCGCAAGCCGTAGATGGATGTGATGCAGTGGATGCATGCAAGCTACAATGCAATATATACAAATATGCAATGGATGGATGTAAATGCGGTATTTACAGTGATGCATGACATATGCACTATTTGTAATGAAATGCATGACATATGTAATGTATACAAGGGATGCATGACATATGCAATGCAAGTGATGCATATTTTTGTTGTTTTCGTTTTTTACAAATGATGCATGTTCATTTTTTTTGTTTTTTCTTTTTTTGGAATGCAAATGATGCATGTTGTTTTTGTTGTTTTCTCTCTTTTTTGAAATGCAAATGATGCATGTTGTTTTTGAAACGCGCGGCTTTTGAGATGCATGAAAATGCAAATGATCTTGGAATGCACGACAACGCGCGGCTTCTGAAATGCATGTGAACTCGAATATGCGACGACA
The DNA here is from genome assembly GCF_004153795.1 of Camellia sinensis. Classification (NCBI taxonomy): domain Eukaryota; kingdom Viridiplantae; phylum Streptophyta; class Magnoliopsida; order Ericales; family Theaceae; genus Camellia; species Camellia sinensis. The sequence goes on along the minus strand of NW_021025312.1, from coordinate 1,310,934 downwards.
CGCGTCGCTTGAAATGCATGGTAATGCGTGTGGACTCGAATGCGCGACGACGCGTGTTGCTTGAGATGCACGAAAACGCATGTGAGCAGTGCACATTAATGTAAGTTGTGCTTGTTACGACGTGTGTATGCATGCAAAAACCAAAGGTCTTGCACCTTTCGAGGATTTAAGGTCTCCTAGACCGAGTGTGTTTAAGGTCTCGCCAGACCGGGCGTTTTTAAGGTGCAAAACAATGCAAGTAAGGTATGCAAATGCAAGACAATGCATGTGGGGGCAACTTTCGAATCTTGAAAGAGACAAAAGGATACAAAAAGGATACACCGCATCCATATTCAGGTGCCAAGCGCAAAAGACATGGTCTGAGGTTGAAACGGAGATCGGCTAAGCTTCGAAAATGCACTTTCTTGCACTGTCTTGAGCAATTGAAGGCCCCAAAACTACACTTATGACCCAAAAAGGTTGTAGGAGGCTCACCGGCCATCATGGGAGGTCACCGGCTGTCTACCGGCCATCAGAAAAATCTACCAGCCAAATATTTGGCCGGTCCGGCCAACAATGTGGCCGACCGGCCAAACATGCCTGAATCGGGACAGTTTGGTCTTTTGGCCTCGGGTCTTTAAATATAGGGCCTCTAGCCCCATATTTCCCACTTTTCCTTGGTCGAAATTTCTTCCTCTTTCTCTCTAGAGTATTTTTCTTCCCTCGTTCTCCCGTTTTCTTGTGTTTTCGGCCCCGTTTCGTTGTTCGATTCGCGTATACCTTCGCGTTTCGAACGGTTTGAACCGATTAAAACTTCGTTTCGGTGTCGCTTTTGCGATTTCCACCACTCGGGGCTTGTTTCCCTTGAGTTTTTCTTGATTTTCGTGTCTTTTTCCACACTTCGGCTTTTCTAGCCGTTTCCCACCCTCTCGGGGTTGACTTTCCACATTCTCGCCCGGTTTTCCCTCTCCCGACCATTTTCACACTTTCTTTGCGATGGCTGACGATATTCCACGGGGCGGGACTCCCCCGGATCATGAGATGGATCCCGAGGCCGAGCTCCTGCCCCTGAGCGTTCGCCCGTTCGACCTGGCGACCTACCGGCTGATGATTCACATACTACCTCCGGACGGACTTCGCCAGTTCCGGAGTTTTGATAGGACGGTGCCTCCGAAGCTTCTCTTGCACAAGCCGGAGTCACATTTATCACATGGCGCGTCCGAGGTATACTCTCTCCCGTTTTATTTTTCGCAATGTAGAACACTTAACTGCCATAGTTAATTCTGCTCTTTAACTGCTTAGCCCGGATAAACCGATACACTATATCTTGTAGTTGACTGTGAATACACTTGCACTCGATATCTATTTAAATCTGGACACGTACACACACAATGCATTTTCCCTGAACCACTCAAACACACTGGCACATCACATGTTGTAGTTCACTGCTAGCACACCGGCACTCAGTACCTATTTGAATCTGAACACGTGCACACATGCTATATCTGTACTGAACCACTCAAACGCACTGACACATCATATGTTGTAGTTCCCTGCTAGCACACCGGCACCCGATGTTTGTTTGAGCTTGAAAACGTGCACACACGCTATATTGCCACCAATTCTGAATGCTCTTCAAAACCGTACAGTTTATATTGCTTCGCAACTATTTACTTTGAACAGGGAGATTCCCATACTGTCCGCGGGTATGGGAATGTTGCCGCCAGGGATTGGTACATGGAGTTACCGGACGCAGTCCGTCACATTGTCGATCAGGCGAGCTTCGGCGCCTTCTGCAGAGGACTTTCTCGGCTTACTGCGAGCAGACCTCTCCTTGCTGCCCTAGCGGAGAGGTGGTGGGACACCACCGATTCATTCCACCTCTTTGTCGCGAGAGACGTGACGATGACTCCCTATGACTTCTCGATGCTCACCGGCATCGGGGTAGGGGGTGATCCGATCCCCTTCGACACAGAGATGGATGAGTGGTACGCTGCCCAGATACACTTGCTTGGCACTCAGCCGCCACTCGCTCGGGCAGGATATGTGCGATATTCGTGGTTCGAGAGCCACTTCCGGGATCAGGCGCCGACCACTCGAGCAGGAGAGGAGCAGTACACACGCGGCTTCCTCATGTTTCTGTTGGGGACGACCATTTTCGCCGATCGGGCGAACACCGTGCCCCTCTGCTTACTGAGCGCTCTGGTGGACGTGACCAGGATCCTACGCTATGACTGGGGTGGAGCAGCCTTGGCCACACTCTACGAGTACATGAGCTCAGCCTCTCGTTGCAGTGGGCAGTTGCTTGGAGGTTACTGGCGAGCTTGGGAGGTACATCTTTTTCTTTGTTTTACATTTCTGCCTTTACATTTCCTATACTCTGTACACTGTACATACTGTGGTTTGCTTCATGCTGACTGTATACTGCACACACGGCACACATATACTCTGCTTTACACTGACTGTACACTGCACACACTGTACACTCTGCCACAATACACTGTACCATACACTGCCCTGCTATTTCTGCTTTTATTCTGCATTCTGCTTTATCTGATAAGCATACTGGTATTTGCTCTGTAGTTGTGGGTCTACGCCTACTTTCCGAGACTTGCCCCAATGCCCGACGTGGAGACCCCTCTCGGCGTTCCATTCTCCTACCGTTTCGATGTGAGGTGTGTGCGGAGACCCCGAGAGACGTTCATATTCTTCCGCCGTTACTTCAACACCATCACCCCCGCAGAGGTATGTTTAGAACTGGTAGTTCATTTAAGCCTCACTTTGCACTGTATTTTCCATAATAGTAAATAACAAACTGCATTTCATTTACAGATCACCTGGCAGCCATGTGCTCCATTGCCAACTGAGATTCGGGATCGATTTACCGGTGCGGAGGAGACTGCCCACTTCAGGCTTCTGCTGGAGGGCCCGGTCAGTCGGGCCTAGTACCTGGGTGAGCGCTTCTTGCGCCAGACCCTGGATTTTTCAGAGCAGATAGTCCCGGTTCACCCTCCTGAGCATATGAGGGATACTGAGAGGTTTACTCCTGAGCAGATGGCCGACTATACGATCGGCTGGGATGCGACACGCTTCAGAGGCATAGGCGACTACTCAGAGTACGTCAGGACATATACCATGCGGCCTTTGAGCGGTGGCCACCGAGCTGAGAGGGGGGGACCTGCGGCGCCGGTAGCTGGAGCAGGGGCAGGGACATCGAGGATGGCTCGAGTCCGTGGCAAGAATGGAGCTCGAAGGGGACAGGGGGCTAGTTGGCCAGCACTGCCCGTGACGATGACATGCCGAGGGCGGGGTGGGGTGACTTACCAGATTCCCATTGCTCCCCCTCCAGCGAACCACGAGCTAGTCGGGTTTTATGGCTTGCCTCCGATATGTACTACTGCATTTTACATCTTGCACAGTCATTTCATTTCTTTTCGTTTGATATTCCGCAGAATACTGATGCTTCTAACACTTTTGCAGGCCTCTTCTGAGTACACTCGCCAGTCCTTGGAGCTGACTGCTTCGGTGATGGGGATGCTCCAGCAGAGCCTCGACCTTCTGGTAATTTACAGCATTCCGGTATGTTTCTCTGACCGCGGTCTCAAATCATACATAAACTGTTTCACACAGTCTGACACATAACACAACACTGGATACACTGCCCTCACGGCATCTGACATACTGTAGCCCACAAACTGTTCACAGCACTACCCGCGGCATTCATATATTGTACTCATACACTGATACACTGCTCACAGTATTCACACACTGCATTCTGCACTGATACACTGCTCACAGTATTCACACACTGTATTCATACACTGCATTCTGTAGTATACTGATGCGTTTGCCATTTGTACTTTTCAACATCCTTTCCAGATTCTTACTGTAGGAGGTGCTCCAGCTGGACCATCTGTTCCTGTTCGAGGGGTAGATGGAGAGGGCAGAGTATACCCCCGCACCAAGACGGGACGCACTCATGTTGGGAGTAGCTCACGGGCACCAATCCCCAATGACGATGAGTCCGAGGCGGAGATGGAGGTGGAGACGGAGGCAGAGTCATCTGAGGAGGAGACCGGAGATGGCACTGACTCAGGCTCAGATGACGGCGCTGCTGATGATGCCCCTGGACCTTCGTCCAGGAAGAGGACAAGGACAGACCCTTAGGCCTGAGACATTTGACCCAGATTTTGTTGCTTTTCTTTTTTCTTTTTCTTTACTTTTGCTGGTAGCTAGAGTACCTTGTACTGCCGCAGGCAGGTTTTGTTGTTTTTCGAAACTTTGTACTCAAAAAAGATGATGAAATGAAACAAAGCTTTTTGTCTAAAAAAAAAATTGTTACATTTGTACACTTTATATATTGCATCATGTTACACCTCGATGTAAATGAGATTGATCTCCTGTCTGAAAATCAAACATTTGTATTGTAATAACCAGGTAATGGACCAGCTAATGGCAAAACAACTTAAACGACCCACTGCTCAGTCCGAACACTCGACTCATACTCTGTTGGGGATTAATCTGCATACAGGCCATTTTGTTTATTCTGCACACGGCAAACCCTGATCAAACAGTCCAATCTGACAAGACAGATTACAAAGGTAGAATCGGCTGAAGTTGAAGCACACCCAGATGCCCCAAATTTTCCCTTTTCTTTTTGCTTCGCATAAATGTGGAGAATGGCACAGCACTCTAAGCACAGTATGATTAAAATTTTTGAGATTGAAAAAGGGTTTTTCAAACCGGGGTATTGAGCCTACAATGGCACTCAGTGAAAAAGACGCGACAGCAGAAACGAAAAGGTAAACAACCTAAACACAACGATACACACTCGGAAAAGACTCAAAACAAAGGTTGAGGTAAACAAAACAAAAGACACGACATACAGACGTGTTAACAAAGACGGGGGACCTCAGATCACGAGGAGCCAGTTTCTCTGGGTATTGTTTCCCAACCTTCCTCATTTGTGTGATTCTCACATCACTCGGCTCTCAGGCTCGATTTCTCTCAAAACTCTTTGGCTCACTTTTTCTCTTAACTTGCACCTCTCTATTCTTTTTTTTCTCTCATTTTTTTATCCCTCCCCAGGGTGTTTGATGGATGAATGGGAAGTTGTGGGTTCACACCCAATACGGTTAGCTCACGACTATTTCTTCTGGTGGCATTTGGTCGATGCCCCAGACATGGGAAAGGAGTATCTTGACCCATTCCGATTCGTGCTTCGCACTTGGTTTGATACCTCGTTGCTTGGAGGAGGTTAAGGGCTTTCATCCCTTTTACTAACAGCTTCAGTTGTGCCTTCTTGGCAAGTATGCTGGCGATGGGGGAAAGACAGAAAGCTTGACTCAACTGTGCCCCTAGTTCATCATTTTGACCATTTTTTGTTTTGGTTTTTTACTAAAACAGTCTTGACCAAGATGAGAGTTAGATTAACATACTTGTTCGATTTTTGATTTGAAAATCATGCAAGTCAGGCTATGAGCACTGAAAATTTTCCTTTTTTGGGTCCAAGAAAAATGGTCCAGTTTTGGAAAATGAAATAGTTTTCGAGAAAATAGTCAACCTTAGTAAAAATTTTCAAAAACTATTTTTGCAAACGGTCAATGCTCAACGAGCACGGAACTTGCTCTCGAGGTACGCAACCTCGGATCGGAGGCAATGGAAAATTGCCCCTTGCTTAAAAAGAGCTGCACGGCAACGGAAAGTTTCCCCTGGTTTGAACGGTGACTCATGGCAACGAAAAGTTACCCCTTGTCTAGATAACGCCGTAGCATACTGTAGTCAGTCCTCATTAGTGATGATCACAACTGAACTCTCGGATACAGAGAAGACGAAGATGGTCAAAACCAATATATGGACACAGTCACTTTAAAAGTGTTGGTGGCTGGACTTCAGGATGAAGTTGCCTACGTGTCCCAAACATGGGAATCAAGGATGATTAAAACCATTACATGGACTTAGTCGCTATGAAAGCTTTGGGGGCTGGACTTCAGGATGAAGTTGCCTACGTATCCTAAACATGGGAATCAAGCCTTACGTAGTTCTGTTGTAGGTACACTCAGGTATTAACCTTCACTTTTCAGGCTCTAACCTTTGCCAAGGCCACCCGTTGCGAGTTTTCAACCTTGCGAACTATGTTTTTCTTCTTTTCTCTTCAATTCTTTTTTTGTATCTTTTCATTCCTTTTCTTTTCTTTTACATTTTTTGTCTTTTTTGTATTTTTCTTTTTTTTCTCTTTTTTTTCTCTTTCTGTATTTTTCTCTTGCTCTAACTTTTGCCTGGGTCGCCCTTCCGGGTTTTCGGCCCAGCGAGCCTCTCAAAGGGTAAAAGTGTAACAAGTCCATGCCAAACGGTTTTAGGGTTTTGAAGTCATCTGAATCCAGGAAAATGATTGTTGTATTGATTTGCTGAAGGACCCATCTTCGGCTCTTCGAGCACATCAAACATTTTTGCCCCTAGTTGGAGGAGTGCTTCTGTTCTAGCTTCGCAAGCTTTTTCTGATGAGATCTGATCTTCTTGATCTGACTTTGGTGCCTCTTGTTCGAGGGCTGCTTCCAATCTGGCCACACAGGCCTCTCTTGATGGTCGATCGTTGAACACTCCGAATTGTGGTTCAAGGTTTTAAAGAAAGAGCTCAAGTCTTGAGGCTGAGAGCGATCCTAAGCTGCACAATCTCAAGAGCGATTCCACACAGGTCTTCGCAGGACTGCGCAAAATATTTTGTTTTTGAAAGTTTTTAAAGAAGCGACAAATCGCTCACGTTGAAGATAGTGTGGAACCAATCTGGATCAAGCCAGGGTCCTTCTCAGTACTCACGCTAACAAGCATGATTTCAATCATTAAGGGCTTAGCATGCCTCTCTTTCTCTTAATTTGATCAAAGTTTTGCAAATCCTGGGGAATTCCTTCCCCTTCGTTTTCACTGCAGTGTTCAAAAAGGTTTTAAAAAACTTAGGTCAATGCAATGATTTTCAGGGCACAAGAGAGCAGGTGGAATGTACTGTCGTTCCATTCAAATCCTCTTGCACAACTAGCTCAAAATAGCAGTAAGCACGGAAACATGATAGTCGCAGCTGTTTCATTCAGATTCCTTGGTTGCAACTAGCTCCATGGCAGAGATAGACTCAAAAGAAAACAAAAGGGTAATTACAAAACAAAAGGGTGTTCAAGGCAACAACTCCGGGATCACCCGACATTCTATATAATGGGACTAACTTGACGCGACAAGACAGACCCTTAATCAAAAAGACTGACTCAAAACAAAGAGACAGACTCAAAACAAGACCACCGAACTGACTCAACACCTAAGTCAGAAACCACAAAAATTGGCATTCGCGGATGCTCAAACGTGCGTGCCAGACGCCGTATCCAAAATGCAACGAGCGTCGTTCGCGGGTGGTCCAACCCCTGATCACAAACTCGCGGTATCCTCGAAGTCCAACAGCTCAGTGATAACAGACTTTGCTGAGGTAGGCGGGAGGATGACCTCATTGTCGATCAAATCTTGCACTTCATGACAAAGGCGGAAACAACCATCGGTGCTGTGACTGGACTGTTGGTGGTACGCGCAGTACAAGGTAGCATCATGTGAGAGAGGGAGATTCTTCAAAAGAGGCCGAGGCTCGAGAGGTTCAAGATGCCCCTTTTTAGCCAAAATTTGAAATGCCCTAAACAAAGGCATGTAGAGGGCATGAAAGACTCTGCGCCCTTGAGGCAGATACTTCAAAGTCTGAGGGTTCTTGCTAGACGCACTAGTGAAAGGGTCGGCTGGCACTGCCTTGGCTCTCTGATCTTTTCCTGGTGCAAGGTTGGGAGCGGAAGGAACTGTTCTGGCATGACGGGGCCTATCCCGATTTTTCGCCTAGCTTGAACTGCCCTCGACTGGAGTGGGGAATGCATCATCCACAGCATTAGCCACGACTGCGAGTACTTGCTGCTTATTCATCCCCCTGGCTTTAAAAGCCTCGACTGCCCACAGCAGTTGTTCAATGGGATCAGCATCTGTTCCCACTTTGTTCTTACCTCTAGCCTCAGCTTGATCGAGGGTTTGGGTTGCTATATCAGAGCGAAGCCCGGTCGTTGTTGACATGTCATTGCCATAGCTTGGGACAGCCTCAGGCTGGCTAAGCTCGATCATAATTCGTCCCAGTAGCGGGGGCTCTTGTGGTATGAAATTCCCGGCATATGGTGCAGTTGGTGGCGAAGCCGACATTCCATAGGCCAGATCGGCCACGGATCTTTGGAGGTTGCCGATCATTCCCATTAATTCAAACGGGGTGGGCTTACGAGCCTGATACAACTGGGGAGTCCAGATCGGGTGTGCAGCAGGTGACCTGGGCGGATGCGGTACATCAACATTGGTCTCATCCTGCAAGATAATCCCTTGGTCAAACGCGGCTACCATAACCACAATTTCCTCTGAGCTTTGGGTCGTCATAAGTCCGCTAATCTTGAACGGTGACTGACGGATCAGATATCTACCTTGCCTCAGCGGGGGGAGAACACTGGCTATTCTATACTCGAATCTCTGAACCCCCTAAAGAGAAAACATGCAGCATTTTAGCCCAAACGGAACAAACACAGGCGTAGCTGAACAGCTGTACTCTAATACTGATCACTGTTCTCCAAAATCACTATCCCAAAACACTGAATCTGATACCCACAGATATAACCGATTCTCAAAGACACTGATACTGATGCCCGCAGGCCTGATGCTCAAATTCATAGACTGATATGTACGTTCCTGTAGAGATACACTCTAAAAGCACATAACAGATAGGCGAGAGCCAAAACACCCCTATGTTGGGGTAGGGTTTCCCTGTCCTATTTTGTCAGGAGCTAGGGTTTCACTACGCACGCAGCGGTTTAAAACAACCTATCATCGGGTAAGCAACCTGTCCTAGTTTAGAATGGTTACTATGAATTCTGAATATGCACTAGGTCGAATGGTCAAAAAGGGTGCCCTGGTAAAACCGGGGTTTGTGTTCCCATACTGGCAGAGCCCACAACCGGTCAGCCTTATGGCATGCTTTGACAAAGCAAGCCTCTGGCAAACCATTCAGGAATAGCAGATGGCAAACATGGTGTCCTAGGCGCACCAATGCACATGCAATGCAAAGAAACACATAGTGTAGTCAAAACAAGATATCATGAGTTCGAGTCAAATTCTCTAAACTCTCTAGTAGAGTTGCCAGAAACTGTAGACGTCCCCGAACGCCCTGGGAGGATGAGTCCCGTTCTGTTCATATTGGGCTCACTACAGTTCAGACTCTCGAATTGTCACGATTCTTAATCTGAACCAAAGAGTCCAAATCTGGAAAATCGTTTTGAGAAAAAAATAGATTTTCAGAAAAGAAGTGCCAAACATGGACTGCTTTACCAGATACAGAGTCGCCACCTAAATATTTTATTTTGGGAAATTTAGGAAACCCTGACTCGGTGCCAAAGGCCACGTGTCCGTCATCACCAAAGTTGCCTCGGCTCGGGAACTTGGGTACGATTGGGGAAGGCCAGCTATGAGCACCCCCTCTCGCCCGATCAAAGATCGGCCTCTACTAACCGTGATATCTTGTTTTGAAAGCATTATGTGTTCTTATTCCAGTTATTAGCCTAGATTTACTATGTGATGTGCATAGCAAAACAAGTATAGACTAGATCCCCTAATTTGGAACAAAGCATTGCATATCCGTTTGTTTAGAAAATGGTTTGAAGTTTGCTACTCGCAAGTAGGCTAAAATACAGATTTCAATGAATTGTCCCAATTCAAGCAATCCAACCTTCACCCACAGTCATTCAAGCAGGTATATCACATAAGCACATAGCCTCATGGTAAGCATGCTATTATGTTAACATTCACACACATGCGAGGATGCTAAAACATAAATGCTTACCGAGTACTCCAAGCCAAAACAGAAACTAGTTAGTAATCATATGCATGATCCTAGTTCATGTTAAGATGGCTAATGCAACACATGCAAGATGCAGCTACAATAGGCTCGACTATTCTAAGATGGCATATGAGATGCACAGATAACATGTATTTAATTTGGAATTGAAGTACAATGCAGTTAGTATGATGCGCCGAGCCCGGTGCATGCAAGACAAATGAATGATGCAAACATGCGAGCATAAGTATGCTAATTGAAACATGCCCTAATACTAACCATTGAAAGCAGGTAAGTAAAAGGGAGAAAGAAGTGGGGGTTGGAAAACATGCACACACGCACCCATACTTATTACAAATTCTCCCTCGCTCGGAGGGACCAAAAGAATAATACAGATTAATTAACCTACAAGCTAATTAAATATTACAGACCACTTAACTAGTTAAGCAAACTAACTAAGCTAAGAAAGCAGTAAAAGGCCTTGGAAGAGGGTCCAATGCACGCGTGCTCGGGTTTGCTTGGAAATCCGTCGCCATGCACAAGTTGCCTCTGTTTCCACTGTTTTTCTCCTCTGAAAATGGCAAAATTCTCAAGGAACACTCTCTGGACATTGTGGATCACCACCGGCTAAGATAAATCATCACCGGCCATAGCAAGATGGCCATCGACCATTTGTTGGGCTCTCGGCCATCCATATTTGGTCGGTCGGCAGTATAAATGGCTGGCTGGCCAAAGCTTCTTGCAGAATCCTGTTTCGACAGCAACAGAGGACAAAACAGGGCATGACAATGCATTTCAAGCAAATGTACGCACCAACACATCCCCTATCATGTTTATGACTCAAAGGGACATGGTTCTTGGTTCTCGGACCACCAATCACGCATTTCAATGCGTGATGGACCAAGGGACCAAGTTGTGCATTTTCATGTCAAATGAAATGCAAACCAAATAAGCACATAAAGGCCCAACCTCTATCACTTGATTTCAAGAGGCAAGGCATGCATGTCCAATGCAATGCAACCTAGGCGTGGAAGCTAAGTATGCAACATGAACATGTAGCAAGCATGCGAAGCATATAACAAGTATACAAGCTAATTGAGCATGCAAGATGCAATGCCAACATGCAGACATGCAAAACAAAGATGAGAATGTATGCCAAATGCACTATGATTCAAGCATGCAACACATGCAATAGGCCAAGTGTGTAACAACATACAAGGCAAGCATGCCACAACATGCAAACAATGGATTTATACCAATTTGGGCAACCTCCAACTAGGCCCAAAATAGTGGTCAACGCTAAGGAAATGGGGGCCGAAGGCACATACAAGCATGCATGCAAACATGGTCCATCACTTAGGCATCAAAAGGCAAGTTTTAAACACACTTAAAAGAGATGATCATGGACATATGGCAAGCATACCAAACTCTAAAATTGCATAAAATAGAGGTGCCAAACCAACTAATTAAAGCAAGCAAAGCATGCTCATGATATCACACATTCAAGGCCTACAAGCTAGAATGCAAAGGGACTATACAAAGCATGTTGAGCATGACCAAAGCAACTGAAAACAGAGCTAAAGCACATTAAAACATACACAAAAGCTTCACAAAGCTTGGCCAAAATCATGCTAGAACAAGGGCCAAAGCCTAAAGCATGTTAAGGCAAATTTATGGCATTGCAGGACAAGTATGCTAAGCATGTGAGGTGTGTTCAAAATAACACGAAACAGAGGTAATATATGGCAAAATATTACCAAATAACAGTTAAGGCATGGCCAACATGGACCTAAACTAGGTGCTCACACATGAGGCAAAAATGACCCTTTTTAAGGACAATAAGGAGATGGGGTGACCCTCTCCTTCTTAGGACCCTAAACCACCATCCTCACCACTGAAATTCCTCAAGATTTCAGTGGTGAGAAGGGCCAAACAAGGTGGTCCCAGAGCTCACCAAAATGGCACAAAAATAAAGCCTAACATGGCTTAAGAGGGGTCAAACAACCCCAAATCTTAAAACACCCTTAAACAACTATTTAGAGCAGGAAAAAACAAGGCTTTTATATGTTATACACAAAGTCTAAAAACAATCGCAAGATAGGAAAAAAGACTATGCAAATATGGGGTAAAAAGGGGTAAGTTCTTACCCTTGTTGACCTTCTTCAAGAATGATGCTCCAGCTGGTCCTCAATGCTCAAAACCAGTCAAGAACACCAAGAACAACCCTCTGGCCCCTTAGCAACCAAGAGAAGGTGTAGAACTAGGTGTTTGTGCACAAAAGTAAGACAAAAACACACACAAGGCAAAAGAGAGAGAGAAATATAGAGATAGGATAGAGACACTATGACCTAACCCTAATATCAGAACTCCTTTGGCTTTTTTCTGTAACCCTAATGGAGGGAGAAGAGGCCTCCTCCTATAGAGCTTCCCTCTTGCAAAGCTTCTCAAGTAAGCTAGTCAAGAGGGAGATCCCTCCATACACGTGTATGGAGGGGAACAAAGTGTATGCCAGCTAGCACAGTTGGCATAAAAATATCTGCAAAAGCAGATGAACAGTGGTCGGCCGGTCAAAAATGCAATTTGACCAAAATAGATGGCCGGTCGACCATTTAGAGTGCCGGTCGGCCAAACATTTGGCCGATGGCAACAAAACACAGCCGGTGGTCTCAAGCCATGGCCGGTGGAGTGTGGGGATGGCCAACAAGCCATTCCCTGCCCTCCAAAGGAAAAACACAAGTGTTTGGTGCAAAACCAAACACAAAACAGTCGAGTCGAGAGATCCTGAGACAAGGTGCGTATCCGAGACCGCCGGGAACTCAAGACGAACACAAACAAGGATGATCACCGAGTGTTCAAACGGTGACGTCCAAGTCTTGAGGACGGTCAAAAATGGGGTGTCTATAGATTTCATGAGTAGGAAGAAGAGTCTCTAATTTCTTTCTTCAATGATGCAATCTCTTGTTAATAAGCTTCTCTTTCAAAAATGGCTTTCTCTAAACCTATTCTCTCCAATTTGAGTACTCACTTACTTTTATTTTCTATGAGATATAGTAGGTTACAACCATCTTTTTGAATACTTCTTCTTAATTAGCCTTAGTTTTGTATTCATTGAATATTTCATCCCGTTGCTTCATGAATCATCATCTAAATACCCTTGGGATGTTTGATGATTTGTGAAGCAAACCTATTCTCTCCTTGAATATCACAGGAGGGAGTAGAAACGATGACCATCCTTTGGAAACCCTCTGTTTTGCTTTGTTCCAGTTCTGTTGCAGCAAATTTTTCTCCAGAAACAGTGGCCAACTGGCCATTCTTTTGCACAGTTGACCAGTTAATCAGGCCGGCCAACCAAACCTTTGTACGGCAATGGTGGTTTTTCAACTAAAGTAGAGCAAATCTTGAGGTCAAAACAGAACTGTTTTCTAACTGCGAACAAGGCAATTTCTAGTAGCAAGCAGAGAGGTTTCCAGAGGATGTTTTTGCTTGTGCACACGCGATTTACTGCCTTTCATTCGCCTCCTTTAGATTAGCCACTTTGAAATTTGTGTTTGTAATAATTAGTTAATTCATGTGGCTTTGTAATAATTAGTTAATTAGGACATTCAGACCCTCTTGTAAGAGGGCAAACTTGTAACACTTTATGTATGTCTTCCAACCCACATTTCTTTCTTCCTTTTATTTACATGCTTACCGTGATTGTATAAAGCATCATATTTTCCTTTATCATTCCCATGCTTTGTATCCATTTTTGCATGCATTACGGATCAACTCATCACTTTGATGCTGTTATCATTTGTCACTACCTAATGCTTTGAGTTGATTCACATGTCATGTTCGTAGCCAAATCTAGTTGTTGCATTTTTGTATGTTTTGCATTAGCCAGTTTGCATATTAGGATCATGCATTTTGTCTAACTATCTTCTTTTCTTTGGCTTGCAACGGTTGAGTACTAGGTGAGCATTTTTTTACTTAAGCATATCATATGTGTGTTTATGTTACCATGTCGAGCATACTACCATGAGGCTACTTTCTTACTTAAAATATCTCTATGAATGCCTGTGGATGGAGGCTATTTCACTTAAAGTGGAATGACTTTGATTATTGTACATATGAGCTCATTTTTCCTTTTGAGTTACACATATTCAAAAAACTCTTCCGAGAAAGCATGAAATTAGAGCATTCCAAAGTAAGTGACGTGATCTATACTTGTTTGCCTCACATAGTAATGTAGCATATTAAATCATCAGAATAGGAGCATATAATGTCTATAAAATTCACATCATGATTTAGTAGAGGTCAATATTTGATTAGGTGAGTGGGGTGCTCAATTCATGACATTCCCCTCTCATACCTAAGTTTTCAAACGAAGACAAATTTGGTTATAACGGACAAGTAGCCTTTGACATGAGTCACGGGTTTCATAATTTTCCCAAAAATATTAGGTGGTGATTCTGAAATCTAGCAATGTAGTCCATTTTTAGCATCTCTGGTGATTAATGGATTTTTCTAAGATTTGTCGGATCTAGACTCTCATTCATTTTTTTGTTTCACATTGCACTTGTGAAGCCAAACTCAGAACCACAGAAGTCCGAACTGTACGGAATCACATCCGTTAATATCACCCTTTACAAGGTTGGTGGTTAACACCACCTCTGGTTAATACTGCCCCCTATGGGGTTGGTGGTTAACACCACCTCCGGTTAATACCGTTCTCTATGGGGTTGGCGGTTAACACCACCTCTGGTTAATACCGCCCCCTGTGGGGTTAGCAGTTTATATCACCTCCAATTAATAACGCCCACTGCGGGGTTGGCGATTAACACCATCCTCGGTTAATTCCACCCCCTGTAGGGTTGGCGGTTAACACCACCCTCGGTTGATACTGCCCATACGCAGGTTGGCGGTTAACACCACCTCCGATTAATACCATCCCTTGCAGGGTTGGCCGTTAACACCATCTTTCTTCCTTCAAGTTGTGGCATGTTTGGAGTGCGTTGTGGAGTTCCTTGTTACTATGACTGTTGTTCACATGCGGCTTTAGCTGTGACCATCATTTTCTCTTTTCCTCTCATGCCACGATGCAGATGGGTGTTGTATTTCTTTCATACATTTCATGCTTATTTATGTTGTGTATCATTCTTAACATTTTCTGCAGTCGTGAGCTTACTATGCATGTCATTCGTATGAGGCCCTCCTCTTTCTTTTGCCATCTTTGCAACTTTATCTATTTTTCTATCGCATCACCTTCTATTGCGATCGCATCATCAAACTCCGGCAGTGTGGTACACGTAAGCCCAATTATCAAATCATGGCAATGCGCGCCGTGTGAACCCATCTTTTTAAAATGTGTTTCTAACATGGCATTTGCATTCTCCCCCTTAACTATGTTGGTTTGATTCCTTACAAAGGGATAAGTAAGCAACCCTCAGGTTCAACCAAGTTTTATCTACATTTTATTTGTTTGCCCAAGTCTTACGGCCTCAGCAAAGAGGGTCGTCTTCAGGCTTTAACATTCACTCACGTTATGAGATGACACATCGAGCTCTGTCAAAGAGGGGCAACTATAGACACCCTATTTTTGACTAGCCTTAAGAGTTAGGCGCTCCCTTTTAAGTTCCCAATGAAGAAAACAAGAGGTGTTAATCTTTGTGAGTTAAGTTGTTAGGATCAAGCTTTAAACCCTCCAAACGACCTATTTTGGACCAAATGTTTTTTAACCAAAATGAAAACCTCTTTCAAATTGAGTTTTAGTGGTGCAACTCCAGACATTACCGCAATATTTTGAGGCTCGTATTTTTAAAAGCAAAGCGTTGTATTCTTTCAAACAAACGGAGCAAGGAATATAGTGGAAGCGAATAGGAAGGATATGCCCACTGGCCAACCTGCTCTTATTGATCTGACGATGTGCCCACCAGCTGGTCGGACATCAAATGATGGCCGATAACAAAAGCACTCGCCCAATCATCAAGAAGCACGGCCGACTGAATATTCTGTGTACAAAGCATTGTCGAGAATTTTAATTTTTTTTACTTACCTACCACAAATATCTCAGATATTTATGACCTGGGCTCTATATATAGAGCTCGCCAACTCTTTTTAAAGGGTTGGAAAAAAACCTTGCCCAAGGATAGACAAACTAGAGAGCTCTTCTCTCTTCTTCATCTCCCACCTACCACCTTCAACCTTAATACCCATTCCTTTGTTAAAGCTTGATCCTATGCTCTAGAAAAAGGACTTTGGACATTAAAGAACATCCCTAAAATCTCTTGAGGGACCTTAAAGGGAGTTTGTGAACAAAAAGGCTCATCATTTCCAAGAGGTGAATCCTTGGTCCCTTGGATCATCTTCTCTCTACTTCTCTTCTTAATTTAAGCTTTGTTTTCATTATATGATTGTTGTAAGTCCTCATGGATGTAGAGGGAGTAGCTTTAACCATCCATCCATTGAGTTGATTGCCATTTCTATACTTCCTTGTTTTCCTTAGCTTTATATTTATGGTTGTTATGTATTTTGGATCCTTGTGCTTGGGAGTATTTTTAGCCATCCATTCATAAGTTCAATAAGTAGAATAACTCTTCTCCCTATTATACCATTTATCTTCACATATTCTCTCTCTCAAGTATGCTAATCTATGTGTTTCAACTCTTTATTCAATGACAATGAGTGTTTGGGGTTGTTTCATGAAGTTGCTTGAGCAATCCATGGGATTTGGTGTTGATAAGTGTTGTTCTCTCTTTTCATTGAGTATTTTGAAAATAAAACAAGAGATTTTGGGTCAAAGAAAATTGAAACCTCCCTTGAACATAAAAAAGGGTGTTATCATCCTTGTTCTATGACTAGATGAGGACTTTTCAATGAATTTGGTGAATCCCTTGTTTTAGTAAGCAAAGGTTTCACTAAGAAATGATTTGCATTAATCTATACTCTCCACTTGATAGCATGAATTTGGGTGTTAACTTACTCTTATTCCCAAAGAGAAGATGCAAGTTCTTATCTATTTCTTGGGCTTGAATTTGTTCTTGATTTTGATCCATTTAATTTATTTCTTTGGGCAAAATATATGTTATATATATATATATATTTATGTTGTTGTTGAGGGCTTTGGCCCATCCATCTCCTCTCCAAGTGATCCCTGTCAACAGAGGAGGTGGAAAGTATGAAAACCCCCCCAGAATGCCTCCCTTTGGCCTCTGTCCTAAGATCCTGCACTAATCTATTCCCCATCCGGAAAGGGAATTCGGTCGACTCATTTCTACTTCAGTGGGCTAACCTAGTGTCTAGCCGGACATTTCCCCCAAGAACAGAATAGGCAATTTCTAGGGAATGCTCCCATGAGCAATTCTAGAGCCCCTGGATAGTATATTTTCTTTATTTAGTATGATTTGTTAGATTCAGTAGTAGTTAGGCTGGATTGATTCATTGTTGCAATAATTCTTCTCTCTCCCTCTCTTTTTCTTATTCAAATTGTTGTAATAATCTTCTAACCCCACGTCTTTTCTAACCCTTTTATTTATTATCTTTCAGTATTGCATCACGTTTTCTTTATCATGCTTGTATATTACATCCACTTTTTCATGCATTAGGACCCAGATCATCCGCATTAATATGATGTGTTATATTCAAAGATGAATACATGCATAAATCCATATGTTGTAGTAATATTCATGCTACATCTTAGCATCCGGACTCCTAGGTACATGTTCTGTGTGTATTGCATTAGAAACTTGAATATAGGATCAAGCATATATGTACATATCTATATGTATCTGTGGAGTACTAGGTGAGCATTTTGAGCTTTAGCATATGGCATGTGTGTGCTCCTTCCCATATCTACTGCTATAACATGAGGCTAAATGCTTAAGTGGGATATCTGATTGAATGCTAGTGGATGGAGGTTCAGTTATTAATTTTGGAATATAGATGATTCTTATGCTGTGGATTTTATTCAAGAAAACCCCTTTTCAAAAATGCATGAAGTCAGAGTATACCCAAAATTTATGACATAATCTATATTTGAATGCCTCAGATAGTAATGGTATCATTACTAATAATCAGAATATGGATTTATATTGATTATAAATACCACATTATGACTTAGTAGAGATCGATCTTTGATCGGGAGAGTGGGGTGCTTAATTAATAACCTTCCCTTCTCATGCATATGTTCCCGAGCCGAGACACATTGGTTATGATAGACGGTGGCCTTGGGCACAAGCCACGAGTTTCCTAATTTTCCCAAAAAGATTAAGTAGCGACTTTGAAATCTGGTGATGTAGTCCATTTCTGGCAATATTTTGCAAAAAATGAATTTTCTATAAAAGTTGTCGAATTTGGACTCTCATTTTCTATTTCATATTGCATCGGTGATATCAAATCAGAAATCAAGGGTATGAACTGTTGGGCACACATGGTAACCCCAAAAAGCATCCCATACTCTCACACAACTCTCTCTCTCTCTCTCTTTACACTTGCAAATACAAGAATCTAGCCCCCCAAAAAAAAAACAATTTACTAATCCTAAGATTAATTTTGCAAGTTCTTACATGATCAAAAACACTAGAACTTAATATTTCTTCATGGGAGTTCAATTAAAAAAGAAAAAGAAAACTCCCCCACAAGCTGTGCAAACCCACAGTCCCAACGGCGGCCAAGCCAATGCCGACATCCCATTTGATTTCCCTCTTCTGTTTGGTCTCAAAATCATGAACCTCTTGCTCAACAATTTCAATGACCAAGTGGATGGTTCAAAGATTTGATTTTAACACTTGAAATATCCAAAACTTCATAAACCCACCTTACAAAATTCACCCAAGAAATACAAACCCATCAAGAAAAACATCAAGAAACAAAAATCCATATTATAAAAAAAAACAAAAACAAAAAACAAAGCTTTAGTCTTGGCTTTGTCAATTTCATCAGCATCAACTATTATTTTGGTCATGGTTGGTATGTATTGCATATGTACATGAAGAGAATGAAGTCTTTAATGAGGACAAATGGTTGATCTCTATACACTCATTTAATTTCCTTTCAAGATAGACAAATTAGGGCCAGTTAATTTCAAGATCGAGTCAGGATCATCATGGGTTGTGGGGTTTTTTTTTTTTTTGGTGAAAGAATATGGGTAAAAAGGTATAGAATTTGTGCCAAAACGAAGGTCTTGTAGGTTCTGATCACTGGAGTTTTAAAGAAAGAGAGTGAAAGTGGTGCTTTTAAACCGACCATTTCCTACCATTCTTTCTTCTCAGTCTAGTCCCTACCATTCTTGCTTCTCTCTCTAGCATAGTGACCTGCGATCTATGCAGCGGAAAAAGGAGTTGAACCAAACATTATTTTAACAGTGAAAGGCCTTTGATTGACATGTGTTAATCCCAAGGACATGGGGTGTCAATCCATTGGCAATCAATTTCTTAAAGAAATGTCCAAGCCATTTTTCATTTTCCATTTATATTTCTTGCATCTTCTAATGTTTTCTCTTATTCAAATTGTCAAAAAAATGTGAATCCTTCAGAAATTGTGTTAAGAAGATAAAAGTGCTAATGGAGGCTAAAGGCTGGAACCCGGTGCTGAGAAGAAGAAGAGTAGGTAACCAAGGTAGTCAATTTGTGGAAAATGGATTGTTCACTATCTTTGTGGTTGAGATTCCAAACTCAATGGATCCAAAGAGTCTGTTTACTTTGTTTAACAAGTTTGGAGTAGTTAAGGATGCTTTCATCCCAGCAAAAAGAAGAAAAGCAACGGGATCAAGGTTTGGTTTTGTGAGATATGATTGCAAGGTTGCAGCTGAAATGGTGGTGTTGAAGGCTGATGATCTGTGGTGTGACAACAAGGCACTGAAAGTAAAGAAAAAAGAGTTCAAAAAAGGATAGTATAAGCAACCTATAGTGGCAACCAGAGGAGATGATAGGATGATGCAGCATCAATAGAGGAGTCTTGTGCAACAAAAAGTGGAAAGTGTAAGTAGACGATCCTTTGCAGAAGTAGTAAAGAATGGATGCAGTTATGAGAAGGTAAAATTTGTTATTAAGGCCTATGAAACTAGAAATTGGTGGCTTTATGACAGTCTAATAGTGAAGTTTAAATCTTTTCTCTCCTTTAATGAGTTTAAGGGAAAGGTTGAAAGGAGAGGTATGAAGGATGTACGAGTCAAAGATAGGGGAGGAAGGCTAGCAGTGCTAACTTTCAGATCACAACAACATAAAAAGGAGGAAAGATTAAAGCTAGAAGAGTGGATAGGAGAATGTTGTGATTCTATTACAAATTGAGAGAAAGGAAAATACATTGCACAAGAAAGGTGTGTGTGGATTACTTATGCAGGTATCCCAGTCAACTTGTGGAGTGTTAGTACATTCAGAGACATTAGCAAGTTATGGAGTGAAGTTGTTCAGCTAGATAAAGACATCAACAACTAGAATTCTTTTCAGTGTGGAAAGGTAAGAATAATCACGGCCAGAATAGAGTTCATCAACACGGTGATTAATGTTGAATGCAATGGAAGCATTTTTCTGATTAGAATGTGTGAAGGGCTACCAACAACAGTCAAGCCATGTCATTGCAAAAGAATATGCCAAGAGAACGAGGTCACAAAGTCAAATACTCAAGATGAAGTAGACCAATTGTCAAAAAATGGTGGAGAATGTAAGGAGGAAAATGAAGATGAAAATACAGGGATGGAGGAGTTGAGCAGAAAGGAGGATGTGGCAAGGGATGACAAGGACACGATAGATAGAGATTTAGGGAAAATGATGAAAGTAATAAGTGGTTATCTGCATCAGCCATAAAAGAAATGATAGGTGATATGGGAAATCCAAAAGTCGGAGGAGAATGTATGGAGGATAGTCTGGAGCAAATGGAAATTCCAAGAAATGAAATTCAAAAAGTTGAAGGGCACATATGCACTCCTCGGTTTATAAGAAGCCTTAGTGGGTCAGGGAGTATAAGGCCCAATTTAAATTTAGAGGTGGTTTTGAATGGACCTCAGGCTGGGGCCTTGGCAAATAGGCCCATCACTGAGCCTTCAAACCTAAGTAACTGTGTAGCCCAAACTCAATTTAAGGCCACTTGATCTACAACCAATCCAAGAAAGAGTGCTAGAAAAGGGCAACCCATCACGAAAGGGGAAGATTACTAAAACAAAGATGAATAGAAACAAAAAGAAAGGAGCTGATCTGAGGAGTAGAGCAAAGCATAGTCAAAAACAGACTAAGCAAAAAGGTGTTATGTTCAACAATTGTCTTTAGAGTGGAGCAATCTTTAGAGCAGCAGATGCTGCAATATCACTATCAGTTGCGCAAAGTAATAACTCAAGGAGAAGGAAAAAGTTACTAAGTGAAGCTCAAGCTACTATTGAAGTTGGAAAAATTCTAGGCTTGAATTGTGAAGGAAAGGAGAAGGAGGTAGTTAGCAAATTAATTGAACTTGAAAAGAAGGATCTGGGGAGAATTGAAAGGGAGGGTGTAACTCCTTAAGCCATTTCAAGGCAAAGAATAGAGGGATTTGGAGTCTGTTAGTAGTTTCCTTATGATTATCTTATCCTGGAATGTTAGAGGTCTGAGAAAACTTGACAAGAGAAGAAAAATAAAAAAATTTAGTTAGGGGGAGGAAGATTGATGTACTTCTGCTACAAGACACAAAAAAAAGCAAAGATGATATCTTTGCTAAGTCATTATGGCCATGGGAGGAGTTGGAGTGCATGGAGGTGGGTGTAGAAGTAAGTGTTGGTGGTTGTAGACACCCTATTTTTTACCGATCTTAAGACTCAGACGTCATCGATTGAGCTCTCGGTGATAGTGCATGTTGCGCTCGTTTCGAGGTTTCGAAGTTTTGGCTGAGAGACTTGCCTCTGGGCCTCCGAACTCTTTGTGTTTCAGCTCGGTTTGCGAACCAAGCCTTGTTTTCCTTGCTTGAGAGAGGGAGAGGTCTTGTAGACCATCTCTTTGTGGTCATAGACCACTTTTCATGGTCGTAGACTACTTTTCCCGCTTGGAGACTAGTTTCTGGTTTTCGGAGCCTTCGGCCACGTGCCTTGTCTTGCGACCGCTTAACGTTCTCTGTTTGGCGTGGTTTTTGAACCACATCTTGTTTCCTTGGCCTAGAGAGCCACTGTGGTTTGGGAGACCACTTTTGTGGTTGTAAACCACTTTTGGTGCTTGTCAGCTAGTTTTCGAGGCTCCTGGCCGCGTGCTTTGCCTCCCAAACTTTCGTCTTGCATCCGTTTTGGTTTGTTTTTGGTAAAAACCTTGTTTTCCTTGTTTGGAAGGTGGTACAAGGGTGGGAGAATAGGTTTTTTTCTTGGAGACCACTTTTCTTCCCGCCAGCCAGTTTTCTGATTTGACAACTGGTCTCCTAGGTCTTTGAGCCATCTTTTCTGGTCGACCACCCCACCCCTGGCTTGTTTTCAATGTGCTGATCATCTTCCACCATGGCCGACCACTTGTGGTGGTTGGTCGACCACTTGAAGTAGCTTGAAGTGGTCGACTGCTTTTTGCCACCTTTTTGGAGATATTTTTCTCCAGCTGGCACAGCTGGAGGGCACTGAAGCTATCCTCCATACTTGTCTTCATTTGCCTCCTTTGTAGTCCTCTTTATTAGCTTTTATGCTTTAGGACCCTAGCATGCTTTACTTGCATTGTTTTAAGTGATTTGGCATCATTTCTTGTCTAATCTCAGTGCACTTAGTGTTGTCACACTTGCACATTTGTCACTCTTTGAGCACTCTTGAGAGTTGTGCTCTTAGGCCTTTTTGATGGGCCAATGCATTGTGCATGCATACCTTGCCTTTTGTGCCTTAATTTCATCACCAATGGCCACTAATTTCGGCATGGTTGAGGCCCATCCATTTTGGTTTAAGTCCATTGTGCATTGTGTATGCCATGTAGTTCATAGCATTGAGTATGCCATGTTGTTCGCATGATTAATTTAGCATCGTGTATGCCATGTTCATTACATTGTGTATGCTAGTTACCATTTTCATTGCGTATGCTAGTTGTCATGAGCATTGTGTATGCTAATTGCATGTCTGCACATTTGTCCCTTGCATGTTTGCATGCTTAAGTTGCATTGCATTGAGTTACATAGTTGAGTAGCATTGTGCATGCCATGTTATGTGTTGCATTGTTGTTTGAAATAGGTGTTAGTCCAAACACGGGAAAAGAGCGACATTTCATACTTGAAGTGATGAAACGTGCCTTAATTCCCGGTCGCCGACACTCTTGATCATACATAATAGAGTTCTAGGCTTTATGTGTTTACTTGTGCATTCATTTTTTATATTGAATTGTGCAACTTCGCCTCTCGGCCATCACGCATTGAAATGCGCGATTGGTGGCCCGAGGGTCGAGGACTACACTCCCTTGAGTTCATGACATGATAGGGAGGGTGGTTATGCACACATATCTTGCAAATACATTGCCATGGCCTTTCTTGATCTCTGTTGCAGCAAATTGCAGTTCAGCAGCAACAACTGGTCGGCCAGCCAGAAAAACTAGCTGGCCAACCACTTTTTCTAGCTTTCAACAAAGGTAGGTGGTCGGCCATGGCTGCAGACACCAACAACTGGTCGGCCACCCTTCCACAGGTCCCAAGGTGGAGTTTCAGCTTTCTGGAGCTTTGTGCAAGGTTCTGAGGACAATTGCAAACAGAGGCAAGTTGGGGCATCGCATTGGATTTCCAAACGAGGCGACCGGGCATGTATGCATTCCTCTCCTTCTGAGGCTCCTGATTTACTGCTTTCCTTAGCTGTCATACTTAGATAGCTAGCTTTTGCTTTGTTTTATACTTTAATAGTTAATGCGTTTAGCTATTTCAATTGTTTTGTAATAATTAGTTAACTAGGATTAGTTAATTAATTTGTTGTGTAATAATTAGTTTAATTAGCTTAGATTAGCTAGTTAGCTTCTTATTCGGTCCCTCCGTCGAGAGAGCATAATGTTGTAATAAGCGTGTGTGTGTGTGATGCATCTCTTCCAACCCCCATTTCTTTCTCCCTTTTACTTAACTGCTTACGATGGTTAGTTTTAGGGCATATTTCATTTAGCATACCTTATGCTTGCATGCGTGCATCCATTCATCTATATTGCATGCATCGGGCTCGGCTCATCATACAAACCAGCATTGTATTTTCAATACCTATTTGAATACATGTACCAAGTTGCATTTCACATGACACTCTTAGGATAGCCGAGCCTATCTTAGTCGCATTTTCGCATGTGTTGCATTAGCCATCTTAACATGAACTAGGATCATGCATGATTTCTAACTAGTTCCTTGTTTTGGCTCGGAGTACACTGTGAGTGTTTATGCTTTAGCATACTGCATGTGTGTTATCGATTACCATGAAAGCATGCTTGCCATGAGGCTAATTGCTTATTTGCTATAACTGCCTGAATGCCTGTGGGTGAAGGTTGGATTGCTTGAATTGGAATAATTCATTGAAATCCTCGATTTAGCCTACTTGCGAGTAGCAAACTTCAAACCATTTCCAAATGCCATTTGCATCGGTAGTTTGATCATGTTGTATTACATGTTGTTGTATGCATGTCCCTTGCATTATGTATGCCATGTTATGTGTTGCATTGTGTTTGGAATAGGTGTTAGTCCAAACACCGAGAAA
Source organism: Camellia sinensis (assembly GCF_004153795.1). NCBI lineage: Eukaryota > Viridiplantae > Streptophyta > Magnoliopsida > Ericales > Theaceae > Camellia > Camellia sinensis. The sequence goes on along the minus strand of NW_021025312.1, from coordinate 1,286,461 downwards.
AGAGGGACGTTTCATACTTAAAGTGATGAATCGTGCCTTAATTCTCGGTTGCTGACGCTCTTGATCATACATGATAGAGTTCCAGGCCTTATGTGTTTACTCGTGCATTCATTTTACATTGAATTGTGCAACTTCGCCTCTCGGCCATCATGCATTGAAATGCACGATTGGTGGCTTGAGGGTCGAGAACCACACCCCCTTGAGTTCACGACATGATAAGGAGGGTGGTTGTGCACACATATCTTGCAAATACATTGCCATGGCCTTTCTTGCTCTCTGTTGCAGCAAATTGCAGTTCAACAGTAACAACTGGTCGGCCAACCAAAAAAACTAGCTGGCCAACCACTTTTTCTAGCTTTCAACAAAGATAGGTGGTTGGCCATGGCTGCAAACACCAACAACTGGTCGGCCACCCTCCCACAGGTCCCCAAGGTGGAGTTTCAGCTTTCTGAAGCTTTGTGCAAGGTTCTGAGGACAATTACAAATAGAGGCAAGTTGGGGCATCGCATTGGATTTCCAAACGAGGCGACCGGGCATGCATGCATTTCTCTCCTTCTCAGGCTCCTGATTTACTGTTTTCCTTAGCTGTCATACTTAGATAGCTAGCTTTTGCTTTGTTTTATACTTAATAGTTAATGCGTTTAGCTAATTTCAATTGTTTTGTAATAATTAGTTAACTAGGACTAGTTAATTAATTTGTGGTGTAATAATTAGTTTAATTAGCTTAGATTAGCTAGTTAGCTTCTTATTCGGTCCCTCCGTCGAGAGAGCGTAATGTGGTAATAAGCGTGCGTGTGTGTGATGCATCTCTTCCAACCCCCATTTCTTTCTCCTTTTTACTTAACCGCTTACGATGGTTAGTTTTAAGGCATATTTCATTTAGCATACCTTATGCTTACATGCGTGCATCCATTCATCTGTATTGCATGCATCGGGCTCGGCTCATCATACAAATTAGCATTGTATTTTCAGTACCTATTTGAATACATGTACCAAGTTGCATTTCACATGACACTCTTAGGATAGCAAAGCCTATCTTAGTTGCATTTTCGCATGTGTTGCATTAACCATCTTAACATGAACTAGGATCATGCATGATTTCTAACTAGTTCCTTGTTTTGGCTCGGAGTACACTGTGAGTGTTTACGCTTTAGCATACTGTAAGTGTGTTATCGATTACCATGAAAGCATGCTTACCATGAGGCTAATTGTTTATTTGCTATAACTGCCTGAATGCCTGTGTGTGAAGGTTGGATTGCTTGAATTGGAATAATTCATTGAAATCCTCGATTTAGCCTACTTGCAAGTAGCAAACTTCAAACCATTTCCAAACAAACGGATATGCAATGTTTTGTTCCAAATTAGGCGATCTAGTCTATACTTGTATACTGTGCGCATCACATAGTAATTCTAGCAAATTAACCGGAATAAAAACAAATGTGTTTTCAAAAATAAAATATCATGTTTAGTACAGGCCGATCTTTGATCAGGCGAGCGGGGGTGCTCATTACATGACCTTCCCCTCTCGTACCCAAGTTCCCAAGCTGAGGTAACTTTGGTGATGACGAACACGTGGCCTTAGGCACGAGTCAAGATTTCCTAAATTCTCTCAAAATAAAATATTTAGGTGGCGACTCTATATCTGGCAAAGCAGTCCATGTTTGGCACTTCTTTATAAAAATCAGTTTTCCAAAACAATTTTTCGGATTTGAACTCTTTGGTGATTTATCGGTCTTACATCGCACATTGTAAGATTAGATTCAGAACCGTGACATTTGAGTCCGAACTGTAGTAGCTCAGAGAACAAAACGAGATTCTCGCCGCACGCGCGGATGTCGAGGAGTTCTCGGGAGTGCATCTACAGTGGTATGCTATGCATGTGGAATCCACAAATTTTTGAGCTAAGTGTTGTAGTAACAGAAACTTCATACTATTATCAGGTATGGCGCATCATTCTTTTAGTTGTGTTATCATAAATGCATATGCACCCAATGAAGTTTTGAAAAGAAGACATATATGGTAGTCCTTAGCTAAGCTTAAACCCTTACTTTCAAGTCCATGGTGTATAGTAGGGGACTTTAATGAAATAAGATTCATGAGTGAAAGAAAATGGTGCTCTTGAAAGGAAAGAATGATGAAGGACTTTAATGAATTGATTGAAAATCAAAAGTTGATAGATATACCAATGTTAGATAGAACTTTCACTTGGTGTAATCCGATGGATGGAGATAGATGGAGTAGGATTTATAGATTCCTAATCGATCCTAGGTAGTTGGAAGTATTCAAGTTTAAACAGTGAGGGCTGCCAAGAAGCGTTTCTAATCACTACCCAATACTTCTTACGGAAGATGAGAGGGATTGGGGCCCAAAACCATTTAGATTCATCAATGCGTGGTGCTTGCATCCTAAATTCAAAGCAGAAGTAAAGAAATGTTGAGAAGGATCACAGTTTAGTGGTTGGGCCAGCTACAGGTTATTGAAAAAGCTAGGAAAACTGAGAGCACATCTGAGAATGTGGAATTGAGAAGTTTTTGGAAACATTGATGAGCGGTTGAAAAAATCAGAGGATGAACTTCATGAATGGGACTTAAAGTTGCAGAAAGGATTCTACAAGATTCTGAGATTAAAAGAAGGGCAGAGGTTAGAAGTTTAGCTTGGGATTTGAGCAAGAAGAAGGAATGGTTGTTTAGAATGGTATGGGCTGGGCTGAAAATGGGGATAAAAATACCAGGTTCTTTCATATAATGGCAAGTAAAAGGCAAAGGAAAAACTTATTGAACTCAATTAATGAGAATGGAGTTCTTCATGATCAGCCTGGAATGATTAAATAGGTAGTGGTAAATCATTTCAGTCAGGTGTTTGCTGAAGGAAGGAGGTGTAGACCAAAGTTGTCAAGTGTTTTTGCCTCAATTAGTCATACTGAATCAACTGAATTGCTGGAGGCAAAGTTTCTAGAGGATGAAATTTGGAAAGCTGTTAAAGACTATGAAGGTAACAAAGCTCCAGGGCCGAATGGTTTTAATCTAAAATGTATTCAAAAATGCTGGGACATCATGAAAGGGGAGATTGTGCAAATGATGAATGAGTTCCACTCTAATGGTAAGTTAGCCAAAGGAATGAGTAGTTCCTTTATTACCTTAATTCCCAAGAAGGAAAATCCTATGAGGTTGAGTGACTATAGGCCAATCAGTTTGGTTAGCTCAATGTACAAAATAATAGCCAAAGTCTTATCAAGAAGGTTGAGGCAGGTTTTACCCAAGATCATTAGTGAAGTACAAACAGCATTTCTAAGTGGAAGATATATTTTAGATGGGGTACTAATTGCTAATAAGGTGGTGGATTGGTGGAGAACATCAAAAAAGAAAAGAATCATCCTAAAGTTGGACTTTGAAAAGGCATACGACTCAGTAAACTAGGAGTTCTTGTATTCGATGATGACCTACTTTGGTTTTGATAAGAAATGGGTGAGGAAGACTTGTACTTCTACAGCTAGAATACCAGTGCTAGTGAATAGATCACCTACATTAGAGTTTTCTCCAATGAAAGGCCTTAGGCAAGGTGACCCATTTTCACCTTTCCTCTTTAACATTGTAACAGAGGGACTTAATATTCTAATGGAAAGAGCAAAAGAAGTGGGCCTAATTGGAGAACCTGAAACTATCACACATTCAGTTTGCTAATAATACTATTATATTTTGTGAAACTAATTAGAAGGAAATTGTTGCTATGAAAAGAATATTAAGATGCTTTAAGTTGATGTCAGGACTCAAAATAAGTTTTCATAAAAGTAAAGTGTGTGGGGTAGGTGTCCAGGATGATCTAGTGAAGGTTTAAAAAAAAAAAATCTAAATTGCCTCTGTCAAAAGTTGCCTATGAACTATCTGGGGTTCCCATTAGGAGCAAACCCAAGGAGGATGAATACACGGAAACCAATGGTGGATAAGTTCAAGAGCAAGTTAGCTTCATAGAAGAGAAGGTATTTGTCTTTTGCAGGAATATTAATTCTAATAAAGTCAGTATTGGCAAGTTCGCCAGTCTATTTCCTATCCATCTTCAAGATGTCAGTGGGTATTGCAAAATCATTAGACAGAATTCAAGCTAATTTTCTTTGGGAAGGATCTAAAATCAAAAGAAAAGTGCACTTAGTTAGTTAGAAAGAGATTTGTTTAAGCAAATATCAAGATGGGCTAGGTGTGAGGAATCTAAGTGAGGTTAATGATTGCCTATTCATTAAGTGGTGGTGGAGGTATGGCAAAGAGAAGACAACTTTGTGAAAACCAGTGGTATGCAGTAAGTATGGAGGGTTGGGTGGCAGTCAGAGTTGATGTCTACTCTATGGCAGGACATACTATCAGTGGCTTATCAAGTCTTACTTCGAGAGATTTCTTTCTGCAAAACTTCAAGTTAGTTATTGGAAACGGCAGAAGAATGCAGTTCTGGGTTGATAGCTGGTTTAACAATCAGAATCTTAGTGTGGTATTCCCCAGATTATTCACTTTGTCAGTTGAAAAAGATGGTAATTTGTTTGATTTCTTCCATAGAAGAGGAGTGGATAGAGATTGGAATCTAACTTTTAGAAGGCCTCTCTTTGCTTGGGAAGATGAGGAAGTGCTGAAATTACAAGACCTATTATAGAATGCACCTAGGCTAACTGACGGGGTTGACGACTCTTGTTCTTGGCTAGCCCATTCCTCTGGAGATTTTACTGTGGCATCAATCTAGAAATGGGTGAAAGCATGTAAAAGGCCAGCTATTACAGTCACTAAGAGTATTTGGGATAATATAGCCCCTCCCAGAGTACAATTTCTAACTTGGCTAGCTTAGAGAGGTAAGATTAAGTCCTCTGAATTTTTGCAAATGATAGGAGTGTTGAATTCAAATGTGAGTGCACTCAGTGTGTTTTGTAAATCTAAGGTGGAGTCTTTGAACCATGTTCTACTTCACAGTTCTATGATCTGGAGAATCTGGGCCACTATTGTGAATTGGTGGAATTTGAGTTGGGTTATTCTTGGTTCAATGGAGACACTATTACACTGGTGGTCAGGTATAAAAGTGAAGAAAAAGGTGAAGGAGATTTGGAAGACAATCCCATTAGAAATAATGTGGTTAGTGTGGAAACTTAGGAATCAGTGCTTGTTCAATGAGGCACAACTAGATTTGGCTAGTCTAGATGAGCTAGTAAAGGTTAGAGTTGCAATGTGGGCTACTTTATTTTTGAAAGAGTTTAAGTACTCATTGGATGATGTTGTTTATAACCTGAAGTAGGTCTATTACTGTGTATAGCAAGGAGTGACACAGGGGAGTTAGTTCTACATGCAGAGTTATTTCTTGGCTTTGGGTGTGATATTGTTTATTCTTTTTACCTGCTACTGTGATGTTGCCTTGCTGACGTAATGTTGTTGTTTGTTTTTTCTTTCCTTGGTTGCTCTTTATTGGTCTCTCACCAATGTTGGGTCAAGTGTTAATATATGATTGTGTTTATTTTGCGGTGCCAACCTAATTGGGATTATTGAGGTTAGCTATGATACTCATTGCACTTTTCTGCTTTGTTGATGTAAATCTTGCATGTATGTTGCTTTTTTCATCAATAAAGGCTTATTTTTGTTGATCAAAAAAACGAAGATAAAAGTGCTTGTGGGCAACAAAATGGACACCAAATGTGCTAGTTATTTATTTATACTAATACAAAATAATTAATGCTGTGTTTGGTTGAGGGATTTGGAGAGGAATTTAGAAAAGGAAATGGAAAAGGTGTGTGAAACTATGTGAAATGTAGGTATATTTTTTTCACATTTCACCTACCTTTTTCATTTCCCTTTCCAAATCCCTCCTCAAATCCATCAACCAAACACAGCATGATGACAAAATATATCAAAAACAGTATTCAAAAACTTGACGAAACAAAGCCCCTTGTTAATGTGAAATCAATTTGTCGATGCCAATGTCAACACACACTATATATAACCACACACACATATAACAAAGTGATTAATTAATAACCACAAAACAAAGATTACATTCCTCAAATTGTGCGTAGCACACATTGATCGATATCAGTACACCATCAAAAATAAAAATAAAAAACAAATGGCTTAGAATATATGGAGCTACAAGTAATATATATATATATTAGCCTTGCTCTCCCACATATGATATATCCCATTCTCCCATACAGATGATACATCACCAAATGCATATACATTTATCTAACCATATATATAATATAAAGCAGTAAAATGGATTGTATTGCCGAGTGTAGTAGACAGCCTGATACTGATTACACCGAGACGGTGTAATGGATTAGGGTTAATCAAGGGTTTTCCTACCACCACCACCACCACCTTTGGTTTTGGGATTGTGCTGGGAATTTGCTGACGCTTCATTGTAGTCGTTAAGATTCATTGTCAGAGACCTTCCTTCCATGGCTTCCACCACCATCGCTACCTTGTCCTCTGCAAATCACCCCCCACCACCACAATATCATAAGGACTTCAATACATACATCAACAAAACAGGCACAATAATACAAAAAATAAACTTAACTTCTAGGTTGACTAGTTTTTGACTCATTATATAAAAGAGTTAAATTTGAATAAAATTTGCAATTTTTATTAAGTTTCGAATGTAAATTTGAATACTTTGCTCACACTCATTTATATGTGTTAAAAAAAAAAAATCAAATTACCTAAAACTTGACTTGATTAAAGAGAAATCAATGAAATTTAAATATTATTTAAAATTCAGTTCCAATTAACTTGCTTACCACCCTAATTCTTGTTGACGTGCATTTACTGGAATTAAATTTTAAAATTCTTAAAACAAAAATCAAAAATCAAAAAAAAGAAAAAGAAGTCAATATAAGAAAAGCAAAGCGAATCCTGCTACTCTTCGGTCTGTTGGGCCGTGGTGGGCCCAATTCCAGAACCATTTCGATAATCTAAACTATTGAATGAGTAGATTTCGTTGAGTATATTATTCATATACAAAATCATATTAATCAAATATCGATAATCACTCGATCAGCATATATTTGTATTTGCGATTTATTTTTAAAATCATAATCATGGTTAAACAAATGTAATTTTATCAAATCGTTATTGATATCTAATTAACATACTTTTTTGCAGGAATAAAATATTTGATAAATGATTACTCGAGAAGTTATACACATTAAACAGTTTGAATTCTTAAAATGAGCTTATAATGGGGCTTGCAACGGCCCAATGGCACCTTCCCGTCCAATTCGGACAGAAGAGTAGCTGGTGGCCAAAGCGATAATACACCGTTGGATTGCTGATAAAAACCTGACATAGATAACAGGGCAGTTTTCTCTTTTGCATTTGCATTTGCATTCATTTACATGTGAAGCAGCACTTTCTATTCACCCATTTGATGATGATGATACATCTGGCACAGGACACGCACTACAATGCTATCGCATTTTGCTTCGATTCAAACACCCCCCCCCCCCCAAAAAAAAAAAATCCAACGGGGAGAGAGAGCCTAAAACTCGATTGCACCATCACCATAGAAACAACTAAAATGCATTTATGTATATCTAATCTATGTTTATTATACATATATATATCGCATGTAGGTGGGTAGGTAGGGATCTATATTGAGAAAGATGCATATACATACAAATACCTGAGAGAGAAATGGTGTTTCTGGCAGAAGAGAGTATCGCAAAGCAGAACAACAAGCACAACCACAGTCGAAGTCCAACACCCATCTCTCTCTCTCTCTCTCCTCGTGAGGATGGAACCGCTGCAGGGGAGTGCGAGAGTAAAACCAACCTGTGAATGCTATTTATAAGGCAAGGGGTGTGGGGGATCCTGCGAGACTCCTGACACGTGGCGAACTGCGATTGGATGATGGAGTTGACTTTTGAGAATTCGTGGGTGAAACGTTGTTGTTGTTCATAAAACCAAATGATTCCTTTTTCTGGTCTGTTTTGTGACTTCGCCCCGTTTTAGTACCAAATAAAAAATAAAATAAAAGGAGAATTTTTTTTAAAAAAAATGGAGGGTGGTGCAACAAATTAAGGTATAAGATTTATTTGTATAATTAAATATATAAATTACTTAAATTTTTATTCTTTTGTAATTATTTTTTCATTCTTTACTTTTTTTTAATATTCTCTGTGGGGCCGAATAATGATGTGTTAAGGAAGGTCAAAGAATTTGAAGACATCCAGCCTTAGTCGATTCGGCTAAAATCTAAGATAGAGTATAGTCGGCCATATGAATAGTCGAATAGGAACCAGCATGCAATCAAAAGGCCGAGAAAGCCATCAAGTGCGAGATTAAAGGTAGGCCTAACCCATGGGCCCAAAGGGTAATATAAAAAGAGGAACGTCGACAAAAGAAAGGTATGTGAGAATAGATCAAATAACTTGAGATAGAAGTAAACCCGACAGCGTACTAACTTGACCGTCGGAGTGCAAATTCTGGCACCCCTGATCGAAGTGTTCATCCCTTTTTCAGGTAGCAATCAAGGGATCAAGAATGTCTGACTGGATACTGGAGTATTTCCAAACCACTTCTCCACAATTGGCGCCGTCTGTGGGAATACTCAAGCACATCTATGGCTGGCGTAACAGATGATCCTCCGATAGTCGCTAATGACATTACTCTAAGGGATGACATCACTCCAAGAAACATGCTTGGACTGAAGAATATCACCGCACGATGGGTCTTGAACTTTGACCCAATTGCTCAAACCTCACCCTCAACATCGGTGCAAGAGACAATGCAGACAATCGTGGATCAAGCAAAGCAAAATGAATAGTGTCTGAAAAACATGATGGCTAAGAATGAGTGCCTGCACCAGGAGTTGGCCCTGGAGTTAGCCAAATCCTAGTAGGCCGCATGCCACGACCAGGGTCGACCTTTAGGAAAGAAGGATGATCGACGACATCGACTTCGGAAACACGATAATGACAGTGATTCTGACTCACCATCCCCGAAACCCAGAAAGAAGGGACGAGCCGATGTATCCACCTCATCCAAAGGAAGTCCGTATGTACGACACAAGCGAGGGAGGAAAAGTGATGATTCGAATAAAGAAGACAAGCATAACCCTTTTGTGCGACGAATTGCGAAGGCTGTGCTACTCAAGAAGTTCAAAGCACCGTCATTCATCCTGTATGACGGAAAATCAGATCCCACTGACCATATTCGTCATTATAAACAAGCAATGACACTACATGATGACGATGAAGCCCTTATGTGTCGATTGTTTCCGAGCAGTCTAGGACCGTTGGCCGTCAGATGGTACCATAAACTGGAGCCGACATCGATTAAAAGCATCCATTAACTCTAAAAATCCTTCAGGACAAGATTCATCACTAATGAAATCCAACCAAAGCAAGCCAACTCTCTCTGGGCAATGCAAATTAAACTAGAAAAAACCCTTCGTGAATATTCGGCACGCTATTGGGAATGCTTTAACCTGGTAGACGATGCCTGTAATGACTCCATGGCCATCACCGCCTTCAAAATAGGATTATATCCTAATAAACCCCTCCGCAGTTCATTGACCAGACGGCTCCCAAAAATAGTTTGGGCATTATTGAAGAAATTTGAAGAATATTGTAAGGTAGAAGACGATGCCCTGTGAGTCAAAGCCGAACAGAAAGCCGTTAAGACGGCTCTGCGTGGAACCGTTCAATCGATAAGCGTCGCGCCATCAAGGAGCCCTGAAATGCGAATCAGGCTAAACGAGACAAAAGACGTGACTCGCGCTGATCGAGTGATCAGTGTTCACACCAATTAAATGAACAATATCAGGTGGATAACAGGCACACAAGACGCTCAGACAAAAAGTACACAGAGTTAGCAGAGTCGGTCAGCAAGATTTTGTCGAAAGTTCAACAATTTCTGTTCTTTAAATGGCCCCCCAAAATAATGGGACCTCACGATACAAAGAGAAGGGACAAGCGGTGTGAGTACTACAAGGACCATGGTCATGACACCAACAGTTGTTATGCATTGAAGGACCACCTGGAGGAACTGGTATAAGACGGCCGGCTGGCGCAACACGTCCAAAAGAATAATATCGAACTCGATAACCCTACATCCGGATTCACCTCCACTTGGTGTGATTCACATGATATACAGTCTGCCGTCCTCAACTGAGATACAAACAATTCAGTTGTAACCTAGCCTGCATAAGCCGATCACACCAGCAAAACGGCCCCATGAGACTAGAGGGATTAGTTTTGACGACACTGACTTAGTCGGGGTAACTTTCCCCCACACCAATACCCTCGTCATTGAGTTACATGTGAACAGATTCACCATTGAACGTGTTCTTATTGATCAGGGAAGCACTTCGGAAATAATGTATTACAAAACGTTTGTTAAACTCGGATTCACCAACTCGGATTTGTCGCCGGCTGATTACCCATTATTCGACTTCAATGCTAACCCCAAATATCCTTTTGGGCAAAATCACACTACCAATTCGAGCAGGCACCAGATCAGTAAACGTAGAATTTTTGGTTGTCAAACTTCCTTAACCATACAATCTCATCATAAGAAAAACTCCGTTGCATACCATGCAAGCTGTGCCGAGCACTTACCATCAATTACTTCATTTTCTGACTGAGTATGGCGTTGGACAAATTTGGGGTTCTCAAAAATCGGCACAGGCATTCTACCTTGTTGCTGCTACAAGGAGACCCAAGGAACTAGAAGTGAATTCGATTGAAGTACCAGATCGGGAGAGCCTCGAGGATATTGGGAAGATCCCCAATGAAAAGGCAACTGAAGACCTGGATCGGGTCGAGATTAATGGGAGTCCTGACAAGTTTTTCATGATCGGCACTTCCTTGAACGAAGTTGACAGGCACAGGCTTGCATCCTTCTTACTTGGAAACCTCGACATGTTTGCATGGACACCATACGAGATGCCAGGGATGGATCCATTTGTGGCCCAGCACCGCTTAAACGTTGATCCAAAATGTAAGCCAATCATTCAGAAAAGTCGGTAGTCAGCAACGGAGCATGCTTCAGCCGTTATTGAAGAGATTAACCGATTGTTGGAGGTCGGGGCAATTCGCAAAGTAACCTATCCTACATGGTTGTCCAATACCGTCGTTGTAAAGAAGAAGAATGGATCTTGGCGTGTTTGTGTGGACTTCACGGATTTAAACAAAACTTGTCCCAATGACTGTTTTCTCCTTCCCATAATAGACCAACTTGTAGATGCAACGGCACATCATCAACACATGAGCTTCTTGGACGCCTACAGAGGCTATCATCAAATTGTCATGCATCCGAAGGATCAAGAAAAGACTGCATCCCTCACCCCGAGAGGAACCTATTGCTATAAGGTCATGTCTTTCGGGCTGAAGAATACGGGGCAACTTACAAGAGACTAGTTGCTGCCATGTTCAAGGAACAGCTCGACCGCACCATGGAAGTATACATCAACAACATGGTGGTCAAATCTAAGGAAAAGCACGCCCACTTAGCCGATTTTGTAGATACATTCGGCAATCTTCGAAAGTACAAAATGAAATTGAACGCCTCAAAGTGTGCATTCAGCATCGGATTCAGAAAATTCCTAGGCTACATTGTGAACCACCGCGGAATAGCGGCCAACCCGAAATAGATAATAGCAATTCTAGAACTTGGCTCTCCTCAGTCGGTTAAAGAGGTTCAGAAGCTAATGGGAATGGCTGCTGCTCTCAACAGATTTATCAATCATTCCACAGATCGCTGCCAACAATTCTTCCACACACTTCGGCAAGGCAAAGCTTTTGAATGGACTCTTGAGTGCCAGGCCGCCTTGGACGGCTTGAAAACCTATCTTCAATCAGTATCACTCTTGGAAACCTCTTCAGCAGGTGATCCACTCATTTTGTGTCTGGTGGTATCTAACCGAGCGGTCAATGCTGTACTTTTAAGGGAGGAACTCAGGGAGCAGCGACCAGTTTACTATGTAAGAAAAGCAATGGCTGACGCTGAAGCACGTTATCTACCAATGGAAAAGCTCATCCTTTCTCTCGTTATGGCTGCAAGAAAACTAATGCATTACTTTCATGGGCATACCATAGGTGTACTAACGGACTATCCCCTCCAGTCGGCGCCCTGTAGCGCAAAAGCATCAGGGCGTGTTTCGAAATCCCCTAAGACTCTGAATTCGGAGCACCCTTCGTGGATATCACGATTGGCCAAGACAATAAGACTCCGAATTTAGAGCGCCCTCCGTGGATGTCACGTTTGGGCCGAACAAGTCTCCGAATTCAGAGCGCCCTTTATGGATATCATGATTGGCCAAGACAATAAGCCTCCAAATTCGGAGCGCCCTGCGTGGATGTAACGTTTGGGCCAAATAAGCCTCCGAATTCGGAACGACCGAATTTGACAATAAATGACATGGATCAATATACGATTGTCACAAGTAGATACAAACGTGAATCGAAATAATAAAGTAGATATTTATTTCATTAAATAAACCAAATACATGACTTTTTGACGAAATTCAAAAGTACAAATAATATACTGATATCTAATTCGATTCGGCACTTTCTTCATCGTCGGATTTCTCGACGTCATAACCCTCGAAGGGAAATTTGTAATTCTGATATAGAGGTGACGCCGAATCGATACCCGCGGCCAACAGTGCCTTGATCCATCCATGCTTAAATCCATGATTTTCGCACCAACAGACATCCTCAACTAATTTTTCCTTTGTCTTGTCAATACCAATTTTTCGGCCATCATGAAAACCTTGTTCATAGGCCTTTATTCTTATTGTTTCTCTTGCGAACATGCTCGCCTTATCTCAGTTGGCAATCTAATGATCCAACAGACGTTGGTTTACTCTTTCTGCCACAATCGGGTTCATCTGACTTGCCGACTGCGTTTCGGAAGCCTTAGCTTTTTCCGCTCATTTTCGACTTTCTCTGCGCGAGCTTCCAAGCTCCGAATGTGGCCGTCTTTCTACTCTATATCTCTTCATGCAGCGTGAAGATGCATGTCGATTCATAGGAGGTGTATAGTCCCTTTACCGCTCCATGGACTCCCTCTCGAAAAATTTCATAATCGGGCTGACCGACCATTGATTGCTAAACTTCGAGCAGAAAAATCTATTGAGCGAACTCGACTGCCACATTTGGATCGCGGATAATCGAATCTGCTTCTGTCATCGGTTTATTCCCAATGAAAACTAAAAAACTCAACAGCCGTGGTGTCCTACTGGTTTCATTTCACGAGTGGGGGGAGCTCCCCCGCTACTGCCTCTCCTTCCTGGATGACTTCCTTGCCCCGTCCCCTCTTGGAGATCTACTTCGACGATAAGGGGAGCGGCGCCTTTCACGCTCTTCTGAAATCCTGTTTCTCGTTCGCATAGGTTCGCCACCTCGATTCATCACTAAGTCCAACTCAGCCAGTGTCCTATCTTCCCCTCTACTATTGAAGAATATTCTTCTTGACATCCAATTTTCCTCAGTTTGACACACTGTTTTTTTTCCTTCTCATTCGATTGAATTTGAAAACAACATAGAACTCAAGCGTACTTAGCCCCCACCTCACTTATTAATTACGGGTGCAGCATTCCCAAAGCGATCACCTCAAGTGCCAACAAGTGTGCCCCATCCAATCCATGAACCACAAGTATTCGGCGATTCGGTTCATTGATCAGCTGGAGCAAGGGCAGATTAATAAATCTATTCAGCTTAAGTGCAATGCATTATGCCAACAACTGTGCCCACCCAATCCATGAACCAAAAGTACTCGGCAATTCTGTTCATTGATCAGCTGGGGCAAGGGCAAATTAATAAATCTATTTGGCTTAAGTGCAATGCATTGCGCCCACAACTGTGCCCCACCCAATCCATGAACCACAAGTATTCGGTGATTCTGTTCATTGATCAGCCGGGGCAAGGGCAGATTAATAAATCTATTCGGCTTAAGTGCAGTGCATTACGCCAACAAGTGTGCCCCACCCAATCCATGAACCACAAGTGTTCGCCGATTCTGTTCATTGATCAGCTGGGGCAAGGGCAAATTAATAAATCTATTCGACTTAAGTGCAATGCATTGCGCCAACAAGTGTGCCCCACCCAATCCATGAACCACAAGTGTTCGGTGATTCTGTTCATTGATCAGCTAGGGCAAGGGAAGATTAATAAATCTATTCGGCTTAAGTGCAATGCATTACGCCAACAACTATGCCCTACCCAATCCATGAACCACAAGTATTCGGCGATTCTGTTCATTGATCAACTAGGGCAAGGGCAGATGCAGTAGGATATTCAGCCTCTAACAATACCCCTTATGATCGGCAAATTATATTCTTTGACATTACAAGCTGTATGTTTTATTCGGCTCTTCAATGTTCAAACCGACACAAGACATGATTTTTCGGCTTTGAAACGACTTATCCATATGACTACATGGCTAATAATTAGCATATGCAGAACATAGACATGCAGAAAGATTATTTTATAGTCGATTATGTTATTGCCGAATTAAGTTACATCACCATACTTGGCTATTAATTAGCACATGCAGAAAGATTATGTTATAGCCGATTATGTTATTGCCGAATTAAGTTACATATGCAGAAGACAAACAAAAAGGCGATTTTCATTGATAAATTGAGTACAAACATTTGTCATTTTACATATGAAAATTGCCCTATATTCAACTTCTGAACAAAATAAACAAGCAACAATCTACGAAAACTACGTACAACAAAACATCAAACAAAAAGCAAAAAGCAAAATTATATTAACATATGGAGCTCATTCTTCAGGGTCAGACTCCAGCAGCTCAACCTCTAGCTGCTCGTATGGAATTGGCTACTCCAACGTCACATTGGCGGCAGCCAAAGCTTTGAGCCAGCCGTGTTTGAAGCCCCGATTTTTGAACTTAGGCACTTCCTCCATGTATTTTTCTAAAGTGGCATCCTCTCCAGCTTGGAACGCCTACGAGATCTCGGAGTCGGTGATTTCTTTTGCCTTCTTCGATTCTGCCAAGTCAGCCTCCAATTTAGCAATCACCTCCTTGGCCAACTTGAGCGCATCCTCGCTCGCATTCGCCCTCTCTTCGGCAGCCTACCTGAGTTGATCTGAGCATTTAGCCTTTTCTTCCTGAGCCTGGGCCTTGGCTCACTTTTCGACCTCTTTTCCCACCTCGAATTCGGCTCTAAAGGAGGTCTCTTCAGCTTTGCCCTTTTCAACTTCAAGTTCGGATTTGAGCAAGCCGATTTGCTCGATGATGTCATAACGACAGCGGCCTATTTCTGCGATCATGCCCGCCGCCTGTAAACAAAGGATTAATAAGATAGCTGGCATAAAAAAAAGAAACAAAATATTTTGTCCAAGTTACGTACCAAAATTGCCGATTGAGCAACTAATGCTATTGATACTATATCTGGCTCTGCACGAAACGCTGCTCTGTCAATCGGCAGAGAAATCGACGAGGCCATGCTTAAGGCCACGGCGGCGTCCTTCAAAGCCGAAGCATCTGAAGCAGCTGGCACCTTCTTTATTTTTGGTTGTATGATAAACGGCGCAACCAAGTCCTGTGACTCTTCTACGCACGACCGTTTATCATTCTAGTTTTCTAAAGAGTCTTCATGCTCGGCGGGGCATTTTTTCCCCCTCTGTTCAGCCACAAGATTGTCCGGCTGATCAATGATAATTTGTTCCATTTTGACTATAACAGTCTATTTCGTTTCTTTAGCAAGAGTAGGCGGAGAAGACTTAGCCACAACAAGTGAGGGTTCAGACCTGGCTGCTTCGGCCCTCCTTCGGGCTGCCATTTTCTTAGCATTCTTTCTTCTGGCCATTAGTGCGAGCGACTCCCTCGCCATGTTCTCAGGATCTGTACCGAGAAGATCTGCTAAGCCGGTGAAAATATCATCTTCAAATGACACATTGACCCAGCCTGAAACGGACGGAAAGTTCAAGCCGGCTTCCTCAAATGCCAAATTAAGAGCCGCTTCAACTTCCTCCCCTAGACTGTCAAATCTGTCCAAGTTGGACTGATCTAACTATTCAACAACTTGTTCGGTGACTTGCTCAGCGACTTGCTCTGAATCCGAAACTTCAAGACCAATCTCCCTAAGGTTCTTGAAATTTGGGAAAATGAGTGTCGTAAGCTGCTGCTCTCCCTTTGGAATCGAGATGTGATCAGCGGTCGAAAAAGTAGCGTACGTTAGCTCGTACCGCAATAAGATATGAGCAGCCCTCCCTTGCTTTTGGAGGTTTGGATGGACGAAGAATTGGAGGGCAGTTTTGACTTATTGAAGCACAACGTCGTTGACCGAGACAAATACTTTTTTCAAATCGTTACCTACACAAATGAAACAGTAAATATGCAGTTTAAGCCGAATAAATTTATAACAAATGTGCATAGAAATGGGACTATACGACCACCTGGTTCGCCTTTTTGTCTAGGCACAGGATCTAGGCGATCTTCGCCTTCACCGAATTCCCAATTGCCTTGGACAACGACCATTACATCGTCAACATGATTACCAGAGCTGGCAAGCATAGTCACCAGATGGTGATCAGTGTCCTTGCCCCTGAGAAAGTAGCGTCATTGCCAACCAGATGATTTCACCAAGGCATAACAATGTCGAATAGCAGGGATACCTAGATTAATCCTAAGTCGGCGGTTTAGTTCTACTATTCTCATTATGATTCGGTAAAAGTTTACGTTGGGTCATGAAGGGAGTAGACCCCAGTAACGAAGGACGGCCCTCAAAAATGGGTGAAGAGAGAAACGGACTCCACCCTCAGCGATTGACAGGAAAGGAAAGATGATCGTACTCTCATCGGTCCTCTCCATGTCGAGTATGCTCTCTGCCACAAGTGATAGATGAATGTCATCTAGAATGGAAAAATGACGTCGAAAAGCAGAGATACGGTCCACAGAAAGAAGTGCTTTCAAATGTTTCGCCATCCGAATCAGAATGGAAAATACTCTAAACTAAAGACAAACAAGAAAATAGAAGTTAAAATGAGGAAGAAATGCAGGGAAGAGAAAAACTTATAGGGTAGAGAGAAAAGGACAATGGGGAGCAGGCGAAAGTTGCAAAGGTCGTGAAGTTGCAGAGGTGAATTTGAAGGAGCTTTGCAAATTCAAAAAATATCCGAAGGGATAGTGCGGCTTCATATCGCATTAAATGAACAACGCGTAGGAAGGGGCGAGAAATTGTAATGATTTCTAAACCATGGTCGTTATGACGCTTCGGTATTGGAAGGAGTGCAAGCGCCGTATTTTTTATTTTCCACATTTTAAAACCAAACATGCCGAATAATTGGCTTTAGACGGATGTTTGGGGGGCAATTGTGGGGGCCGAATAATGATGTGTTGAGGAATGCCAAAGAATTTGAAAACATCCAGCCTTAGTCGATTCGGCTAAAATCTAAGGTAGAATATAGTCGGCGATATGAATAGCCGAATAGGATCCAGCACACAATCAAAAGGTCGAGTAAGCCATCAAGTGCAAGATTAAAGGTGGACCCAACCCATGGGCCCATAGGGTAATATAAAAAGAGGAGCGTCGACAAAAGAAAGATATGTGAGAATAGATAAAATAACTTGAGATAGAAGTAAACCTGAGAGCGTACTAACTTGACCGTCGGAGTGCTAATTTCGGCACCCCTGATCGGAGTGTTCATCCATTTTTCAGGTAACAATCAGGGGATCAAAGATGTCTGACTGGATACTGGAGTATTTCCAAACCACTTCTCCACATTCTCTTATAAATAAATATTAAGAGTTAATTTGAATTAATTCCTTTTATTAAAAGACGTATAAAATAACAAAAAGTGATGTGATTTGATGGATTAGGAGATTCATTTTCCTTCCCAGTTGAAAAGATTTATTTGGTCTTCCTCATCTCAAAAGGCTGGAGGAGATTATAGAAGTTTAGGTTTTCACCTACATAGTGTAGTGTCAGTCGCACATTCAACATAGTGTTCAGACTTATGTGGGTGTTGATTTTTTACCACACAACTGAATCGAAAAACTCAGTTGGAGAGCACCGGCAGAATAAATTAAGCCTAACAACCTGCATAAGAAAATAAGAATCCGGTGGTGGTTCGTCCACCCGGGAGCACTCCGACGATCTAGTCAGTAATCAATATCTCTCAAAGATAGCAAACTATACTTAAACTCACAAGAAAAAGCTTACTTTCGACCCACGATGGTGCCTTGCTTTTATAACTAGCAGTAACCTGGTCCTTTTAGAAGCCTTACTTCAATGGACTCGGGCTCAATGCTCGTCCTGGACCCCAGCTTGATAGGGATAAACTCTCCTTGAGCTTTATCCTTATCTAGACTAAGGTCTTCCCCTGTTCTACGACTCTTGTCCCTTATCTGTTTATCTCAGATTCTGGCATCTCTGTGAATAACCTTGGCCTAGCCGAGATCATCTTAACAACGTAACCAAGCCATGTGGCACCTCGACTAACACTTCGGCGTCACTTTTGCTACGTGTTGTCATTCACAAAATACTTCCCCACAACTACCTCCTAGGTTCTATTACCTCGGCAACCTGAGGTGATGGAACCTACACCGTTTGTCATTATAGCATGTTGGCTAAAATTCACTCTTCTCTTCAACCGAGATCATGACTCGTCGGCTTCATATAACCAAGACTCAACTGTCCCTTTACCAAGGATCAAAAACCAAAAATCAAGCTCTTTAAGCATCTCAACTGAGATCGCTTCTATATCCGAGGTTATGGCCTCACTACTTCAAGAGTTTCAAGAGTTCTAACTGCGCATGAGCTGTCACGTACAATCTCCACAACCATTTCCTCCACATGTCCTTTCCTCATTGGTTCGTACTTGACATGCACTATCAAGATACGTTGAGTCTACTCACGCCGCCTAACAAGCACTTCGCCCAAGGCACATTCATTTCATTTTGCCGTCTTTTCACATTTTTGACAAAACTCTGTCTCTTCTCTCTCCGTCGTTTCACTTTTGCAATCACAACCTCTCTCTACTCTCAAACGTTCTCTCTCTACATTCCACCATTGTCAATCTTTCGAAACTCTGCAACAGTGCTCTGTCATTACCTCCAGCGAAGCAGTCACTGTTCTACTCCATTCATCGTGGTCGTTAGATTCCGATAACACCTACTTCAGCGTTCATTTCCTAGGCCCCTGTCGGTAAGTCTTTAATTTCATCTTTTTAATTTCTGGACATGTTCTTCAATATAACTTCCTTTAGAATTTTGCCATATGTTTTCATTGTATCTGTCACCATTAAATTTGTATTCATAACTATACTCTGTTTTTCTTCATTCATCCCCCAATTTTGGTTGCCATTGTTATTCTTGAATCTGTTCCATGCTGTTCAATTTGCCCATGTGCCTTCATACTCTGCTCATGGTTCTTGCACACAACTATGCACTGTTTTACAAATTTTGGTTGCTCTGTGTATGCACATCTATTTTTTGTTTCTCTATTTCATTTCTTGATTTCTTAATCATGTTTCTTTTCTGGTCGTCTTGCTTGGTTTTCAGATTCTTGCATTCGATTCTTGTTTCAGATCCTCCATCATTCGACCGGGAGCTCGGCTATCAACAGATTTCAGCCTTTTTGGTGCGCTGCTCCCGGTGTCATTGTGTGTCCTCTTGGACTTCTCTTCATTCACTGTATCAAAACAGGGGCCCATTCCGTGGACATGCCGAGGTTCTCTAACATAAATTCCCTTGGTACAAGGCGTCTTCTACGACCCACCTTTTACTGACTCTGCTCGCTCGGCATCCCGTGAAGGCCGATGTGAGCGCTCCTTTTCCTTGCCATGTGGTGTAACGCCCTCAAAATAATACATAAAATCCATCACTTTAGACATACATTGATATAAAAGAAACTAACCATTTCTATTTATCAGAGTAATTCTTACAACTGTATTACATGTTAACAATAAAAGCAAATGCCCTATGGACTTACAGCTTTCCAAGTTAACACTTGGTTACAAAAAAAAGAGTGCTAACTCATTACATATTAAGCCCTTGGCTTGAATTTACAAGTAATATATCAAAAATAAACAAAAAGAGTCTTCAACTCTCATCATCATCCAAGCTATGTCCTTGGAGGTGGCATACTACCTGTACCTGAAAATAATGTCCCATAAAGGGTGAGCCAACGCGCAGTAGAGATATGCTAAACACAGTATGAGCAATGACTAAGACATTAGCAATTGATAAATGTTCAATTTCCATAAACTAATTCATAACCCATTTCCATTTCATGACCACTATGTTCATGTTTCATTTCAATTTCCATTTCTTATCAATTTCACAATTTACATCAACGGCTCAGAACCTGGCTAACCACTTATATGAGATAATGGCTCATATTAAGCACTTCCCATTTTACAATAGATAAACATATTAGTTGTATCAACATCTCAACAGATAAGCATACAAGCTTAGCACTCAACTGTGGGCAATACCTCTTCAGGTGCCCAGGCTGACCACACTATTAGCAAGCCAAAGGTTGGCCCCTGCCCTGACTCTGGCCCTGAGGTCTAGCTGAAGAAGAAACA
>NW_021025312.1:1202818-1259015 GCF_004153795.1 Camellia sinensis | reverse complement strand
GGTTTTCCAAGCCAATACCTGGTCGGTGGTTTTCCCAAGGTGGAGTTTCAGCCTTCTGGAGCTTTGTGTAAGTTTCTGAAATCAGCTGCAAACAATGGCGGGACAAGGCATCGTGATGGAATTTACCGACAAAACGCATCGAGCATGCATGCATCCATTGTCATCCAAAACAGAGCCTTCCATAGATAAGCATATGAGCTATATCAACACGTTATCTGACAAGCATATGAGCTGTATCAGTGGAGTCCATCCCCTATCTCCTCCCAAACAACGTCCGGTTTAGAGGTCCAGCTCGTAACTTCCCCTAAACCGTGGAGTACATCCCCTATCTCCTCCTACACACACAACGTATATACACAAAGGTCATATACACAATCAATCAATACATAACGTTAATGTATTCTATCAACCGTCATACTCTATGACATATCCAATTGATTAGTTTTAGTTTGCCTAATCATCATGCATTGTTTACAACAATCAAAACTATCCTCCACCGGTAATCCAAGCAATTATTTCTAAACAGATAATAAAAGCTCCAATAGATAAAATATCAATATTTTCAAAAGTGAGCGATTAATAAATCTAACTCCATTATTCAACCATATAATGAACCAATTTCATTATTTCCAACTCAATTCCACATAACCATCATTTTCTCAAATTAATCATACCAATTAATTTATACAACCAATTAGTATTTTCTACCCCATTTCCCAATATTGACCCAATGGTCTAAATATCAACAACCAACATCAATAACACTATTTTGAAACCCAAAATACATATTATGAGCCCAAAATCACAAAACCCTCTTTAACACATTTTGAAACCCTAAGTCCCAAAATTACCCAACTTCAACACTTTATCAAAACAACCAAAAATCTATGTCAAAGACCATAAGAGTGAGTAGGAATCCCTACCTCAAATTCGGAGCTCAAGGAAAGAAGGTGAAGAAACTCAACGTGCTCCAAAACTCAATATTCTCAGATCAATGTGTAGCCCTCGACGATCAACCCAACTTTTACAAAGGCTGAAGGAAAAGAAAACACTCTAACTAGATCAAACTCTAGAGAGAAAGGAGTTTCTAGAGAGAGGAACTCTCAAAATGGCTTTTTAGAAAGTAAGAGAGAGAGAATGTAAAAAGTGATTTTAAAATGCCCAGCTGCCAACTGATATACGACATTCCCGCTCGAGCGGAGAACACAACACTCGAGCGTCAAGAACAAAAAACTAGGTCCGCTCGAGCGCAATAAGGCCCACTCGAGCGCAATAAGGCCCGCTCGAGCGCCAAGACACAAGAATAAAGTACATCCGCTCGAGCGCGAAAACCAGTCTGCTCGAGCGTAGATTTCCCCCTCCCAGAACTTACACCCAAAGGTACTACCCGCTCGAGCGCCAAAGTACCCGCTCGAGCGCTACCGCTCGAGCGTAAAGAAACCCGCTCGATCGTAAAAATCATACCTGCAGAAGTTTTGCAGGGACACAAAAAACTGGGACCGTGCAATCTCCGCTCGAGCGCAAGGCGACGTCCTAAAAACTGGGCAACAAAGAATTGAAACCAAAGCCTAACCAACCTGTAACAACTCTGCCCAATACATCCTAAAACTCAATCAAGTGGAATTAAAGGATGACAACAAGGTATACCACCACCAATATCACGGAATCGAGTCCGGAATACAACAAAACAGTAAAGGGACAACCGAGATCACTATATGCTGCGAGACTACTAGGATTGTTTTTTGCCTCCCTTTCTGGGCGTCAGTCTTTGCCGCTAGTACCGGCGTGTTCTGCAACGGGAACAATGGTTGCATCACGTTGTTCTGCATCATGAAGTTGACAACCAACTGTAGGTTTGCCAACTTGTTCGTCATCCATTTCATCTCGTCGTCCCTCCTCAGGCATCTATCATTCCATATCTAGAGGTCGCTTTCATTGTAGTACTCATCTCGGCCAACTTTCTTCAGGGCATTCCCCTCTTTGCCGACGTCCTTCTCTCTAGGATTCGAATCATGTGCTCCTTCATTACAGTTTTCTTTCCCGACGTTAGGGTCAGCATGTTCACAACTCTCACTGTTAATGTCATCCCCAATCTTTTCTTCTTGTCCGTCGTTAGCTATTTATTCTCCTTAAGTTCCCACAGGCAGTGCCAAATTATGGGTGTTGATTTTTTACCACACAACCAAACGGGAAAACTCAGCTGGAGAACACCGGTAGAATAGATTAAGCCCAACAACCTGCACAAGAAGATGAGAATTTGGCAGTAGTTCGTCTACCCAAGGGCACTCCGATGATCTAGTCAATAATCAACATCTCTTAAAGATAGCAAATTGTGCTTAAACTCACAAGAAAAAGCTTACATTCGACCCACGATAGTGTCTTTGTTTTATAACTAGCAGTGATCTGGTCCCTTTAAAAGCCTCACTTCAATGGACTTAGGCTCAATACTCATCTTGGACCCCCAGCTTGATAGGGATAAACTCTTCTTAAGCCTTATCCTTATCTAGACTGAGGTCCTCCCCTGTTCTAGGACTCTTATCCCTCATCCGTTTATCTCGCATTCGAGCATCTCCGCAAATAATCTTGGCCTAGCCGAGATCATCTTCGCAGCGTGACCAAGCCACATGGCACCTTAGTTGACACTTCGGCGTCACCTTTACCACATGTTGTCAATCACAAAACACTTCCCCACAGTGTTCAGACTTATGTGCCTTCCAGAAATCTTCGAGCCTATTGCATACGATTAACAAATTCATAATAGGCATATAAAAAATATAATACGTCGAATAACAGCAAAAGTGTTGGTTTGAAAGATTGAGGGGGTGTTTGGTTTATGTTTTGAGATAAATTTTAAATAAATAAATAAATAATTGGGGAAAGGGTTTAGAAATTTTTTTGATTTGTTTGGTTGTATATTTTGAAAATAATTTTGAAATTTGGGAGTTTTGAATGATTTTTTTTTTTTTTTTTTTGTAATTGAATAGATGTGTGTGAGAAAAAAAGTGATTGAGAATGAGAGAGAGTGTGTGTGAGTGATTGATTAATGTGTAGGAAAGAAAAAGGGATTTTGAAAAAAAAAATTAAAAATTTGAACCAAATAAAATTTTGAAAATTTTTTTTAACAATTATATCTAGAGATACAAACCAAACAAACCCAGAATGTCTAATATTTTTTTATTGAGAAATTTTTTTAAATATTTTAATCAAAACGTTAACATGTCAAACACTCCTAGATAAATCAAATGATAAGAATGAATCTGGGCCATTCAAATTGGGTCAACGGGTTGAGAGGCTCGCTTACATTACCCGAAAAAGAATAAGAAGAGCAAATGCAATAATAGGAGTGTTTGGTAAATGTTATTTTTTTGATTTTTTGGATTAAAATTTATAAAATAATAAAATAAGTTGTAATAGTTAATAATACAAAATATCACATTAAATTCAAAATTATTTTACTTTTTCTTTTATAAATATCACATCTAACTATAAGAAAATCTAACTATCTTTCTAAACACAAAAAGTTTAGCCAATTAAAATAGTTAAAAACTAAAATAACCTATTAAAATAGTAACTTTCCAAATATCCACAATATATGAGCCTTATTTTGGAGTCCGAAAAATGTTTAGGAGTTCTAAAATATGAGTTCTAAAAAAACTCTAAGGGTGCGCGCCACTTATTGATGTAATATTTTAACCATGATTTTTTTTAAAAAAAAAAATTTATATCATTAAAATTTAATTAGAACTCCAAAATTTAATTAGAATTTCAAAATTAAATAAATGTATCATTACTGTTCGGAGTCCTAGGTCCCAATCATACACCTTTTATCTTGAGCTCCTGTCAACCACACATGTAAACGTTAAAAATTTACATAACCAAGGATTGGTTATAGTATCTGTCGCCATTAATTCTATCCTAAGGCTTAGATTAGTTAGATAGAGAATTTTAAAGGTTAAAAAATAATAATAATAATAATTTTTTTTATATGTTTGTTTCGGTAGATAATCTTAAAATAATAATAAAAATTAGGTTGTGTTTGGTGTAGAGTTGTAATTATGATTTCACACATATTTAAGTGTTGTGTTCGGATATAATTCTCAAAAATTAATTTTACACTCACATTCGAAAACTCTTTTCAAAATATGGGTAATAGATAGAGTACTTGAATTTTGAATTTTGAATTTCGAAATTTCGTCTATTCAGTCGTTTGTTCGGATAGTTTTTGAATTTTTGGATGCACCCGGTCGTCCTTTTAGACATCCTCCCAGACGTTCGACCAGAACAATGGTTTTTTTCTTTCTTTTTTTTTTTTTTGCAGCTATTATGTGAAAAAAAATTAAATAAAATTTTTCAATATTTTTTAGAATTGAATTTTTTTTTAAAATTGGTTATGAGTTTTGAGTAGAATTTTTAATAGAGTTTTGAGTTGTGTAGTTGACTATGAGCTATAATTTTTTTAATTAAGTTTTGAAAACCCTTTTTAAAACTTATAATCAAACAACTTTTCTTATTTAAAACCCATTTAAAAAATTCAGCATTCAATTCAAAATTCAATTCAAAACTATTTTCAAAACTCATAACCAAACAAATTTTCTCTTTTCAAATCATAATTCCAAAACTCACAAACTCAAAATACAACTCCATTCTCAAATTATTATTCTAAAGCTAAACCAAATGCTACCTAAAGTTTTTTACACAATTCAAATTAGCTTGTTAGTTAGGCTTACGATTTCTCGCAAAACACATAGGGAAATTTATTTTTTCCCACAAAATTTGATAATGTTTATTTTGTTTCTTTCTTTGTCTATATTTCTCTCGACAACTCTCTACTATGCGGTAATTACATTTTTTTCCTATCATTTCTTGCAAAATTTTCCATTTATTCAAATACAAATTTTCATTTCTTTTTCTTTTCTTTTACTTCACGTTCTACTATTTTCACTTTCTATCATCCATTTCTTTCTAAACAAACGGAACCTAAGGGTCCTCATTTATTTTTAGTGTTAGGTTAGGTGGAATTGTTAGTGCGGATATTGTTATAGTGAAGAATTTATTAGTGAGGGAATTAAGAAAATTTGTCTTTATTTGTGATATATTTTAATGAGGAGATTAACTATATGAAACACATAAATACTCTTTGGTGTTTTTCTATATTTTAATATTAAAAATTATAGTTTATAAATATTTTTTGTACTATATTTTTTTAATATTTATATATATTAAAAAATAAAGTAATACCAAAAAACAACATCACACACAAACACAACATAAGTGAAATAGTCTTTTTCCAAGTTAATCATCTCACTAGTTTTGAAACACAGCCCTTTGAGGCCTTTGTTAATCCCCTCCTCCAAGACTAATGCTAGTCCAAATGGACTACCAATCCCATGCTTCGTCTCGCAAAACAAAGACCTAAAATGGTCCCTACTCACTATGAATCAAATCTCCTTCTTCATCTCTCAAAACAAACATGGCCTAAAATAAAATTTTGAGTTTTACTCTTAAAAGTAAAATGGAAGCAAGACTTTAATAGCTTGTAAGGAGATAAGTTTCCCTCCATATCTTATTCTCTCCATACCATTCATGTGAGCTCCAATTCAAAAACCACACCAATGATTTAAATCGTCTATCGCGTAAGCCCTATAATAAAAGTCATCCATGATTCAAATCATCAATGCAAGTTTAGATTGACGCCCACAATAGGAGCATGGAGATGTATTTAACTCCTCTTAGATATTTAACAACTAATCACTAACTTTTGAAAATTTCTATTTTCACACACCTTTTGATATCTGTACACATCATATCTCAGTTCACATATTTATGAATTTGATTATATGCTATTATTCTCATTCCGTACACCAAATGTTCTAACTATAATCCTAACTGATAATATGTATACACCACCCAAATAGATTTTTCCACACACTAGACCTTCAAAT
Organism: Camellia sinensis; assembly: GCF_004153795.1. Classification (NCBI taxonomy): domain Eukaryota; kingdom Viridiplantae; phylum Streptophyta; class Magnoliopsida; order Ericales; family Theaceae; genus Camellia; species Camellia sinensis. The sequence continues at coordinate 1,253,073 of NW_021025312.1, read as the reverse complement.
CCCTAAAATGAATTTCGAGTGTTTGGTTTCCACCATCCTACTAGTGTGTGTTTGGTTTCGACTAAATTTAACTAAATAAATTGGATTTTGAATTTTTAAGGATAATTTTTTAGTTTTAGTTCAATGTTGGTTGGTGGGTGAAGAGACAAAAATAATCCATTGAATCAAATAGGTTTATTTGGTTTTGTACTTTCGAAATTGTTATATTTGTTTGATTCTGTACTTCTGAATAAATTCCGTCAGTTCAAAACCAAATTAATTTATATTTTTGAAAGTTAATTTATGAAATCATGAAATTATCTCGATTGTTGGTTTTCGAACATAATGAAAAATTTTAGCATTGGTTTGCCGAATGAGAATCGCAAACAAAAGAAAAAAAATCAATTTTTACACATAAAACTCACATTTTCATCGTTGCATTAGTTATAATGGGACAATAAAGTGTAGTATCGGAAGAAGTGAGAAACAATGGATGAGCAATCTAAGTTTAAATTTTTTGTTTTTCCAAAAGATGTGCACCGAGAATTATTTTTCAAAACATGTGTATAAAGAAAGCTTAGTTTCAATATTTAGTGTGTATATTGATGTCCATTATGGTCATTTTGTTTTATGATTAAATTATAATAAAAAAAATTTCATTAAAAGATGTGTGAAACAAAATTTCCCTAACTTTTGCAAATAAAAAAAAAAAAGTGTAAATTACAAATATACCCATGAGGTTTACTTAAAATATGAGTTGCCCCTGTGTTTATGAAAATTATAGCCCACCCCTTGAAATTTCTAATTTCATAGGTCCCTTTTTATTAATAAATTTCAAAGTTAATTAATAGTTTTTAATGTTATCAAAAATTTATTTGAATTAATAATTTAGGTAATTTTATTGTTATATAGAAGAGAAGTTAGAAATTTTATTTTTTCAATTAATAATGTTAAATTAAAAAATTCTAACAAGAGGATATTTGTAATTTTTCAAACTATAAAGAACAATTCGTATTTTAAACAAATCTCAAGGGTGTTGATGATACAACTCCTCTCTAATAGATCTTCAGTTGATGATCCAATTACAAGAGTGTTGTTGGGTTTAGTAACCCATCTTGGAGGAGTCCAGATCCTCTACCATGGCTTCTTGCCATGGTTCCTACAGTGGAACAAAACGACATCATTTTGTTAATTTTTTTTAAATTTTTATTTTATTTATTTATTTATTTTGCAGCCTCTTTCCTTTTTATCTCATTTGTTCCAAAACCTTGACCCATCTTTGAGAGAGACAAACAGAGAAGACGACAAGGAGACGGAGGCGAAACCTAGAGAAGGGCGACCGACGTGACTTCGACAGCGAGGCGAGGGGAGGCTACGTGACTCCATCTATCCGATTGCTTGCTTCTAGTATAATCTTTGCTACCCATATCTGTTTATATCTTATGGTTGCACTTTGGTAAAAAAAAATACTGTTCCAAACAACTGGATACAATTAATCCCCTCACTATTTTTTCAATCTCATAACCTCTCTAGCTTTGTTAATCCGACTGTGCAATGGGATTGCCAACCCAGCTGGACAAATAATCCACTCACAAATTTCCTCAACCAAACATGCTTTGAGAGGCCCAACCTCACTATCACTCTAATCCCACCACTCTAACCCAAGAAATCATATATATATAAAACTGCAACAAATGAGAATGATTATGAACAGGATCTCGTTGTAGCCGAAATCTTGCCTTGCCACCGTCACGTCGTCACTGGACTCACCGCCGCTCACCATCCTCTGCGTTTCTCGTTCATCTTTGTGTCCCTCCGCTTATACAAAAGATAAAATAAAATGGTTGAATATCAGCAGCCAAATCATATTTACTGCAAAATTTTATAAATCATATATTATACATATTCAATCAATTTAATCCTTTATATGAATGATCTTTTAATCAGTCTTACAAATAAAAGGTTTGAATCATCATAGTGACCCTAAAGTAGGCCCAATTAACCCAAGAGTATTGTTGCTCCAATCGGTAATCTCCTAATGAAATATCTATATTATATAAACATATATTATTCAAGTGATTCATAATGTATATCTTACATAAAATAGTTGAACTTAGCATACTGTTTTAGGGCAAGGATAAGGTTAGCACCCAACTTCAACCCCAAGTATAGTCCCACATTTATTTGCATTTTGCAAAAGTCAACCACACGGTTTATGAAGAACATTAGGTTCGTTTTTCATATTTATTATTGCATTCTAGATCAAAATAAGATATGGTGTTTAGCAAGAAAGAGTAGCATTTAGTTAGTTCCCCTGTTTGGTTGGTGGGAAGAAACAGAAAATTAGTTTGTTGACTTTAGTTAATATATAGGCCAATTAATTCTTCAGACCATATATATACAACATGGTTTGTACTTATATAGTTTATGACAAGGTTAAAATTTATTGCCACATTTAATATGCATATAGAAGAATTTGTATTCCAATAAAAGTAGGTCCAAATTAGGACAAATAATTCAATCATAAATTGAAATTTCGTACAAAAATCAAAAATCAAATATCAAGCAAGCATAAGAGTCAACTAAACTTTCAAAAAAATTGGAAAATTTGGCAACCAAAAAAAAAAATCCAAATCCAATCTTCATGTTACAAATTTAGCAGAGTAAGCAGCTTTCAAAACCATCCAATTCCAAAACTATTTATCATGTTCCACTTCCAAAGTCTAATAAAATGTCAATGACAAGATAGCATCCACCTATTATTACTCGATTTGACTTCATCATAACAGAACTTGTCCAATAATAGAAAATAAAACATCATATCGAAAATATTATCTAAAAAACATGGGTGCCACCTTCCCATTTAATTTTTTTTTTGCCTTGGGCTATTATTTTCTTCCCTGCCTACTCTAGGCAGCTACATGCTGAGGGACACATATATATCTTGCTTGCAAACAAATCTAATGATTTGCAAATTTAACCTAAATGTACACCCCGTCATTCTTAAAAGGGCTATTTTCTTACGTTGTATTTGGTTGGAGGATTTGAGGAGGGATTTGGAAAAGAAAAGGGAAAAGTTAGATGAAATATGAATAAAATATACCTACATTTCACCTAGTTTCACACACCTTTTCCCTTTTCCTTTTCAAATCCCTCCCTAAATTCCCCAACCAAACACAGCATAAAGGTTATTTACAAAAATAATAAAATAAATAAATTTGGTAAGAAGTAATATACAAATATCATAAGCATCTTACTAAGAAAGTCTAACAAGACATTACAACAACCATCCAGCATAATAAGAAAGTCTATCAAGACATTCCAACAAATATACAACATAACAATACTCACACAAGAAAGACCTCCAAAAAAGAATCCACACTTTCTAACTGAGAATAGTCAAAACCTCTCCTCCGAGTGAGGTGCATAGATTATCTACCTAAGAAGATAAGTTAAAGTTTGGGCCAACGGGCTAGCCCCATTGATTGGCTATTTTCATATTTTCACAAGATAGAGAACTCAAAAAACTCTAATGATGGATTTTATAACTATTGTGAAAATAATATCTTTCAAGAAACTCTTAAGATTAAAAATCTATGCACAATAAGTAAAGTCGGATCAAAAGGCAGGCACCTTGTGGGTTGCCATGGCAAGCAGCAGATGATTATTGTCAACATGATATCGCTTTCATTTGACTTTGGTGCACTAACTTTAAATTTTCTTTTTGGTAATACAGGCAAATAATACACTGATAAAGAGCTAAAAGATTAGGGTAGATAATAATCTACTCGATTCATCATACTGATCACGCATTACATGATTTGTTCCAAAATTATCTTCTTTTATCTTCAAAGTCATAATAATATCATGCTATTAGGGTCAAAATAAGCATGGTGAAGCCATCAATGTTGTCGAAGTATAGGATTCACAATAATAAATCATCATAAAATCCAAAATAAAACACCAACTAGCATATATAGTCGTTGATCAATAGATTTTGTAATGCCAATTCTGTTCAATTATGTTAGTGTTAAGCAAATACTGATTACGAATTCAAGACCCTCTTCAACAAACATATACACTTTATCCAAAATGAAACTAGAAATGGTTCAATGAACAACAAAGTGAAGTTCTCATGGTCTTTCGGATCATCAAAACACAGCCAACATATTGATTTAAATGCAAAAATCCTTCACAAAATTGCGCATACATCTATATTCTATTATATAATGTACACACCTCAGTTAGCATGAAAACTTATGTCCGTCTTTTGTCACCTAATTTTTATTCCTAAAATAGGCAACAGCAACTACACTATTTCCACACGTCTACCTTTTTCTATCATCAATTACTAAAAGAAAATTGTTAGGTTTTATTTCTTGGCAATCCCGTTTGACAAAACTCCTTTGAGTTGTAATTTTATTCGCATTTTTATTTCAGTGAGGCTATGAATTGTTAGATGCGAATCCAACCTGAATCAAGCCTTTCTGAGAAGTTTGTGATGCTAATGCTTTCAAGATTGCCACTTCGCTGATTATGACGGGGATTGAGCTGCCCGGTTAGCTCGCGGGGGTCGAGGGGGCAGCGCCCCTTGGCGGGCCCGGGGCAGCGCCGCGGCGGGGTCGAGGGGCATCGCCCCCGAAGCAAAATGCAAAAATGCATTCAAAATTGTCTGTCCGCTCGAGCGGACATAGCCGCGCTCGAGCGGAGAATCCCTGGTTCCAGCAGTTTTGGTCGCCTGCAAAAGTACTGAGATATGTGATTTTGCGCTCGAGCGGGCTTTCTGGCGCTCGAGCGGACCTCTGTTATATCACGCGCATATTTTGCTGAAGCCGCTCGAGCGGGCTGTTTGGCGCTCGAGCGGAGATCGCGGGACAGATTCTATAAATTCGCGTGTTGGGTCAGATTTTAGGATTACTACTTCAGATCTTCTTTTTGGTTTCTAGGGTTTATATCTGGGGATACTTTGTGAGTTTTCTTTGATGTTTTTATTGACTATTCATCTCATGGTTTAAAGAGAGTACATCAAAGGTTGTGTTTTGTTCTACAAAAGAGAGAGTTGTTCTTCGGTGGTTTCTGAAGAATTCGAGCCTGAAGCTTTGGTGGATTCCGGAGTGGCTCATCGTAAAGACAATTCCGAGGTGAAGACGGGTTGGAAGAGGCACATAGAGGTTGGTTCAATTAGGTGTGGATTCGCTAGGTAATTGAGAGTATACCTGTGTAATTCCTTTAAATCTTCTTAATGGATTGTTTTTGTGGCTGTTGCCCGTGGTTTTTTTATCACAGTTGGAGGTGTCCAATTGTGGTTTTTTCCACGTAAAATCGTTGTGTGTCTTTGTCTTGATTGTTTGATTGGGATTGTTATATTCTGCTTAAAATTGATACATAATCACAAATCAACATCTAGGGGATTTCTAGATTTTTCATGTTCCTTTCTCAGCAACATTTTTTTACAATTGTTCACTATTTCCACACGTCTACCTTTTTCTATCATCAATTACTAAAAGAAAATAACGGTAAACTAATAGTTCACATAATGGCCCATGTTAGTCTCCCAATACACAAATTCTCTCCCTCCTCTATACAAACTTCCCTAAAAAGTTGATTAAGAATTGGAAAAAAACAATTTAAAAATTAGAATACAAAAAAATAAAAATAAAAATAAAACACTTCAAACATTAGAAAAAATGATAAATTACAACTGCTTAGCCTATTAAAGAGGAGAAAGAATGCATAGTTAAACAAATGAAAAAATAAAAATTCAAAATAACTAAAGTGAATGATTAAAAAACAGCTGAAAACTACAATTTAAAAATTAGAACACAGAAAAAAAATCCCCATAACAACAATTTAAAATTTTGAATACCAAAAAAAATCATAAAACACCCAAAACTTTTGCGGGCAAAAAAAAAGGGTTGAATTAAAGCTGAAAAAATAATTGACTTAACAGTTGAAAACAAACCATAAAAACAACAAAATACCAGCTGAATTAAACAATTTAAAAATTATAATACCAAAAAAAAAAAAAATCCAAAAAAACCCAAAACATTAGGGGGGGGAAGTTGAATTAACTGTTGGAAACAACAATTTAAAAATTAGAACACAAAAGAAAAAAACCCATAAATAAAACATCTATAAAAACAGTAAAATACGAAATGAATTAAACAATTTAAAATTTTGAATTTAAAAAATAAAATAAAATAAAATAAAACATAAAACACCCAAAAGATTAGGGTGAAAGAAAAGCTGAATTAACAGCCGGAAACAATTGAATTAACAATTGTAACAACAATTTAAAAATTAGAACACAATATAAGGTACCAGCTTTAGTACAATTTAAAAATAGAATGCAAAAAAGTTAAAAATTAAAAATAAAATAAAATACTCAAAACATTAAAAAATGATACATTCCACTTTCTTAGCATACTAAAAAGGAGACAAAATGCATTTGTTGTTAGATGAATGAAATAATAAAAATTAAAGTTAACTAAAGTGAATTTTCTCATCTTGGAATAAAAATAAAAGCACAATCAAATGAACAATTAGAAAATTGCTGAAAACTACAACTTACAAATTAGAAAAAGGAAAAAAGGGCCCCATAAAATACCCATAAAAACATTGAAAAACCACTGAAATAAACAACTTAAAATTAGAATTAAAAAAAAAAAATCTAAAATCTAAAAACACCCAAAACATTAGGGGTGGGAAGAGTTGAATTAACAATTGGAAACAACAATTTAAAAATTTGAAAACAAAGAAATATCCGACATATAACACCCATAAAAACAACAAAATACAGCTCAATTAACCAAATTAAAAACTAGAAGAAAAAAACCATAAAACATCCACACATCGAAAAAAATGATAAATTCCAATTGCTTAGCCTAGAGGAGACAAGCATTGGTTGTTAAATGAACGAAATAATAAATAATAAAACTTAAAAATAACTAAAGTGAATTTGCTTAGTTTAGAATAAAAACAAAAAACACACCAAAAAATATTTAAAAAAACAGCAAAAAGCTACAATTTAAAAATTAGAACACAAAAAAATGCCCTCCATAAGACACCCGTAAAAACAATGAAAAAAACAATTGAATTATACAATTTAAAAATTAGATGGGGAAAAATGATTGAATTAACTTGAGAAGTATGGATACAAACTCGTGACACGATATAAATACAAGACAAACAAAGACATGCCGACACGGCAATTTTCGAAAAATGTAGGAAACATGTGGTGGGGGACACGCACAAAATATATAGTTTTATATATTTATTATACGCCATTTTCTTAATCCAAGTAGCTATGGAGTATGGAGCCACATCGCTTTCAAGTATAGCATGTGTGTTAAGCAAACAAAAAAGTACACCGCAGTTTCTGTTGCTCTCTAGGATAATTCCACCTTAACTGCTTCTCTTATGAATAACACCTTAATAACCTATGGAATGGAAGAGAAATATACATTTTAAGGTACTCTAAAGAGTAATTCAGACATGTATGTAAAAAATTGATTACTCTTTGTCCATAATTGGCATATCCTCCCCGGAAATCAATCCTGGCTATAACAAATATATATATATATATGTATATATGCATGAATATATCATTGAAAGACAATTTTAGAAAATGCAATATTACACTAATTTCTATAAATTTACACTGTTTTTTCTTTCATTATTGTATCCTAATTTATTTTGTTGAAACTTATAATTAGTTTCGTGTGTGCCTAATCGATGAACACGTGTTTAAGTGATAGACGTGTGTTGTACAAGTGTCCAAAGAGTGTCTGAGTCTAAAAAATCTTTCAAAAATAGGACATATTTTGAGAAGTGTTGGATGTGTGTCGGAAAGTGTCCGACACAAACACGACATGGACACGCCATCCTTTAAGAAGTGTCCATGCCTCTTAGGAATTCACAATTGGAAACAATTTAAAAATTAAAACACAGAAAAAGCCTCCATAAAAACAATTTAAAAATAAAAAATAAACATGAATTAAACAATTTACAAACTAGAATACAAAAATTAAAAACTATAAATAAATAAATAAATAGCAATAAAACACTCAATCCATTAGAAAAAATGATAAGTTCCACTTTCTTAGCCTATTTCATTTCACATAGCTACAAACATGAATGACATTAAAAATTTTGCTGCATCTATATAATGCGTTCGTGTATTTCTACTAAACTTATTGCACTTCTAAGTTTAAAACAACAAAAATATCATTCCTATCATAAATATTAACTTCTTTGTTGCAGCCTGGCTGCTAGTATGTGTGTGTGTGTGTGGAATACGAACTGGGTCGAACAGTCAGTGCATGAAACTTTATATGACAACATAACAAGTGGAGTACTTACATTGGTACCCATGCAATTGTGCCATTTGTTGCTCCCCCTTACTGGATTCTACTAGTCAAATACCAATATATGCATTCTACCATAATGGCTACCACATTGGGTCTCTTTTTTCTGTATTCAAGTCAAAACACTTCAATTAAGTTCCACCAACAAACAAAACACTTCAATGTAATCCTATTACTAGTGCACCACTATAGTGCAACCACTACAGGCTAGAGCAATGCTCACACCTAATGACATTTGGGTGCATTATGTAACATGAGAGAGAATAAGAGAGACCACAGTGAAGTGCATTGCCATGAGATGACTTCATAGAGCTCTAATAAAGGCTTCAAAAGGTCATTTTTTCATGGTTTAGGTTGTGTTCAAAGAATCTAAGAAAAAGAGCCTTTTATGCGCTTATTCGTACAGAAATGAGGCTTTGCTTTAGAGTCTTATCTCAAACCGCACAACATATTATGTATTTTGTCATCATGCACTTCCAGAATTTGTCAGTAGAGTGACGTGTTAACAAATATAGAGTTAACAGATCTGTGTATCCACTACCCAAGACTTTCAAAATGCTCAAGCTTCCTACTAGGTTAATATTCTAGTTTTGAACTTTCCCACTGCATAACTCTCTGTTGGTAATTGATAGGTTCAAAATAAAAACATAATTCAATGCCTACGTCTACTATTCTCTCCCACTCAACTCGAATTTGGAACCCATATACAGTAGTAATTCAACAGCATCATATAGTATAATATTCAGTTAAGAGAGCCCTGGCACATAAAAACCCACTAGAAAAAATCGGTCATTGTTTCATTGAACAGTGCTTCCTACCCTAGCAGCAAATCTCAATTTTTGCAAATGCTAAAATACAACCAACTTTTGTTTAGACCATTCTGATATGTTTGGTTTGAGCATCATTCTGCTGTTAAATCATTAATTTAACCAACAAAATAAAGCAATTTATATTTATTACTCAAAAATACCATTTTTTATTCCATACTTGGAAAGCAATGCAAACAGTTTGACAGAGATGGATCACTTGCCTGGACAGCCTGGACAATAGAGAAGAAAGAAGTTGCTGACCTGAAGTTGTAAAGAAAGAGCAATTTTTTCTTGATAAATAAATTAGTAGCGGTTCAAGAAAAAAGCATATTTCAATGTACAGCAATGTTACGTATCATGAAAAAATTTTCATGAAAATAATCATGAAAGATTTGTGATTCTTGAATTACACTTAGAATAAAGCACCACACGCTAATCAAAATAATCCAAAGATCATAAATTTTTCATGATCATTTTCATAAAAAAAATTTCATAATCCCTAACTTTTCCCTTCAACGTATAATGCCCTCGTAGCGTGGATAATCATCATGCAGTATAGTGCTTCCCACGAAAAAACAAATGCATTACATAAACCAATCTGAAAAATTGAAACCACAACATAGCCCAAACCAACATCATAACAACAAGAAGCACGAACATGTGGCACAGCACATATATGACACAGGCAGCCTGACACAAATTTTTTTTATAAAAAAAAGCAGGACACGGCTTGCTAGGAACAGGTACATCACATGTAATTTTATATATTTATTATATGTCATATATATTAATATTATATATTTATTCTATTCTATGTCAAATACTTATTCTCAACAAATTCATCAACCCTGGACATGCTATTTATTTTAGCAACTTTTTGGCTAAATTATGAGGTGAAAAAAATTAGTATGTTTGGGATGATTTATTAGTTTCTTATAAAAAAATGTGCAAAAAGTAGAGATGAAAAGGGATCTTCGACTTTTTTGTATAGTTCTTTGACTTTTAAGTTTTTTCAGTGACTTTTTGACTTTTTGGCTATTATTGTAATTTCCCAAACTTGTCCTCAAGTGAAGAAAAAAAAATTAAAAATTAAAAATAAAAAAGGTACAGTGTGTGCCCAACATGTGAACTTGTACGTGTCTGACATCTGTTGGACACCTAAGAAGCATGGGCACACGACATCACACTGACATGCTGACACACAAATTTTTAAAAAATGCAAGATATGACACGTGGGAGACGGGCACAAAATATATAATTTTATATATTTATTATATGTCATATACATGAATATATCATTCAAAAATAATTAAAATATATATATAATATAACACTTCATTTATAAATTTTACATTATTTTTTCTGTCATTACTGTATCCTAAGTTATTTAGTTCAAACTTATAATTAGTTTCATATGTCTAATCGGTGGACACTTGTGTTTAAGCAAAGGACACAGTCTCCAAAGAGTGTCCAGATCTATAATAAAATAAAAATAAATTAATTAAATTAAATTAAAATAAGACACATTTTAACAAATGTTGAGCACATGTCTGGAAGTGTCTAACAAGTGAAGATGTCCGACATGGACACGACACGGATATGCCACCTTCTTAAAATTGTTCTTGCTTCTTAGTTGAACACTAGAACATGACCTCTAGAGAGGTGTCCAAAATTTAACTATTTACATCCAACCATAAATTGTCTTCAAAAAACAGTGCTTCACAAAATCAAGGTTTATACACAGGCCACACATACACCGATTACACACACACACACACACAAAAGTAATCATCTATCTTTGATTAACAAAGATATTAAAGCAATAAAGTGTAACAAACAATTGCTAATAAGTGTTACAAACACTGATTACTAACAAAAAGAGTAATCCTCTTTCAGTGCTAAGGGCAAATCTAGTTATAACATGTAGTTGGCTATCTTTTTTTTTTGTTTTCCATGTCTAGTTCCTAAATTCACATATAGCAAAGGAAAACATCTCTCTTGCATAAAACATAAAGGAAGCACTCGCAAGTTCAAGAAACCCACCTTAAAATAAAGCATTAACCTTAAACTATTAAGCTTTTCTTGTCACTGTTAATCCAATACCACAAATGTGTCACCCCTGCTATAACATATGGTCATTGATGGAATAAGTTAATTTCTACATATAAAAACCAAAAATAAATAAATCCAACAACTATACATTCTATTTGAAATGTTGCGGATGTACAAAGAGCTAAAAAAGGTGACATATGAGGTAATACTCCTTCTTGGCAAGACCTAAAACTGTAAGGATATGTCTTACAGTTTAATTTCCTCTATGTCACCTTTTTTAGAATATGACTACATAAAAATTTGACATGAGGTAAACTCCATAGCAAAACCTAGAATTGTAAGGATAGGTCTAACAACCTAATTTCCTCTATGCCTCCTTAGAATACATCATAAAAATATCAATATGCATAAAATAAGAAACTGCTTCCGCCTTAATTTAACTTTAATATCATATAACCCAATCACATGCTGAACATTGCTTTCTCTTAGTTATTACTATAAAATAAAGCAATTAATTCCAATTTCAATCCACAATGAACTTTCTAAAATGAACAAACTCAATAAACTAAATATAACCATTCAATAACACTGATATCAATTAAGGGCAATGGGCTTACAAAGAACGAAGAACTTATACGAAGAACTATCTATTTATACACCTATCAATGAGTCTTTAATTTAAACGAAGAACTTGTTCGAATATTTCCTTGTTTCCTTATTTAGATTAGATTCTAATTGATTGACTGATTGTGATCCTCAATCAGTCAATCAATATAAAAGGTGATTCCTTAATCAGTGCTTTAGGGCTTCCTTTTGTAACAGTTGATTGATTAATATAAAAGATGATGACATCATAATCATCACCCAAGCTTTGTATTCTCTTAAATTACATGGTATTTAGAGCCAAAACCCTAAAACCCATCACACACACAGCCGCTACTACCAACCAGCCATCACCTATCATCACGCATCATTCACCACTAGTCCCTGAGTCTCTGTTGGAACCAACTAAGGTCCCACAGAGTTGTTTTAGCTTCAGCCGAAGGCCCCTCTAGCCTAGTCGACCCTTGTGAGGGTTGTCCTAGCCTTTCTTTGTGTATTTCGACTCCTGTGAATAAGTATTTGAGGGCTGCCATCTTCGGTTGCCGCGGGTTTAGTTCAGCACTTGTTTTGATTGGAGGTTCGTTTTTCCGTATTTGATTTATTTTTTAGGTCCATAGATGGTCATTAATCTGATTGTTATGCTCCCATAGTGGTCTATGTGTGATTTTGCTTCTTCCAGCCCATTTCATTCCTCTTTCCATTCTTGTGATTTGTGCAAGGTTTTTTGGTTTGAAATTGTAGAGTTCTTATGGCTGACCTAACTAGTGAATCCACCACTACTTCTCACCCATCTAAAGGAGAAAGCTCTAGTCCAGTTATGACTACTACATCTAAAAACCTGAAACCTAACCTCAAAATCAACACCGCTCTATTTAATGGTCAAAATTACCTTTTATGGTCTCAGTGTCTGACACTTTCTCCTAGTTATGACCAATGGGATTACCAACTCTTTAATCATGGGGTGGCTCATTCACTCCATGGTTCCTGAAATTAGTGAAGGCAACTTATCCATGGATACTGCCCAGGATATTTGGAAAGCAGTCACTGCTACATATTCTCAAAAAGAAAATTTTTTTCAGTCTTTTGAGCTGCGCCGGTCTATTGAGCGCTCAGTACAGGGAGAGCAGACAGTTCTTCAATATTACACCTTTCTGACTAATGGTTGGAAACGCCTAGATCATCTCCTGGATTACAAGCCTGTCTGTACAGTTGACTCAGTTGGTTACCAGAAGTTTCTTACACAGGAGAGGATCTTCAAGTTTCTGGAAGATCTCAATGTGGAGTTTGATCCAGTCCAGAGTCGTGTCCTTGACATGGATATTTATTTATATAATAAAGTATATTATCTATTATATTATTATATAACAAATTATATTTATTTATATAATAAAGTATATTATCTATTATATTATTATATAACAAATTATATTTATTTATATAATAAAGTATATTATCTATTATATTATTATATAACAAATTATATTTATTTATATAATAAAGTATATTATCTATTATATTATTATATAACAAATTATATTTATTTATATAATAAAGTATATTATCTATTATATTATTATATAACAAATTATATTTATTTATATAATAAAGTATATTATCTATTATATTATTATATAACAAATTATATTTATTTATATAATAAAGTATATTATCTATTATATTATTATATAACAAATTATATTTATTTATATAATAAAGTATATTATCTATTATATTATTATATAACAAATTATATTTATTTATATAATAAAGTATATTATCTATTATATTATTATATAACAAATTATATTTATTTATATAATAAAGTATATTATCTATTATATTATTATATAACAAATTATATTTATTTATATAATAAAGTATATTATCTATTATATTATTATATAACAAATTATATTTATTTATATAATAAAGTATATTATCTATTATATTATTATATAACAAATTATATTTATTTATATAATAAAGTATATTATCTATTATATTATTATATAACAAATTATATTTATTTATATAATAAAGTATATTATCTATTATATTATTATATAACAAATTATATTTATTTATATAATAAAGTATATTATCTATTATATTATTATATAACAAATTATATTTATTTATATAATAAAGTATATTATCTATTATATTATTATATAACAAATTATATTTATTTATATAATAAAGTATATTATCTATTATATTATTATATAACAAATTATATTTATTTATATAATAAAGTATATTATCTATTATATTATTATATAACAAATTATATTTATTTATATAATAAAGTATATTATCTATTATATTATTATATAACAAATTATATTATTTATATAACAAATTATATTACTTATTATTATTATATAACAAATTATATAGATATGTTAGAAACGGGAGGGGGAAGACAACACAGATCGAAGAGAGAGAGAGAGAGAGAAGAAGAAGAAGAAGAAGAAGAAGAAGAAGCAGAAGGAGGTGAGCACTGATCGTGATGGCCATGGATATTCGACTATGACGACGAAGGTTCGAGGCGAGCAGATCGCGAGGTCCAATACGACTGGAGTCGAAGGTTCGATCGATGCTTCGAGTCAACTGGATGTTCGACTACGACGACGAAGGTTTGTCTTCTCACTCTCTTCCTTCACACACTCTCTCCTCTGTCTCTCTCTCCTCGCCGTATCTGACACCAACAAGCTAGGATTTTTGTTCTTCTTCACCAACGATCCCATCTTGGCCAAGATCGCGTTTCTCTCTCTACGGAAACGCGATTCCTACACGTTTCTTTCTAAGAAACGCGGAATCACGTTTCTTAGGAAGATTCGTCACCTGTTAGGACGATTCCTGCAACTAAAGTTCACGCACACCTTATGCCATAGCTCTAAACTCAACTTTTGCACTCGATCTAGCCACCACATTCTGTTTCTTACTCCTCCAAGTAACAAGATTGCCACCCACAAAGGTACAATATCCTGATGTAGATCTCCTATCAGTTATTGATTCTGCCCAATCAGCATTCGTATAGGCTTTCACTCTGAGGTGATCATGTTTGGAAAAGTAAAGGCCCTTTCTAGGAGAAGATTCCAAGTACCTCAAAATTCTCATAACAGCCTCTAAGTGAATTTAGTGAGGAGCATGCATAAACTGGCTAACCATAGTGACAGCAATACCAATATCAGGACAAGAGTGAGTAAGTAAATGAGCTTACCCACTAGTCACTGATAATTCTCCTATCAACAGCTGTTCCTCGTTCATCATCACCAAGTTTCTAATTAGGTTCCAATGGAGTATCATAGGTCTTATATCCAAGCATCTCTATTTCCTTCAAAAGGTCAAGAATATATTTCCTTTATGAGATGAAAATCCCATCCTTGAAGCGAACAACTTTAATTCCCAGAAAATATTTCAAGTTCTCAAAGTCTTTGATTTCAAACTCACTAGCTAAATATTTCTTCAATTAGGGTATTTCCGCACTATCATCGCCTGTAAGCACTATGTCATCCACATAAACAATGAGAGTTATAGTCTTACCACGTGAGGAATGTTTCTCAAACAAAGTGTGATCTGCCTGACTTTATTTGAAACCATATTGAAGCATAGCCGGAGTGAATCTCTCAAACCAAGCCCTTTTTTTTTTTTGATCGGCAAATGAAACTTTATTGATGAACGCAAACGTAATACATCAACAAAGAGGAGCTTGGAGCTAGATGGAGCTCCAACCTCTTCGTTGGTAAGAAACCAACGGAAAGACAATGAACAAAACCAAAAGAAACTGACCAGCTAAATCTGCTACAGCTAAATGAAACAATGAACACTGGGTCTGCTTACAGAGGAACTGCGCCCAAATGAAACTATCTACAAACAGAGCTAATCAACACTGAATCTGCTAACAGAGCTGCACCCAGAAAGGCCCCCTTCAGAGAACAGAGGACAGCCTTTACACAGAATCTGCTTACAGATTTGCTTGCTAATTGACACACTGCCTGATCTGATGTAGGTTTGAGACAAGGTCATGGACTGAGTAATCGACCTTGAAGGACCATTTCACCCACAGAGCAATCTGCAGTTTCAACCTCTCACTTAGACCTGCAAAATCTGGAGTAATCCCCTTAAATCTGCACTCGTTTCTTAACTTCCAAACAGACCACATCACTAGTGCTGGAACAGCCTGCCAAGCTTTGTGGACCCTAGACTTCACTTTACTCCCAGACCACCATTGGAGCAAACCCTCAACAGAACCAGGGATGACCCAATGCTGATCCCACCAACTAGCCATGGCTGCCCAGCACTTCCAAACCTGTTGGCAAAACAACAGCACATGCTCCAACGACTCCACAACAGATTGACAAAAAACACACTGGGTCTCAAACCAAGCCCTTGGAGACTATTTGAAACCATATAATGACTTACGAAGCCTGTATACTTTACCCTCTGTCTGATGATCCTCAAAACTAAGAGGAATGTCCATATATACCTCTTCTTCTAGATCACCATGTAAGAAAGCATTCTTTACATCAAACTGATGAAGTGGTCAATCTATATTAGCTACTAGAGAGAGAAGTATTCTGACTGAATTCATCTTAGCCACTGGTACAAAAGTTTCCAAATAGCCTACTCCATAAGTCTGAGTGAAGCCTTTTGCCGCAGTCGAGCCTTGCAACGCTCAAAGGAACCATCTGCTTTGTGCTTCACAGTATACACCCATTTGCATCCCACCAGTTGTTTATCATTAGGTAACTCAGTTAATTTTCAAGTGTCATTCTTACAAAGTGCTTTCATTTCGTTAATCATAGCAAGTTTCCATTCAGAACTAGCGAGAACATCCTGAAAATGGTTAAGAATACTAAAAGAGGAAATGTTTGACACAAAAGCTCTATAAGAGGAAGACAAATGAGAGTAGGACACAAAGTTTGAGATAGGATGTTGACTATAAGATCTCACACCCTTTCTCTTGGCAAAAGGAATATCAAGATCAGTAGTGTTCGGAATAGTAATATCAGTAGACTCAAGAGAAACAAGAGGTTCAAAGTTACCTAGACTCTTATCAAAAGCAGGAGATGACAGTGGATGAGCAGAAGTGGTCTCTTATATCCTAGTAACTTTCTGTCTATCTTTGTCCCTGACAAAAACTTACCCTTCCCTGTCCTTGGTGGCATTGGATTCTATAGTCCCAGTAATAGATGGTGCAAGAACAACTGGTTCTATCATAGGAGCAACAGGGACAACATGAATCTCTTCACACCAAGGCTCCCCCTGAAGGGAAAACTGTGATACCGGAGAAGACAAGAAGTAAGACTGAGACTTAAAGAATGTGACATCTATGGATACAAACCACTTACGAGAAGGAGGGTGATAACATTTATACCCCTTTTGAGTAGGCGAGTATCCGAGGAAAACACACTTGAGAGAGTGAGGGTCCAACTTACCACAAGTAGGAGAATGATTGTGGACAAAACAGACACAGCCAAATATTTTAGGGGGAATGGAAAACAAAGACTCTTAACCGAGGACTTAAAGTGGAGCTTGTTTTTGCAAAACCTGGGTAGGAAGACGATTAATGAGATAGGTTGCAGTGAGAACAGCCTCGTCCTAGTAGGACCGAGGCACACTCATAGAAAAACACATGCAACAAGTCATATCAAGAAGATGACAATTCTTGAGCTCTGCAACCCCATTTTGTTCAGGAGTATTGGTGCAAGATGTTTGATGTATAATGCCATGAGTATAAAAATAGCTCTCTAACCGTGAATTGATGTATTCATCTCCATTATCAAAACACAAGATTTTGACAATTGCCCCAAACGAAATACAAATCATTTTATGAAAACTTTGAAACACATAGAAAACCTCATTTTTTTTTCCTTTCATAAGATACACCCAAGTAGTACAAGAAAAATCATCAATAAATGTAACAAATCATCTATGGCATTTTAAAGACGTAGCACAAGATGGACCCGACACATCAGAATGTATTAAGGAAAAAAGAGCTAAATTTTTATTAAGACTTGGAGCAAAAAAAAAAAACTCGGTGGTATTTGCCAAGTTGACAAGACTCACAAAGAAACTCAGATACATTATTGTTTGTAAAAACAAACGGAAATAAATGCCTAAGTAAATGAAAAGACGGATGCCCCAAGACGCCGATGGCACAGACATAAATCCTCCTTGGTGGTTGGGAATTGGATGGAATGATGAGCAAGCTTGTTCAGCTGATCCAAGAAATAGAGATCATTTTCTGCACTACCACTGCCAATCGTTCTCCTTATGACAAGGTCCTAAAAAAGGCAATGATCAGGAAAAAATGCCACACTACAGTTCAAATCCTTAGTATACGATTCAAAGATAGAAGATTAACAGAAAAATTGGAAATGTGGAGCACTGAAGACAGAGGTAAGGTAGAGTGACATGAATTAAACCTTTCCCAGAGATAGAAGAAACAGTACCATATACAATCCTAACTTTGTCTTGACTTGAAGAGGGCATATATGCTAAGAAAAGATCAAAAGACCCAGACATATGGTCTGAGGCACTAGAATCAATAATCCATGGCAAACACTTATGGGAAAGAAAAGCACTGAGAGAAGAGGCTAAGTTACCTAAACGGGAAAACGACGAGGAAGAAGCACTGGGAGTAGTAGAAGACCGGCAGGCCAGCAAATGACGTAGAACATCCTCAAGCTTAGGAGAGGTCATGCTAGATAAACTATCAGAAGACGGACCAACTGAAGCACAAGTAGAATCAAGGGTGTTAACAACACTAGACTGATGGGCCCGTGAATTAGGGTCATGTCCTCTAGACTGGCCTGATCGACTGCCTCTAGTACCAGACCGATCACCCCAACTCCCTAATGGAGCCCCATGAAGCTTCCAACACATCTCACGAGTAGGTCGCGGCTTGCGGCAATAATCACAGAACACAGTATTCTTCTTTAAAGGATGGGAAAGAGGTAGTGACAAATCAACCCCATCTCGAGAAGGAGCAGAAAGTAATATTGAACGGTCTCCAGTAGCCGGTGGTAACATAGCAGAACGACGACTCTCCTCATTCTGTACATATGCAAAGGCCTCTTAAAAAGTTGGAAAAACATCCATACCAAGAACACGACTTCGGACCAGATCAAACTCCACATTGAGGCCTTCCAGAAACTAAAAGACCTTCTCCTATGCAAGAAACTTTTGGTAACCAACTAAGTCACCTGTACAAATAGGCTTGTAATCCAGGAGATGATCTAAGCATTTCCAACCATTTCAAAAAGGTGTAATACTGGAGAACTGTCTGCTCCCCCTGTACTAAGCGCTCAATAGACTGGCGCAACTCAAAAAACTGACAAAAATTCCCTTTTCGAGAAAATGTAGCAGCAACTACTTCATAAATATTCTGGACAGTATCCATAGATAAGAAGCCTTCACCAATCTCAGGAACCATGGAATGAATGGCCCACCCCATGATTAAAGAGCTGGTAATCTCCCATTGGTCATAGCCAGGATCCGTAATACCTGGTGCTCGAACTCTCTCATTAACATATCACATCTTCCCCCTACTCTTCAATAAAAGTGATAGACACTAAGGCCATGAAAGATAATCCTAACCATTAAACACAGCGATGGTGATTTTGAGGCTAGGGTTCAAGTTCCCAGATGTAGTAGTCATAACTGGATTGGAGCTCTCCCCTTTAGATGGGTGAAAAGTAGTGGTAAATTCACTAGTTACGTCAGCCATAAGAACTCTACAATTTCAACCCAAAAAACCTTACATGAATCACAAGAATGGAAAGAGGAATAGAATGGGCTGGAACAAGCAAAATCACACACAAACTACTATGAAAACATAACAATCACATTAATGGATCATCTATGGACCCAAAAAATAAATCAAATATGGGAAAATGAACCTCCAATCAAAACAAGTGTTGAGTGATGGTCTTGACCTGATGGAATGTTACATAGTGCAGAAAATGGTCTCGAGCTTCTTTAAGTAAAAAATGGTCTTGACCGCAGAAAATGGTCTTGACCTGCCCTCTTAATGTAAAAAAAGATGACGATTGGCAATGGTAGTGCAGAAAATGGTCTCTATTTCTTGGATCAGCCGAACCAACTTGCTCATCATTCCATCCAATTCCCAACCACCAAGGAGAATTTATGATTGTGGCATCAATGTCTTGGGCATCATTCTTTTTATTTACTTACGCATTTATTTTTGTCTATTTTTACAAACAATAATGTGTCTAAGTTTCTTTGTGAGTCTTGGCAACTTGGCAAACAACACCGAGCTTCTTTTGCTCCAAGTCTTAATAAAAGTTTAGCTCTTTTTTCTTTAATACATTCTGATGTGTCGGGTCCATCTTGTGCTACGTCTTTAAAATGCCATAGATGGTTTGTTACCTTTATTGATGATTTTTCTTGTACTACTTGGGTGTATCTTATGAAAGGAAAAAAATGAGGTTTTCTCTGTGTTTCAAAGTTTTCATAAAATGATTTGTATTTCGTTTGGGGCAATTGTCAAAATCTTGCGTTTTGATAATGGGGATGAATACATCAATTCACGGTTAGAGAGCTATTTTTATACTCATGGCATTATACATCAAACATCTTACACCAATACTCCTGAACAAAATGGGATTGCAGAGCTCAAGAATTGTCATCTTCTTGATATGACTTGCTGCATGTGTTTTTCTATGAGTGTGCCTCGGTCCTACTGGGACGAGGCCATTCTCACCGCAACCTATCTCATTAATCGTCTTCTTACCCAGGTTTTGCAAAAACAAGCTCCACTTTAAGTCCTCGGTTAAGAGTCTTTGTTTTCCATTCCCCCTAAAATATTTGGCTGTGTCTGTTTTGTCCACAATCATTCTCCTACTTGTGGTAAGTTGGACCCTCACTCTCTCAAGTGTGTTTTCCTCGGATACTCGCCTACTCAAAAGGGGTATAAATGTTATCACCCTTCTTCTCGTAAGTAGATTGTGTCCATGGATATCACATTCTTTGAGTCACCGTCCTACTTCTTGTCTTTTCCGGTGTCACAGTCATCCCTTCAAGGGGAGACTTGGTGTGAAGAGATTCCTGCTATCCCTGTTGCTCCTATGGTGGAACTAGTTGTTCCTGCACCACATATTACTGGGACTATAGAATCCAATGCCACCAAGGACAAAGAAGGAGAAGTTTATATCAGGGATAAAGACAGACAAAAAGTTACTTAGAGTCTTAGATATAAAAAACCACTTCTGCTCACCCACTGCCATCTCTTACTTCTGATAAGAGTCCAGGTAACTTTGAACCTCTTATTTCTCTTGAGTCTTCTGATATTATTATTCCTGACACTACTAATCTTGATATTCCTATTGCCAAGAGAAAGGGTGTGAGATCTTGTACTCAACATCCTATCTCAAATTTTGTGTCCTATTCTCATTTATCTTCCTCTTATAGAGCCTTTGTGTTAAACATTTTCTTTGTTAGTATTTCTATTGTGGGGAAGTAGTTTGGAAATACTCTTTTGATCCACTGGGACGCTCGAGACCTTCAGCTAGTAACCTGAAAAGGAATGAACACTCTGGTTGGGAATGTCAGAATTGGCACTCCGACAGTGAAGTCAGTATATGCTCTCTTAGTTACTTGTATCTTAGGTTAAGCGTAATAGTTCTCACATACCTCTCGTTGGTTGTTGCTCTTCTATTTATATACGTTCCCAGTCCTCAGGATGGGGCCCACTACTAATCCATCGTCTCACTCGGCCCTTCTTTTGTCGTATTCCAACTTCCAATCTCCAATCGGCCCCTCGTTCAGCTGGCTTTGTGGCCGACTAATATATTTGGCATCTAGAATGTACAAGACAGGGGTGAGTATAGCATGTACCGATTATCTAAATGTCTATTCGGCCTATCTACGTCCACTTTTATTCGGCTCCCACAATTGGCCCCCAAACACCCCACTAGCACTAGTTAGTCGGCGTGTTTGGTTTTGAACTTGAAAAGTCAAAAATTCGACGGTTAACCTCATTCCAACGTGTGTCAGAACGCACACGTTTTTTGGTCATCGTTACAAATTCCCACCTCTTCATATGCGTCCTCCATTTGATATGATTTTAAACTGTCCCTTCGAATGTATACTCTAAATACTCAAAGTTTCTGACTCGCCTTCTAGTTCAACTCCTTCACTTCGCGTCCTCTGCAATTTCCTCTTGTCTCTCATTATTCCTTCTGCTTCCTGTAAGTTTTCTTCTCCTTCACTCCCAGTGTCTTTTCCTTGTTTACTTTTAATTTTGCATAATCCTTAGGCTGGCCGTGATGGCAAAAAATTTGAAAGAGCTCTTTTCTGCGGATGGAATTTCTGACTTTTGACGCCATTATTCCATCCCCGACGACGTCCATCTGTCACTTGTGGCAGACAGCACCACTGATATGGAGAGGACCAATGAGAGTACAATCATGTTTCCTCTCCTATCGATTGCTGAGGGCGGAATCCATTTTCCCCTTCACCTATTCTTAAGAGCCATCCTTCAACACTGGGGTTTAATTCTTTCCCAGCCTAATGTGAATTTTTTTCGCATCATAATGGGGATTACAGAGTTGAACCGTCGTCTTAAGATTAACTTAGGTATACCTGTAGTTCGGCATTGTTATGCCTTGACCAAGTCTATTGGCCGGCTGGGACGCTATTTTCTCATGGCCAAAGATACCGAACATCACCTAGTGACTATGCTTACCAGCTCTGGCAAGCGTGTTGACGACGTGATGGTCGTTGTCCGAGGCAACTGGAAATTCGGCGAGGGTGAAGATCGCCTAGATCCCATGCCAAGGAAAAAAGGCGAATCAGGTGGCCGTATAGCTCACTCTAGTTTCTCTCACTACCTTATTTGTATTCGGCTTTCCTTCCATATGTTTACCGTTTTATTTTTGCAGGGTAGCAATTTGAAGAAAGTGTTGGTTTCATCCGACAACGCTGTATTTGCGGACATTAAAGTCGCTCTACAGTTCGTTGGCCCTCCAAACTTGCAGAAACAAGGAAGGGCAACCCATATTCTTTTGCGATACGCAATATCTTACTCTATGTTTCCGGCAGCAGAACACAGTCCAATTCCGAGTGGTGAAGATCATCTTACCGCCCTTATCTTCCCCAGCTTCAAAAACATAAAGGAGGTTGGTTTAGAAGCCTCTGAATCGGAACAAGAGAAAGAACAAGCAGCCGATCCGGTCGTCGAGAACCTGAACCAGTCGGAAGCCGAGATAAAAGAAGCACTCAACTCTGCTTTCGAGGAAGCCGGATTGAATTCGTCTGACCCTCCACCCGCCTCAGGCCAAGGGGACATTTTCGAAGACATTTTTACAAACTTAGGGGATTTGCCCAGCTCTTACCCTAACAACATGGCCGGCCAGTCGCTCACCCAAATGGCCAAACGGAGGAACGCCGAGAGGATGGCCGCCTGAAGAAGGGCTAAAGCCGAGCGAAACCAACCTCCGCCCCCTCCACCTGACGCCAGGGAAGAAACTCCACCCGTTCCTGTTGAAGAGGTAGCTCAGAATGACATGGCTGAAATGGAAACTGTTGTCGATCAACAGGAGGGTCAAGTGACGGAGAACAGGGATGAAAAGCACCCGGCCGATCACGACACCGTTTATTCGAAAGATCCAATGGACAAACGGCCATGCTTGGAAGAATCGGACTTGGTTGTGCCGTTCATAATGCAACCAAAGATAAAAAAAACATGCCGGTTAGCTCCGATTCATCGGCTATCAGGGACCCGACTGTGGCCTTGAGCCTGGCTTCCTCTATTTCTTTGCTGGCTGATAGAGCAACAAAGCAACTTTTAGAGCAGAGGTCGATCTGCTGGCTATCGCGTTAGCTGCTCAATCGGTGATATTGGTACGTAGTCCTTTACTGCTCTGCAAGGCTAAATAGGAGTTTTTATATTAGCTCACTGGTCCTTTCTTTTGCAGGCGGCGGGGAGAATAGCCGAGATTGGACGTCGCCAACACGACGTAATCGAACAGATCAGCTTCCTTACAGCCGAATTAGAAAAGGAGAAGGGGAGAGCAACTGAGGCCTCTTTCCGAGCCGAGTCTGAGGCTGCAAAAGTGACGGAAGAGAGAGCTAGGGCCGATACTGAAGCAAATAAGGCCAGGACTGCTGTCGCATTGAAAATGGCCGCTGAGGAAAAGGCGAAAGTGAATGAAGAAGCGCTCAGACTGGCCAACGAAATGATTACAAAGCTGGAGGTTGACTTGTAAGAGTCTAGGCAGGCGAAGGCGAACGCCGAGTCTACGTTTTCCAAGTCGTTCCAGGCTGGCAAGAATGCGGCCTTGGCGGACTATGTCGAAGAAGTGCCGAAATTTGAAAATAGAGGGTTCAAACACGACTGGCTCAAGGCCTTGGCTGTCACTAACGTGACATCGGAACAGCTGATTCCGTATGAGCAGGCAGACATTAAGCCGCTGCAGTCTAACCCCGAAGATACCGAAGACAGTTGAATATTTTCCATTTTGCTTTGGTATTAAGCGTATGTAGATTTTGCTGTATGTATTAGGTTTTTGTTTTTGATTGTTCGTTTTTGTGAGAAGCCGTTATAGGGTAGTTTTCATTTGTAAAATGAATTCTATTTGTGCTCAATTTACGAATGAAAATTATTTTTTCTATTTGCGCGCAGCTTATGAATGGAAATTATTTTTGCGTTTTGTGCTCAATGAATGTGCTTGTTAGCCGCCAAGTAAGATGTAAAATCATGAAATGAATGAAACAAGCTGCCGAATTAAAAATAACTGTGAAGTGCTGCAGCTTAGCTGAATATATTAGTGAATATAACCTTGCCGCAGCAGGTTAATGAACCAGTCGAACTAATGAAACAAGACAGGCTGAAAATGGCAGTTCAGTAATTTGCTGGGGCACAATGGAAATTCGGCTCAGCTATGATAGTTAATGCCGAATAGATTGATTAATCTGCCCTTGCCCCTGCGAGTTAATGAACCAAGACAGACTGAAAACGGCAGTTTAGTAATTTGCTGGGGCACAGTGGAAATTCGACTGAGGTATAATAATTATGCCGAATAGATTGATTAATCTGCCCTTACCCCAGCGAGTTAATGAACCAGGATAGATTGAAAACGGAAGTTCAGTAATTTGCTGGGGCGCAATGGAAATTCGGCTCAGCTATGATAGTTATGCCGAATAGATTGATTAATCTGCCCTTGCCCCAGCGAGTTAATGAACCAAGACAGACTGAAAACAATAGTTCAGTAATTTGCTATGATAGTTATGCCGAATAGATTGATTAATCTGCCCTTGCCCCAGCGAGTTAATGAACCAAGACGGACTGAAAACAGCAATTTAGTAATTTGCTGGGGCACAATGGAAATTCGGCTGAGCTCTGGTAGTTATGCCGAATAGATTGATTAATCTGCCCTTGCCCCAGCGAGTTAACGAACCAAGACAGACTGAAAACAGCAGTTCAGTAATTTGCTATGGCACAATGGAAATTCGGCTGAGCTCTGATAGTTATGCCGAATAGATTGATTAATCTGCCCTTGCCCCAGCTAGCACTTGAACTGGGACGCCAAAAACAGTTAGTTCGTGGCGTGAGGCTTTTGAAGTTTAGCATTAATGATATCGCCTCGAGGGTGCTGCCCCCGTAAGGAATAAATGGGGCTAGTGCTTCGTGCACGTAGGTCCTATTAATGTGTTCAAACTAAACAACTCAGTCCAGTCCATTGAGAAAGGTTAGACAGGTGTGAATGTCAAATAGATTGTTCTTCAACAGCAGAGGAGAGGGGAAGACATTGGCTGAGCTGGAAGGAGAAATAAATCGAAGTGGCAAACCTATGCACACCGGAGCGAGAGAGACGCCAGTCCCCTCATCGCCGAAGTAGGTCACCCAGGAGGGAAAAGCAGCAGCGGGGTAGATCCCCTTAACCCCGCTCCGGAAAAGAACCCGATGCGACACCGCGCCCTTTGAGTTTTGCGGTCTTTGTGGGGAATAGACCAATGACAGAAGCGGATTCAATCGTTCGTGACCCAAATGTGGCAGTCGAGTTTGCTCGACAGATTTTTCCACCTGAAGTCCAGCAGTCAATGGTAGGTCGACAGGATTTCGAAGTGTTTCAGGAAGGCGTTCATGGGGCAGTGAAGGGGCTGTACACCGCCTATGAAATCGGCATGCGTTTTCGTGCCGCACGGCGGGATATAGAGCAGAGAGACGAACGCATTCGAAGCTTAGAAGCTCGCGTGGAGAAGGCTGAGCGTAAACTAAGAAAGGTTAAGATTGCCGAGTCACAATTGGCTGGACATCCTAACCCGGTCGTGGAGGAAAAGGTGGCTCAGCGGCTAATAAGTCATGCGATTGCCGATCGAGATACGGCTAGCATGTTTGCAATTGAGACTGCTAAGTCCAGGGCCTACGAAAAAGGCTTTCATGACGGCCGGAAGGTCGGATAGACAAGACCAAGGAAAAACTTGCCGAGGAGGTCTGCCGATGTGAAAATCATGGATTTAAGCATGGTTGGATCAAGGCACTTCAAGCTGCGGACGCTTTCCGGACAGCAGGCGTTGATTCGGCGTCGCCGCTATATCAAGGTCATCATTTTCCCTTTTCGGCTTTCGAAGATGAGAAGAGTGATGACGAGGGAGATGCCGAATAGAAGTAGACATTGTAATGCTCAAACGCAGATTGAGGGTAAATTATGTATTTATTGGTTAATCTAATAAAACACTCTATTTCGAATGTTTACATGTTTCAACTTATGTTGATACACTTTGTGCCAGTCGATCAATTTAATAAAACATTTCATCTCGAATGCTTGCATGTTTCAATTTTCGTCGTGTATCGTGAGATTCACGAAGGGTGCTCCAAATCCGGAGTCTTTATTCGGCCCAAACGTGACCTGCATGGATGGAACTCCGAATTCGGAGGCTTTTTTGTCTGGGCCAATCGTGAGATCCACGAAGGGTGCTCCGAATCCGAAGAATTTATTCGGCCCAAACGTGACCTACACGGATGGGGCTCCGAATTCGGAGGTTTTTTTGTGTTGGCCAATCTTGAGATCCACGAAGGGTGCTCCGAATCCGGAATCTTTATTTAGTACAAACGTGACCTGCACGGATGGGGCTCCGAATTCGGAGGCTTTTTTGTCTTGGCCAATCGTGAGATCCACGAAGGGCGCTATGAATTCGGAGTCTTTATTTGGCCCAAACGTGACCTGCACAAATGGGGCTCCGAATTCAAAGGCTTTTTTCATCTTGGCCAATCGTGAGATCCACGAAGGGCGCTCTGTATTCGGAGTCTTTATTCGGCCCAAATGTGACTTGCACGGATGGGGCTCCGAATTCAGAGGCTTTTTTGTCTTGACCAATCGTGACATCCACGAAGGGTGCTCAGAATCCGGAGTCTTTATTCGGCCCAAACGTAACCTACACGGATGGGGCTCCGAATTCGGAGGCTTTTTTGTCTTGGCCAATCATGAGATCCACCAAGGGCGCTCCGAATTCGGAGTCTTTATTCGGCCCAAACGTGACCTGCACGGATGGGGCTCCGAATTCGGAGGCTTTTTTTCATCTTGGCCAATCGTGAGATCTACGAAGGGCGTTTTGAATCCGGAGTCTTTATTCGGCCCAAACGTGACCTGCACGGATGGGGCTTCGAATCGGAGGCTTTTTTGTCTTGGCCAATCGTGAGATCCACGAAGGGGGCTCCGAATCCGGAGTCTTTATTCGGGAGACTTTCGAACCGAGTATCACAATGAGAAAATAAGAAACTTTGCATTGCAAAAGCGAAATGTGTACATGGTGAATCACTCAAAACAAGTATCATGTCCCACAAGTCGGGTTCAATGATAGAATTTATGCAAACGTGAGGAATTCCAAGGGCGCGGCAGACTCCTCCCAGACATGTCTTTGAACCGATATGCCCCTTTTCCCGCCATTGAGTCGATCTAATAGGGACCGTCCCAGTTAGGACCCAATTTTCCATCAGCCGGATTCCTGGCAGCTGGAAGCACTTTCTTCAAGACCAATTCTCCTGGTACATAACGGCGTAGCTGAACGCGTTGATTATACGACTTAGCGAGCTGCTGGTGGTATCGTGCCATGGACAAAAGGGCACGGTCTCTTCGTTCTTCAATCATAGTTAAATCTAAGGCCAACATCATGTCGTTTCGTCCCATATCAAAAACTTTTGATTTCAAGGTTGGGAGGCCGATCTCCAAGGGGATGATTACTTGATTTCCAAAGCACAAAGCGAACGGCGTTTCCCCAGTGGACCGTCTCAGAGTAATGCGATGAGCCCACAATACACTCGGCAACTCTTCGACCCATCTGCCTTTAGCTTTCTCTAACCTCTTCTTGATGCCGTCCAAAATGGCTTTGTTGGAGGCTTCAGCTTGGCCATTACTCTGTGGATAAGCCGGGGTGAAGAAATAGGGCCGAATGCCATACTTGCTGCACAGCTCTTGGTAGACACCGCAATCAAACTGGTTATCGTTGTCTGAAATAAGTGCTCTCGGAATGCCAAATCGCGTTATGATATTTCTCCATACAAAACGCTTCACATCAGTATCTTGAATGTACATTAGTGCCTCCGCTTCTACCCATTTTGTGAAATAATCTGTTGTGACAATCAAAAATTGCTTGTTGCTCGGGGCGCGAGGCAGTGGTCCGACGATGGCAAGTCCCCATTGGGCAAACTGCCAAGGACTGGTTATAAAGCTTAACTCTTTAACAGGCAGATTGGGTCAAGGGAGAAAACTTCTGGCACTGTTCACATTTCTTCACATAACATTCGACATCAGCTCTCATTGTCGGCCAATAATACCCCTGTGTCCCAGCTCGATGGGCTAAAGAGCACCCGCCAAAATGGGCACCGCAGCTACCTTCATGTATTTCAGTCAGGAGTCCCTCAACATTATCCGGATGAACGCATTCTAGGTACGGGCCAAAAAGGAATTTTTTATAAAGTTTTCCTTGCGGATCCAAATAGTATCGCAGGGCTTTGTTTCGTAACTTGTGTGCTTTTTTCTTATCCGACGGGAGCTGTTCGGAAGATAGGAATGCAGATGGAGTCCATCCAACTCGGACCTAACTCTATGGCATTGATTTGGATTTCCTCTGAAAGGCCAGTGCCCGGCTTAGGAATAAAACCCACTTCAATTGTCCTTTTAATCTCTGAGTTAATGGCGGAGGCTAGGCAAGCCAGGGTGTCTGCATGTGTGTTTTGATCACAGGTTATTTGGTTCAATTCATGATGGTCAAATCTTGCCAGCAAGGAATTTTCCGTTTTCATATAAGCAGCCATACAGTCGTTTTTAGCCGCGTACTCCCCCTTCAACTGATTGATCACCAGTTTTGAATCACAAAATATAAGCAGACGCCAAGCAAGCAGGAGATGTGCATTCTGCAAGCCGGTTAGCAGGGCTTCGTATTCGGATTCATTGTTCAATGCTTTGAAGCCGAGTTTGACAACCTGCTCGATTATTGCTCCGTCGGGAGCCATGATTACTACTCCAGCGCCGCTACCGCGTTGATTGGACGATCCATCACAGTACAACTGCCAAATGTCCCCAACATAAATTCTCCAATTCGGTCTAGGTTGAATTTCATCAGACTTGAAATCGGCAAGACCCCCAGTGAATTCGGCCATAAAGTCGGCAAGCACTTGCCCCTTGATTGAGGTTCTAGGCAGAAACTGAATATCGTACTGACCGAGTTCAAGAGCCCACTTTGAAACACGCCCTGATGCTTCTGCACTACGGAGTACTGACCGGTGGGGGTGGTCCATTAGTACCCCAATGGTATGCCCCTGAAAGTAATGCATCAGCTTTCTTGCTGCCATGACGAGGGCTAGGATGAGTTTTTCCAATGGAAGGTAACGTGTTTCGGTGTCAACCATTGCCTTGCTCACATAATACACTGGCCGCTGCTCCCCAAGTTCTTCCTTTAACAGTATGGCGCTGACTGCCCGGTCGAAAATTGCCAGATATAAAATGAGCGGGTCGCCTGCCGAAGATGTTGTCAAGAGTGGGACTGATCGGAGGTAGGTCTTCAGACCGTTGAAAGTTACTTCGCACTCAAAGGTCCATTCAAAAGCCTTACCCTGCCGTAGGATATGAAAGAATTGTCGGCAGCGATCTGTGGAACGACTGATGAACCTGTTAAGTGCAGCGGGGGCTGTCGGCAGGCTGTATATCATATGGATTACGCCGAGCGGAGGTGAATCCTGCCGTAGGGCAACTGTCTTGGTTGAGTTGTTCTTTCGAACGTGTTGCTAGAGCCGACTGTCTTGTACCAACTCCTCAAGGTGGTCATTCAAAGCATAGCAACTGTCGGTATCATGACCGTGATCTTTGTGATATTCACACTGCCTATCCCGTCTTCTTGTGTCGGGAGGTCCTACCATCTTGGGCGGCCACTTGAAGAACGACAGATGTTGAATTTTAGTCGTAACCGTGCTGATCGGCTCTGACAACTCAGTATACTTCTTGTCCGCGCGCCTTGTACGCCTGTTATCCACTTGAAGTTGTTCATTAGCTCGGTGGGAGCATTGGTCGTTTGATTGGCGCGAATTTCTTTTGTCTCGTTTAGCCCGACCCCGTGGTTCAGGGCTCTGTGATGGTACAAAACTCATCGGCTGAATGATTTCAGATGGGGCCGTCTTGATGACCTTGTGCCCGGCACTGACCCGCAGTGCGTCATCTTCAACTTTACAACATTCCTCGACTTTTTTCATCAGCGTCCAGACTGTTTTGGGGGGCCTTCTAGTCAAGGAACTGCGGAGGGCACTATTAGGATGTAATCCCATTTTAAAGGTGGTGATGGCCATGGAGTCGTTGCAGGCGTCATCCACAAGATTAAAGCATTCCCAATAGCGTGCCGAATACGCTCGTAAGGTTTCCCTTGGTTGGATTTGCATTGCCCAGAGAGAATCGGCCTATTTTGGTTGGACCTCATTGGTGATGAACCTTGCCCTGAAGGATTTTTGGAGTTGATGGAAGCTCTTAATCGATGCCAGTTCCAATTTAAAGTACCATCTGACGGCCAACGATCCCAAACTGCTTGAAAATATTCGGCACATGAGGGCCTCGTCGTCCGCATGCAACGTCATAGCGTACTTGTAATAGCGGATGTGGTCAGTGGGGTCTGATTTCCCGTCGTACAGGGTGAACGATGGGGCTTTAAACTTTTTGGGTAGTACTGCCTTTGCGATCCGTCGCACAAAGGGATTATGCTTGTCTTCTTCGCCTGAACCATTTCGCCATCGTTTATGGCGTGCATGCAGACTCTCTTCGGAGGAACTAGTGGTTTTGATTCGTCCCTTCTTTTTGGGTTTTGGGGATGATGAGTCTGAGTCACTATCACTTTCTTGCCCTTGAACTCGTGGTCGTCGACCATCTTCTCTCAGAGGTTGTCCGAGATCTTGGCGTGCAGCTTGCTTGGATTCGCTACTTCCAAGGCCAAATCCTAGCGGAGGCGCTCGTTCTCAGCGATCATGTTTTCCAGCCTCTGTTCATTTTGCTTCACCTATTCTATGATCGCTTGCATTGTCTCATGTGCTGAGGTTGAAGGTGAGGTCTGGGCAAGTGAGTCAAAGTTCAAGGCACGTCTTGCGGCGATATTCTTCGGTCCCAGCATGTTTGTTGGAGTGAGGTCATCTCTTGGTGTGGTTTCGTCGGCGACTATTAGAGGATCTTCCGTTACGCCCGCCATGGATGTAGTTTAGTATTCCCACAGACAGCGCCAATTGTGGGGAAGTGGTTTGGAAATACTCTTTTGATCCACTGGGACGCTCGAGACCTTCAGCTAGTAACCTAAAAATGAATAAACACTCCGGTCGGGGATGCTGGAATTAGCACTCCGACGATTAACTCAGTAGATGCTCTCTTAGTTACTTGTATCTTAAGTTAAGCGTAATAGTTCTCACATACCTCTCGTTGGTTGTTGCTCTTCTATTTATATACGCTCCCAGTCCTCAGGATGGGGCTCACTACTAATCCGTCGTGTGATTGCCCCACTTGGCCCTTCTTTCGTCGTATTCCAACTTCCAATCGGCCCCTTGTTCAGCTGGCTTTGTGGCCGATTAATATATTCGGCATCCAGAACGTACAAGACGGGGTGAGTATAACATGTACCGATTATCTAAATATCTATTCGGCCTATCTGCGTCCACTTTTATCCGGCTCCTGCCCGCCGGTGAGAAAGAAATACAAGCCTAAATCTTATAGCTCTGATACCATGTAAGATAAATTGATAGAAAGAGAATAAATTGTATGTATTATGATTGATTGAATGTTATGTATTACACATGGTGAGTATGTTCTTTATATAGGAGATATAGTAGGTGAAGTGGGTGGAGTAGGTGTAGTAGGTGGTGGAGTAGGTGAAGTGGGTGGAGTAGGTGTAATGGAGTAGGTGAAGTGGGTGAAGTAGGTGGTAGGTTTTAACAGATATTTAAGCAATCTCCAAGCCTGTTTTGCTAGCAGAGCCAGATTAAAGGCTTTAAAATCCCAGAAACCCATGCCCCACTGGGCTTTGGTTAGCGAGAGATGTTCCCAACTCGCCCAATGGATCCCTCTATCCTCCGGGTCGCCACCCCACCAAAAGTTGCTCGCGTAGGAGTTAAGGTGATCGCTGAAATTTTTTGGGAGAGCAAAACACGACATGGCATAGGTTGGAATTGCTTGGACCACTGCTTTTACCAGAGTTTCCCTGCCAGCTTGGGATAATAAACTTTGCTTCCACCCTTGCATTTTTTGGACAGCTTTATCGATGAGAAACCCATACCCCTCAGACTTTGACTTACCCCAACAAGAAGGCAAACCCAAGTATGTAGAAGTCTGTCGGTTAGGAGGAAAGCCCAAGAGACCACAAATATTCAGACGTGCCTGATCTGGAGTGTTGGATGAGAAAGCGATCCCAGATTTGTCAAAGTTAATGAGCTGGCCCGATGCTTGGCAATACGCCTCCAGAATCTATTTCAAAGCTTGACACTCCGTCACTTCAACCTTAGCAAATAAAAGGGCATCGTCCGCAAAGAAGAGATGGGTTAATGTAGGACTGCTTGGTTTGATTTGGAGCCCCATGATATGATGTTCCTGGAGACTATAGGTCAGAGAAACCGAAAGGGCATCGGCCACCAAGACAAAAAGATACGGAGAGAGAGGATCACCTTTCCTCAAGCCCCGAGTGGGGAGGAAGGAAGCACGCTTCATACCATTAGCAAAAATGGAAAAGGAAACTGTCGTAATAATCCCCATGATCCATTGAATCCATTTTGCATCAAACCCCGTCATGCCCAAGAGGGCATATAAAAAGTCCCACTGAACTCTATCATAAGCCTTATTAAAATCCAACTTCACTGCCATGACACCTGTAGTCCCTCTTCTCTTTAGTTTCAAATGATGAAACACTTCATGAGTTGCAATGATATTATCCTGGATCAAACGGCCAGGGACGAAGGCCGACTGTTGGGGAGAGACCACTTGCTGAAGAACAGGTT
Organism: Camellia sinensis; assembly: GCF_004153795.1. NCBI lineage: Eukaryota > Viridiplantae > Streptophyta > Magnoliopsida > Ericales > Theaceae > Camellia > Camellia sinensis. Next base: position 1,219,780 of record NW_021025312.1, on the reverse strand, counting down.
TGAGTCTGTTGGCCAAGATTTTAGAAATGATTTTTAAATTAAAGTTGCACAGGCTAATAGGGCGGTATTGAGAGAGCTTTACCGGGTTTGGAACTTTAGGGATAGGCACTAGGTTAGTTCGGTTCCATTCCCGGAGTAGATGTCCGTTCTCAAAAAAGCTTCGAACTGCTATACTCACTTCCTCCCCGATTACATCCCAGTACTGGTGGTAAAAAATCCCAGAAAACCCATCCGGACCCGGAGCTTTCAGAGGACCCGATTGAAAGGCTGCCAGATTTATTTCCGAATCAGATACAGGTCTGGTAAGGTTGAGATTCATTGTAGCTGTAACTGATTGGTGAACCCCTTGCAAAGCAGAATCCGTATCCCTCGGAGGCCCACTCTTAAACAGATTAGAGAAATAATCCAACAGATGAGAGTTTATCTCCTCATCGGTAGTCAACCAGTGCCCATCATCATTCTGAAGAGTAAGTAATTGATTTCTCTGTCTTCCTTGAATAATTGATGCATGAAAGAAAGAGGAATTCTGATCACCATATTTTAGCCACCTCACTCTGGATCGCTGATGTAAAAACATCTCTTCCCGAAGAAGAGTTGCAGAAAGTTCGGCTTGAAGAGAACGCTGGGCAGTTGTGTTATCCTCAGAAGGAGGGGAAGCTTGCAGTTGAGCCAGCTACTCTTTGAGAGAAAGGATTTTAAGTTTATTGTTGCCAAATTCACCCCTACTTCAAGCTTTGAGTCCCAAGCGGCAACTCTTGAGTTTTTGACAAAGACGAAACATTGGTGAGCCCGAGTGAGACATCAGCCAGTGTTCATGAATAATAGCTTTGCAATTTGGGGAGGTAGTCCACATGGATTCAAACTTGAAAAAACAAGGGACTCTGGATGGTGGAACACAGGAATTAAGCAAAAGGGGGCAATGGTCGGAGCCAAATATAACCTCATGGAATACTTGTGCACAAGGGAATAACTCCCTCCAAGCCACTGTGGAGACGGCCCTATCAATACGTTCGCGGACAATACTCGACCCCATATGATTGTTTGACCATGTAAAAGCATTGCCTTTGAATTCTAGATCCATAAGAGTGCACTCATTCATAACAGCTTGAAATTTTTCGATTCTACGCAGGTTTGGCACAGACCCTCCTTCTTTCTCCATAACTGACCCAATCTCATTAAAGTCACCTATACACAACCAAGGCAATTGATTTTCCTTCGCAACTTGGCAGATGTGGTTCCAAAAAACATCACGATTCACAGCTCGTGGGGGAGCATAAATAAACGTAGTAAGCCATCGGGTACTGGAATGAGATATCACACAACGAAGGATATTAGCATTCTTATGTCTGACATCAATGTCCACCTCATCGGACCACCAGAGAGCTAATCCTCCCGCAATGCCATCGAGATCCACATAACTAAAATTTGGAAATTTAAGCCATTGTCGAATCCGTTCTAAGACCACCCTTTTATTCTTAGTTTCCATCAGAAAGACCACACCAGGACGATGGGTTATGCATAACCCTCTAAGGATCTGGACTGTCAGAGGTCGCCCTATCCCCTGATAGTTCCAGCTGATAATTAGCATGGCCCGTGTGGCTGTTGAAGGCCAGCCACCAATGCCCTTTTATTTCCATCTCCTTCAGACTCCTCAGGAAAGGTACTAAGGATCTGAGATATAAAATCCGTCGAATCCACCCTTACAAGCAGCTCATCCCGAATTTCCACATTGAATAAGCCTTGGGGTTCAACACACTAGCAGATTTCCCTTTAGTCTTGGGAGGTCTATCCACTTTACCCTTTCTAGCCTGGGGCTTTCCAACGTTTGATAAAGGGAAAAGAATTAGGGGAGGAAGTTGAGTTAAGGAAAGGCTCAAATCTTTAAAAGACTCTTGGGCTATTTTGATAGTTTTTTGTGGGGTTTGGGCTAGTCAAATCCTCTTCATTGGCCTTTCTTTTTAAAGATAGTCCATAAAAAACATTAGATATGAGGTTGGTTGGAAGTCCTTTACACAGGGATAGGGCTTTTGGTGAGGAAGTTGGGCTAGGGGAATGGTTGTTTTCTAGAGAAGGTCTTGGACATTTAGACAGGAGTGAATGTGGGCTATTTAAGGAGTTGGGGCTATCCTTTGAAGTAGTGGAGTGTACACCTTAGCACCAGTAGTAGCCCCGGTTGTGCCACGTGGCGGATGGAGTGGCGACTCAATCTGCACAGTCTGTGCTGCAGGAGAAGAGGACGGTAGTGGCGATCGTGCCCCATTACCCATAGTACTGGTTTGGCCAGGCTCCGGTTCGGCCCTCAGGCCATCCTCACGCTCCGGTGTAGGGTTAGTAGTACGCCGGAGTAAAGGGCGTAAACGATCTTCTAAATCATCAATCTGATGCCGGTAAAATTCCACAGGTAAAACGATGTTTCTGGCCACCCCAGTTCGCAACTCGGGACTGTAACCAGACAACCAACCAGCCTCTCGGGACACATACTTACAAGAGTTTTTGTCATGGTCGATTCTTCCACAGTCATAGCAAAAATCAGAGAGTCTTTCATACTTGAAGGAGACCCAAAGCTCTTGTATCTCTGTGGATCCTTTAATCGGTCGTTGCAACTTAAACCCCGGTGGAAGAGGAAGAGTGACATTTACCTCCACCCGAATTCAAAGAAAACTGCGAGAGCGTAGAAGGCCATCATTTGGAGCTTCAACCCCGATGAGATTCCCAATCGATTCCCCAATAATCTGGCCATTTTGGCCTTGTTTGGGATACTCTAAAAAAGTCAAAAAGTCAAAAAGTCACTATCCTATTTAAGTCACATCATCTTATTTAAGTCACATCACCTCTCTAACACATCACTTCTCTAACACATCACTTCAAACCCAACCCATACTCAACCCATATTTCACAAAAAGTCAAAAAGTACACTTATTTAGATCATCTCAAACCACCCCTTTGTCTCGTCATTTTGTCCATGGGAAGACCATGGACCTGAATCCAGAAATGGCAATAAGTAAACTCCATTTCAGACATAGCTTTATCAACAACTGGTGGTTGAAGAACCAAAGGTTACCCATGATAGACCAAGGGGTTGTTTTCAAAACCAAAGCTCTGTCCTCTTCATTTTGAAAGCTAAACAAATAAATGTTATCAGGCCAAGCAGAGATGGTTACCTCAGCCATAGTTTTCCAAGCGCCAAGAAGGATACGAGAGACCGCTTGCTTATTAAGAAGTTTTGAGGCCATGATCTTTCCGATCAGACATAGATTCGAGTTGTCAACACTCCCATCCGTGCCTTCTTCTAGCTTGATGGTGAGGGGACCATTCGGCTTTTGCATAGTATCCGCCATAGGGAAGGGATCGAAGGGAGTGAGACTGAAGAAGCAATGCAGGGGAAGGCTGAGAGAGAAGAAGAAAGAAAGGGTTGAGTAGGCAGAGAGAAGGGAGGCTAAGAAAGGCAAAGGTAAGGAAGACTCAAACACTGAGGAGAAAACCAAGGATAAACCCAGAGACCATACCCATTGGTAGAAAGTCTCTTATCTAGAGAGAGAAATTTAAATCGTACACTCTAACACTTTGGCAAGAAGGTTTCGATACTTATGACACATTAGCTTGATTCCTATATAGTTGTTGTAATTTTGAACATCTCCTTTATTCTTATAGATTGGCACTAAAATACTCTTCCGTCACTCATCTGACATATTCCTAGTCAACAAAATTTTGCTAAATTATCTAGTCAACCAAGCAACTCCTTTTTTACCAAAACACTTCCAAGCTTCAATAGGGATATCATCGGGTCCTAAAACCTTATTTGATTTCATCTTCTTAAGTGCAATCTCCACTTCAAAGTTCTTAATACTGCGATAAAACCTATAGTCTTGGTTTATCGTATTACTGTCTATTTCTTCCCCTATTGACATACTCCATGTTCCTCATTTAATAGTTTCTCAAAATAGTTCTTCTATCTCTCCTTAATCTCTTCATCCTTCACCAATACCTTAGAATCCTCACTCTTGATGCACTTAACTTGATTAAAATCTCGTTTTCATCTCCCGTATCTTAGCAAGTTTGTATACCCTTTTCTCTCCCTCCTTATTATCTAGTTTGGTGTATAGTTCATCATAAGCTTTCAACTTAGTCTCTCTCACTACTTTCTTGACCTCCTTATTAGCCAATCTATAGCTCTTAAAGTTTTCCCCAGTTCTATCCTTCTGCCACTTTTTAAAGCACTTTTTTTTTTTGCCTTAACTACCCGCTTTAACCTCTTCCTTCCACCACTAAGTTTCCATAGAGCTAGGTCCCATTCCTTTCGACTCTCCAAGCACTTCCCTTGAGATTCTTCTCATACAATTGGCCATCAAGTTTCACATAATGTTAGCATCATCTTTCAAGTCCCAAGTACCTTTCTTATCCATTCTATTCTTAAACATTTCTAGTTTATCCCTTTTAAGTCCCACCATCTCGTCCTATGACACCCACTATCCCCCCTAACTTGGTATTGCCCTTCAAAATATAAATCTAGTACCGAAATCCTGTGTTGAGAGGTTAGACTCTCTCTAGGAATCACCTTACAATCATTGCATTTTATGTGGTCCACTTTTCTCACTAAGAAGTAACCTATTTGACTCTTAACTGACCCACTCTTAAAAGTTATTAAATGTTTCTCCTTCTTATATATAGTATTGGCCACCACCAGGTCAGAAACCAACGCAAAATCTAAGATACTCTCTCGAGCCTCATTTCTATCACCAAAACAGTATCCATCATGCACCCTTTCATAGCCTAGTATATCTATGCCTACATGGCCATTAAAATCTTCACCTATAACTAGGTTCTCTCCTACGGGTATCTCCTGTAAGATCTCATCCATTCGCTCCCAAAAATCCCTCTTAGTCTGATCATCTAATCTTACTTGAGGGGCGTATGCACTAATAATGTTTACTATATTCCCTCCAATAACTAATTTAACTAACATAATCCTATCTCATTTCCTAATAACTGCCACTACATTTTCCACAAGACCCTTGGCAACTATGATTCCTACCCCATTCCTGCGTCTATTCTTACCACTATAATACAGTTTAAAACTGGTATCCTAAATTTCCCTAACTTGCTCACCGTCCACTTAGTTTCTTGTACGCATGCTATACTAACTGTTAAAAACCACCTACTCTCCACCTACTTCACCCACTTAAACCTACTCCACTAAACCTAACCCACTACACCACTACCACCTCACCTACTCCACTAAACCTAACCCACTAAATCCACATACTCTCCACCTACTTCACCCACTTAAACCTACTCCACTAAACCTAACCCACTAAATCCACATACTCTCCACCTACTTCACCCACTTAAACCTACTCCACTAAACCTAACCCACCACACCACTACCACCTCCACTTCACCTACTCCTTACCTACATTTCAAAAATCACTTATTTTTATTTATTTTTTCCAAGTCACTTTTCCTCTTTTTTAAATACCCCACTTTATTTTGAAACAATCGCACTGATGTTTTTCATATAATCCATCTATAAATATTTTTTATCTATTTTCTTTCTCCCTTGTTTTCTTTCATTTTATTTTTATTTTTTCAACAAAACACTCCCAAAACATGTTTTTGTAGATGTTAATAATATTACCATGAGAAATAATAATGATCTTGTTATATTTGTAGCAACGCTCACATGTACCGAAGTTTGGCAACTGGGAAAGTGAAGAAAATGTTCCTTACACAGTCTACTTTGATAAGGCACGGAAGGGTAGAACTGGTGGGAAGATGATAAACCCAAATGACCCCCAAGACAATCCTGATATGTTTCCCAACATCGAGCCTCCAGCTCAAGCTCCTCCATCCGGGACCAGAACTGAACCAGAGGAACCACCAAGACGGGGAGCAGTAAGGACTGCACATGAGCATCAAGTAAGCAAGGAAGATGGTGACCTTAGGCAGTTCACTGAATCTCCCGCACGTAATGACAATATGGGCAGGAGGGTTTCTGGGGAGTCAGCACATCAACGTCATGGGGGGCGTGGATCAAGTTCTGGCCAACCTGTAAGACAAAGTGTTGGATCTGAACATAGCATAGAACGGTCACCACTTCATCCGCATCATCAAGCAAAGATCGTGGGAAAAGGTAGTGCATCTCCTTCCTGGGAAGGAAAGAACTCGTATGATGGTAGCCACGGCACTCCTGGAAGATCAAGATTGAAGCCTCGAGGCGATGAGACTCCCGATAGAGGTGCCGCAGGTGTGGGTAATCAGCCATCTTATCCCAATGCACGGAAGCAAAACTCAGCTCGTCGAGTAAATGGAGAAAGAGGGAAGCTGCTGCCATGGTGAGGAAGGTGATGGCGAAGATTCTAGCGGACTAGGTTGAGGTCCGGCGGGCGGCTAAGGTGAGGTTGCCGCCCGCCGGGGAAGCGAAAATACTAGGTTTTAAACCAGCTCTGATACCATGTAAGAAATAATGTATAGAGAAAGAGAGAGAATAAATTGTATGTATTATTATTGATTGATATATTGATATCTATTACAATGATTCATGATTCCTATATATAGAAGAGGTTGAGTGTGTAGTAGGTGAAGAGTAGGTGAAGTGGAGGTGGTAGTGGTGTAGTGGGTTAGGTTCAGGCATTTCCGATTATAAAATATGAATTTTTTTATAATTTTAAAAATTACATTTCATTCCTTCATGTTTCTAATTACATAATAATTTATTTTTTTATTAATGAATCATTAAGGTAATTAATAATATTTAATGATGTCAAAAATATATTTTAATTAATAATTTAAATAATTTTATTATTACATAGAAGAATAGTTAAGGATTTTATTTTTTTTCTGTTAATTCTATTAAATAAAAAATTACCATAAGAGGGTATTTGTAATTTTCAAAATCACACAAGGCAAGTCATATTTTCAACAAATCTCAAAAAATATATTTGTAATTCAACAATACTAAAGACACCAAATTTGTTATCAAAAAATTTATCAAACACTCACATGGATGTGAGTCTCACACCCATGCCAGTGATTTGATACATTTCTTGGTAATTTTGTTGATATCGCTAGCATTTTTCTTTATAATTTATTCTAAAATTTGGGTAATTTTTGTATGCGAATATGATATATGCATATGATATCTTTTACTATTGTGATTAGTTTTAACAGAAGGATTTACTATAATTATGTTGGGTATTTAAGAAATAATAGGGGATATATATATTTGTGATTGGTGAAAAATAGTGGCACATGATACCCTACCGGCATATAAAAATTTCTCATAAAATTTGTTGTGATTGATTAATGAGGATGGCTGCGATAGTAGGGAATAATTACCCAGGAGACATGAGGTCCATGAGGGAGGTGAGCAGACCGTTGATATTAACAGATTCCAATAGAGACGGCGTCGTTTTCAACCATCTTCCCCCTCTATAAAGAACACTTCTCTCTCCCTCCATTGGCTCCACACACTCTCTCTCTTCCCATCAAACTCAAACGGACGACCAGGATTCGCCATCCAATCTCTCTGTCTCTCTGTGAAAACAATGAGCGATCTAAAGTCGAAATTCCTGGAAGTGTACACTTCCCTGAAATCGGAGCTTCTCAATGACCCTGCTTTCGAGTTCACCGATGATTCTCGTCAATGGGTCGACCGAGTATGAACTATAAACAAATCTCTCTCTCTCTCTCTCTCCCCCTCTCTCTCTTTATTTTTCATTTTTATGTTTATTTTGGTAGCATAAATGCATTAATCTTGTTAAATTACCTTTTTGTTTTCAGTCTTTTTCAATTATATCTTTCACTTGTTTGTTGGGTTTTTTTATATAAAAAAATGGACATGGTTTGTTTGAAAAGATTCTTAATGCTAAAGTTTAGGTGCTAATAATGTTCACTATATTCCCACCAATAACTAATTTAACTAACATAATCCTATCCCATTTCCTAATGACTGCCACTATATTTTCCACAAGACCCTTGGCAACTATGATTCCTACTCCATTCCTATGTCTATTCTTACCACTATAATACAGTTTAAAACTGGTATCCTAAATTTCCCTAACTTTCTCACCGTCCACTTAGTTTCTTGTATGCATGCTATACTAACTCTCATCCTAATCATAACATCTACTAATTCCATCGTCTTACCTGATAAATTTGCTATAGTTCATATGTCATATAATTAAAGAAAATCAAAAATTGGGAGAAAGACACCTATATATTTCCATACTATCGATTAAAACAAAAAAGTTAAATAAAAAAACCGAAACAAAATATGGGAAAATAATTAGAAACTAAGACTATAATTTTAATTGCAAATAAATTTGGGAGTAACTTAGTCTTAATGGAGACAGCAAGAAAGAGATGTCCGTTTTTTCTAATCTCAAACATTGAGATCCAAAAGTCATGAATTCTTTCTCAGGATTTCTTGGCAACCAAACGAACCAAAAGACAAAGGAAAATCAAGCAACAAGCAATATATTTAATAGTTATCAAAAGAAACAAAAAGAACTGTGAGACAACAAAAACTAGAAAAACAAGCAGTGTATACAGATTTATCAAATAACCAAATTAGAAACCATCACCAATAAATTTGCAATGATTTATTTGTCATATAATTGAAAAAGGAGAAATTTGCAGAAAGGCGCCTATAGAAATTTCAATATTATCAATTAAAATGAAAAAATATGGAAAAATGAAACAAAATATGAGAAAGTTAATTAGAAAGTGAGCTTATAGCTTTGATTGCAAAGAAATCTTAGAAAGAAACTTAGTCTCAACGAAGACTGCAAGAAAGAGATGTCTATTTTTTCTAATCTCAAGTATTGAGATCCAAAAGTCATGAATTCTTATCTCAAGTTTTCTTGGCAAACAAACAAATCAAAAGACAAAGGAAAATTAAGCAATGAACAATATATTACCAATAGAAAACCAAACAATTTGGAAAAATAAAATAAATAAATAAATAAATAAATATATATATCAAATAATAAAGAAAATATTGAACAAAGAATTGTGAGACAGGAATAAGAGCTACGAAAATCAGAGAGTGTATACAGAATTAACAAGTAACCAAATTAGAAAACCATCAATGATAAATTTGCAACAGTTGAAAGAAAGGCACCTACATAAATTTTAATACTATCAATTAAAAAATATGAAAAAATGAAACATAATAATGGAAAGTTAATTAGAAACTAAGATTACGAGTTTGATAGCAAAGAAATATGAGAGAAACTTAGTCTCAATGGAAGAGAAAGATAGATCCGTTTTTTCCGAATAAGAGCTACGAAAATCAGACAGTGTATACAGAATTAACAAGTAACCAAATTAGAAAACCGTCAATGATAAATTTGCAACAGTTGAAAGAAAGGCACCTATATAAATTTTAATACTATCAATTAAAAAATATGAAAAAATGAAACATAATAATGGAAAGTTAATTAGAAACTAAGATTACGAGTTTGATAGCAAAGAAATATGAGAGAAACTTAGTCTCAATGGAGGAGAAAGATAGATCCGTTTTTTCCTAATCTCAAACATTTAGATCCAACAGTTACGAATTCTTTTCTCAGGGCTACTTAGCGAACAAACCAAAAGCAAAGAAAAATCAAGCAATAGATAATAATATATTTATGAAAAGAAAATTAAACAATTTGAAAAAATTTATAAAATACTAAAGAAAATATTAAACAAAGAATTGTGAGAGAGAATAAGAATCATAAACACCCAAGAAGAAAATATAGAAGAAAATATAGAACCAAATCAGAAAACCATCATTGATAAATTTGCAATAGTTCATATGTCATATAATTAATAAAAAGAAGAAATTAGGAGAAAGGCATCCATGTAAATTTTAATACTATCAATTTAAACACACACACACACACACAAAACAAAAAACAAAAAAAAACAAAAAATGGAAAAACGAAACAAAAAGTGAGGAAGTTAATTAGAAATTAAGACAATAATTTTGATTACAAAGAAATATGAGAGAGAACATTAGTCTCAATAGAGACTGCGAGAAAGTGATGTCCTAATTAATTAATATATATGGCACTCCTCAAGGATGATAGCCTATCTTGTCAGCCCAACATGAAATTGCATAAAAGCTGCAATTTCAGCTCTATAGCACCTTCCACTAAATGCATCTCTTTGAAAAGTTTACTTGGACAATTTTTAAGCTACACAATGAAGTATGAACTACATCCATATTTACGGACCTCTAAAGCAAATAAATTAATGGTATTAAGCTTATGACAAAAACTGCTCACATAGATGATGTAATAGTATGGTTTAATATCTTTAAGTCTACAAAATTCTATTTAATCATATACTACTATCGCCTTGAAATCATACTTCCACACACATACACATTTGAGATTAAGTGGCCACAATTTCCACTACACATCCTCACTACAAGAAATATACCTAAACAAAGTTAGAAATTTAATGTGAGAGGCTTGAATTGATATTCTAGATTAATTTGAATAAGCTCAATGAAAAAAACAACTAATTAAAAATTCAAGCATTACTTGAAATACCAGGTAGATCAAGACTGGAAGCACTTAATAATCCAACACAATTTACTCGCACATAAAAAGTAATAGGATAACAGAAACAATGCAACTTGAGATAGGTCAAAACAAAACCAATAGGTTAGTAAATTTATAGCTCCCTTTAGAGAAATCAAGGGAATAAGAGAATAAAATATGCTACAGACATCAGCCAGATAGAGAGGGGAAGGGCAAAAAAGATGAAGCAATGCCTTTGACATAGGAAACAAACATATGAACAAAAAGCATGAAATACAAAATCTGAGGGCATGGAAAGAATACAAAACAACCACTACAAAGCATGGAGGAGCCCAACAAAGAAAAAAAATCTAACTAAACAAAAAACCCAAATTAAAATAATTTCCAAACTGTCTCAAGATTAACCAAACTTCCTTGAAGAACAAATTTCCAAATTGCATCGACAATGATATGGTTAAACATCAATCTAACTATTGATTTCCAAAATCTACAAACAAGGTTTCAAAAAGCAGTTTGCGGTGGTGCAGTTGCGAGGTGTAAAGGCCGTAGCGTAACGGTTGCAGTAACCAGAACCGTGAATTTTTTTATTTTTCATACAATTTGAAAAAAACTTATCTGATATGCATATTTATTTATTTATTTTTCCGAATCATATTTATTGAGATTTAAAATAGATTTTGATCAATTTTTGTTAGTTTTTAAGTATGATCCAATATATTTCATATTTTTAAATCACTATAAAAGGAGCTTTTTAAATTTTATTTCAATAGTTAATGACTTTATATGTCATAAATCCATATTGTACCTCTTATTTTTATTTATTTTTTAAGAATAATTAATTTTAAATGTCTACAAAATTATTTTTGACCAATATATGAACTAACTAAATAAAAAATATTTACAATTATTAAATGAAATGATTATAAAAATTTGATACATAAACAAAAATTATTTTTGAGCTACTGAATATTACAAAATGTATATAATGTATATTTTGTAAGCTTTTTTCTTTGGAAATGAAGAAGTTCAGAATATTGTAAATATGTGTAATGGTGTGTGACGGGCCATTACGTAACACCGAAACGGCCGTTACACGTGTGAATTTTCGTCACACCGCAAAAGTAGGTATAACGGGTCGCAACCATTACATAACACTGCTTTTTCAAACCTTGCCTACAAACCAAACGAAATTTGAACGAAATAGAAACCATATGAAAATAACAAGAAAGATGGCCATTCAAAAGTCACAAGATTCTACAAAACAAATTTCAGTCAAAAGCCAAATAAAAAATAAAAAATCCCTACCAATATTGACACCAAAATCAAAGCTCTTTAAGCTGAATTATGGTCTTCTTGATAGTTTCGAAACACTCAAGTATAGGGTATGCATCCCCAACAGCCAATCTGCTATCCAAACACATAAAAATCAACTTGTAACCAATTCCAAAATTTCAGAAAAACTGATTCAGAAAGGTTAAATTGAGGAATTAAAGGGTAAAGAATGAAACAGTGGCCAAAAAAACAAATGGCAAGTTGACAACATACCCAAGTCCTTCGGTAATGAAATCTCCAAACACCCTTCCAACTCAAATACCACTTGGGTGATAATTTGAGCAAATTTCATAGACAACCAAAGATACATATATAAATTTTTAAAACTCAAAATTCATGTTGTTTTAGTACTTGAATTTTGAAAAGGGATTAATATTTTGAGACAATAAAAAATGGAATAAGGGACTAATATTTTGAGACGGAAGGAGTATAATATGCTTATTTAAGTTGCATCATTAGGATTGTTTACAAATTTCAAGGAGCCATTTTACTAAGATATGTTTAGGAGCGATTTCATTTACAATGACAAGATCGCAATTCTAGTGAAGTGATTGATGATGGTACAAATACCATTAAAAAAACTATTGATGATTCAATTTTCTTGTGAAGTCACAGGAACATGATATACCTTCAGGACAACAAGCCTGGTTTGTCTTAAACTAGAGACATTGGCAAGGAATAAAAAATGATCCTGATAAGAGCCTACGAGTTCAGAACTGGAATTCTTCATGACATAACCAATAATTCAAAATAATGATTGGTCATAGATCTAGCAATAAGTTTCATATCATAATACTTTTAAAATGCGAGTCCTTAAGCAAAAGGTGCTTAGAGATTTCATACATAACAAATAGCTAAAAAGTGACAGTAATATAATAATATGAAGAGATTATATGAAGCAGAGGCACCCTCAAATTTACAACCTAAACTATGAATTTAATTATCTGACCACCGTTCCACTTCAATTAATCACATACCCAGATGGAAAAAAATTAACCCACCGATCAAGATATCATACCCAAATAAAATTAATGCAAAGCAAAGAAAAAATTAACTAACCAATATTCTTGAAGTCGGTATAGGGGTTAGGTTTTTAAATGCAGAAGAAAGCCGGTGATGAATGTGTCTGCTGGCTTCTGAATTCGCAGAACCAAGCGGAAAATTATCAAACGTCTCAATGCCCCCCTAAAGTTTAGGAAAAGTGATTATAAGTTATAATTTAACACATTAATATTTTATAATTGTGAGCATAGGTGGGGTTTGGTAGAATTTAAAAGCTGTTTATTTCAATTTTTAATTTAATTTAAGCTAAAAGCTTCTAATTGTGAGCATAGGTGGGGTTTGGTAGAATTTAAAAGCTGTTTATTTCAATTTTTAATTTAATTTAAGCTAAAAGTTTCTAATTGTGAGCATAGGTAGTGTTTGGTAGAGCTTATAAACTGTTTATTTTAGCTTTTAATTTAATTTAAGCTAAAAACTTGTGTTTGGTTCAGCTCAACTTGACCAACTTATAATTTAGGCCTCGTTTGGGAACCTCCCTTTTAGCAAAAAAGTCAAAAAGTTACTAAATTAGCCAAAAAGTCAACAACTCATACCAAAAAGTCAAAAATTCTCTTTTCTCTCTATTTTTTGCACATTTTTTCGTAAAAAGCCAAAAAATTATCCCAAACATACTAATTTTTTTTAGCTCATATTTTAACCAAATAGCTAAAAAGTTACTAAGGCCAAGTTTGGCATCTTCTAGAAAATCCAAAAAGTCAAAAAGTCACTATCCTATTTAAGTCACATCATCTCATTTAAGTCACATCACCTCTCTAACACATCACTTCAAACCCAACCCAAATCCAACCCATATTTCATAAAAAGTCAAAAAGTACACTTATTTAGTCTTCCCAAACTTGCCTTAAATTAAGCTAATTTTTAGCTCTTTTGAAAAGTTGGTCAAGGGTGCTTTGGTGTGGGGTGAAATGACTTAAATGTCCCTCCCAAACTTCATTATTTATGAAAATGCCACTATATATACTGTTTGATAATCTCTCTTGCCCTAACTCTCGCCTTTCATACTCTTCTCTCTTATTCTCCTCTCCTCTGGCGACCAAAAAGAAGCTCTACCAAACACCCACGAAAACGATCGTCGACCTATCTGATCGCACCAAATCGTGCTTGTAGAACAGTCGTTTACTTATCCAAGAACAGTCGTCCCCCTGTTTTCCGTTCATCTGCACCGAAAATGTAAGATTTCATGACTGTGATACATGTATGGACATCGATTAGGGTTTTGTTTTTGGTTATGTGAAATGGTGTCTTCTCGCTCTCTCTCTCTCTTTCTCTTCTCTCTCTGATTACGGTGAAATGTCCATCTTCTTCACTTTGTGAATAGGGTTGAAAACGCCTCTCTCTCTTCTTTACTCTCTGGTTAGGGTTGAAAACCTCCTTTTACTACGATTTATTATTTATTTATTTAATCATTAGATGTTTTGCAATGTGAGTTCTTAATTGTGTTTGTGCTTAATTAAGATTTGACGCATTCTTAGAACTTTGATAATGTTGATCGAACTAGAGGAGAAGCCAATTGAACCCTCTTTCTACTGTACAAAACCATAATCTTTAGGGACCAAGACATAGAGAAAGATTTGAATTTTTCTAGAGATCTACAATTCTGGTAGGAGAAAGAATTTAATAAAAATTAGGATAATTATTAACTGCACAAGGCTGGTTCTAGCCATTTGGGAAACTATTCATATTGTGGAATTAATATATATATATATATATTGATGACGCAAAATTCCCTTGATTTAAAAAGATAAATGATGGATTTGTCATTGCAGTAGTGCCAGCCAAAGGTCCTTCGATGTTTAAGTAACATTCCATTTTTTACATTAATCTCTAAGTAATTCATGAGTAAAGAGAGAAAGAGAGCGAAAGAATTATGGTTAGAATGAGTTGCAACATTTTCCTCTTTTAGTTGTTTTTTGTAATTGGTTTTTCCCATAGTGTGTCACATGGGCCTACTCATGACTCATTGACATTTACATAAACCTAATTAGTAAGTCGGTCTATTCTTACTCATATTTAGCTTGATTAGATTATCTTGTGAGGATCCGTATGTCTTGGACAATTGAATATATATATCCATTATTAATTCAAGAGTCTGAAATTTGGCCCACTACATCATGTTTTGCAAGAGAGAAGAAAGAGTAAGCTGGCATCCTAGCCTGAACTCCACAAGTATTTGATCTTTCAGTCTCCTATGATGACCATTGCATGAACTATAATATTACCAAATATTTGATTGACTTGAAGTCAAGGTCCAAGAAATTACATGGTGTTATATATATATATATATATAACATGAGACTCCCACTAATTTAGGTCTGTAAAGGGCATAAATTAATAGTATACATACCACTCAAAGACCCTGGTTGTTGCAAGGGATACCTTACCTGAAGAGACCTTTTTTTTTAGCCAGTTGGTTTCAACTACATGTATATTACCAGTCACAATCTAGTTCTTCAATGTTTCATAACTTTAGTTTTGCCAACTTTATACTAAGGTATTTTCTAAAATATTCACAAGATTTAATGGAAAAGAGAGCTAGCTTTATTAAAACATTGCAACCAACTTTGATGCTTTGAGAAACTACATTTGTCTCTCATTCAAAGGCTATGAGTTCAATCTTTGATAGATTTTGTTGAGGATATGTAAATAATAAAGTTGTTTTTGTCTTTAACAACTTAAATTTTTGTTGTAGATAGATTTTCTACCTTCTTTTAGAAATAACTCTCTCATATGAAATGAGATCAATGCACTTCAAATTTTTCTGGGAACAAATGGGTGCAAACGAATTGTCAATATATGTTAGAAACATTTTATTCAATCAATACTTCTTAGGTGCAATGTACTTACAATTAGCTTCCCAATCAATTTTAGAGGATTTGGATTCAATTCTTCCTAATTAATGCAGAGGCATGTCATCGTCTAGTAACTGTTATTCTAGTGGTGAGAGCTTCGACTTGAGGTATGAGGCTTTGAAATGTGATTGTGGGCTAAGAGTTGCCATAAGGGTTACCGAGTCTGACAAGCCATCTAAAGGGAGACTGTATTTCATTTGTGAGAAGAGAAATTGTCAATTTTGGAGGTGGTGTACCCCAAAATCTGTGACGATGGTAAAGAGGCTAAGGAATGAGAGAATTCTTGATCAAAATCAAAATATGGAGACTGTATGACTAAAAGTGAAGAACCAATGCTTGAACAATCCAATGACTTTCATGAAGCAGCTTGTTATGTGGTCTGCTACAATTTGTATTGTTATGTCAGTTTGCATTACTCTTTCAAATGTTGACAGTGCCGTTTAGAGATACCTGGTGTTTTGTGCTAATTGTACTGTTTAACCATGACATTGTACTAAACTTTATACCGCAATGAATGTTGACGTAGTTGCCAATGTATGGTTATATTTGTTGTACTGCATCTACGGGGTTGTAAATGCAGCACTTGAATGAATGAGTTTGTTTTAAAAAAAAATAAATCTTTATAGAATGAGTACCCCAGAGGAAAACACAGTCTGTAGTATCTGTAATAGGAAGAAACAAGGCGAATCAAGTCAAAGTTACCAAATGCCTTAAAGCTCACTGGAATGCAAAATCAAATGAAATTTTTATTAAGCTTTGTGTTGAGCAAGTGAAGGTTGGACACAGACCTGGTATTACTTAGAGTGGTCCAGGGTGGGAAAATGTTTGATAACTAAGTTCTAAAAGTATGACTGGAAAAGCATACCAACGAATACAAATGAAAATCATTGGGATGTGTTGAAAAAAGATTGGCTTTTTTGGAAATAATTTGGTTAAGGGGTTGAATAGGCTTAGGCGTGAATACAAGTTGAACTAGCTATATCTTAACATCTGCTGATGAGTGGTGAACACAAGAAATTTGAGGGTAAGTGAATTGGCTTAATGTACACTATTCTGGTTTGTTTTTTGTTTTTAAACAAGACCGGTGACAAAATTTTGTTACTTGAATGGTTAAATTTTCCTTTGTAATTAAAATAATTTGCATAAAGGTATCTCTTGGAAGCTGCTAAATTTTTCGGGCGTATGCC
>NW_021025312.1:1103009-1199672 GCF_004153795.1 Camellia sinensis | reverse complement strand
GCTGCAAGATTAAGGCTTTAAGAAGTGATCGTGGTGGTGAGTATGAATCTCCGTTTATTGAGACTTGTGCTCAATCTGGGATTATCCACCAAACCACGGCGCCTTATTCTCCTCAATCAAATGGGATTGCTGAGTGGAAGAATAGGATGCTAAAGGAGATGATGAATGCAATGTTGATAAGTTCTGGATTGCCACAGAACATGTGGGGGGAAACAATTCTCTCTGCAAATTATATTCTGAATAAAATACCCCAGAAGAAGGTGGACAAGACCCAGTATGAGTTATGGAAAGGCATCAAACCTTTTTATAAATTCTTATGAATGTGGGGGTGTCTTGCAAAAGCGGCGATGCCTACATCCAAGCGGGTTTGAATAGAATCGAAGTCAGTGGATTGTGTATTCATTGGATATGCACATAATAGTAGTGCATATCGATTTCTTGTGTCTGTTATTCCAGATATACACAAGAATATTATATGGAATCAAGAAATGCATCTTTCTTTGAAAATATATTTCTGTGTTGTCTCCAAGAAGGGATTCAGAGTTCCATGAAAGAGGTTAAAGGTGACAATGATCACATAGCTGATCAAATAGATGATCACTTAGATGATCAAGCTGAAGATGTAGATGAGCCAAGAAGGAGTAAGAGGGCTAGGACTGCAAAGTCTTTTGGTCTTGACTTTTTGACTTATATGTTGGAGGAAGAACCTTGAACTTTTCATGAAGCTGTGACTTCACCTAAAAGTCCTTTGTGGAAAGAAGCAATTAAGAGTGAGATTGACTCCATCTTGTAAAACCATACTTGGGAGTTGGTTGATCTACCCCTAGGCAGTAAGGCATTGGGGAGTATGTGGATCTTCAAAAGAAAGATGAAAGCTGATGGGTCAATTGATAAGTATAAAGCTAGATTAGTTATCAAAGGATACAGGCAGCGTAAAGGCCTAGATTATTTTGATATGTATTCACCTGTGACAAGGATTACATCCATTCACATGGTGATTGCGATGGCAGATTTACATGGTCTGGAGATACATTAGATGGATGTAAAGATAGCTTTCTTAAATGGAGATTTAGATGAAAAAATCTATATGGAGCAACCCAAGGGGTTCTCAGCTCTAGGACAAAATAAGAAAGTCTGTAAGCTTGTCAAATCATTGTATGGTTTTAAGCAAGCTCCCAAGTAATGGCATGAGAAGTTTGACAACGCTATGTTGTCAAATGAGTTTAAAATCAATGAATGTGACAAATGCGTGTATGTCAAAGACAGTGACGGATGTTATATCATTTTGTGTATATATATAAATAACATACTCATTGTTGGTAGTAGTGATAAGATGATTCGAACTACCAAGAGATTGTTAAACCCTAAGTTTGACATGAAAGATATGGACCTTGCAGATGTAATTCTGGGTGGTAAGATTACCAGTGGGCCAAACCGAACACAACAGTGAGAATAGAACGATGGTTGGAGTAATTCTTGGGTAAGGTCTGTTGTTTACATAAACGGCAGAATAGTTCAAGATTCCGTGTTCACTGGATAACCAGTAAATCCAATAGACTTCACTAAGAGGGATTCAAAGCCAAAAGCTACCTTTTCCGATGCTGGGGTTATTCTGTTGCATTCTTTCCGAGTCTTTGTTGTTAAGTGTTATCCGTTTGTTGTTATTCGGTCAATTTTTATTCATGTGGGGGATTGTTGAAAAATAATAGTTTTTTGGTGACTTTAATGCAATATTAAAGTGGGTGCCAATCCTCAATTGAGGTGGAGTAAAGTGTGTTACCTAAAAGACAACCTAAGAGGGGGGTGAATTAGGTTTTTACAATTAAAATTAATAATACCCTAATAAAAATTATGACTAGCACAATAGATAAATATAATTAATGAAATAAAAATAATTAAAACAAGTGTCCTAACAACTATGTCAGTTAATGATTTTAGCACAGTAAAAATGTGAAATATAGCTATGGCAATTTAAAATAAAATAAAGAGATAAGGGAGAGAGAGATGGCAATTTAAAATAAAATAAAGAGATAAGGGAGAGAGAGAGACAAACAAATTTATAGTGGTTCGGCTTCAACTCGGCCTACGTCTACTCCTCAAACTTCATTTGAGATTTTCCACTATCTTTTAGCTTCACAGGGGTGCTAGCAACCTCTTTACAAATGGAGCAATCCTCCACGGATTTTACACAGACTTCACAAGCCCAAACCCTTACAAATTTTAGGTAATTCACAATCACTTTCAAGATTTCAAGAACACAGTGTTTGCAACACTTTTACAAGATGAAATGATATTTTTGCTTTCAAAGAAAGCTTACAATAAATATCTCTCAAAGATAGATATATAAAATGAAGCTTTGATTTTTCTGTAAATCTCACATAGGAAATATGGGCTTAAAACTATAAGGCTCAGTGTATAATTTCTGAGAATAGATGTGAGTGATTATAGATCAAAGAATATTTTCAGGTTTTTTTTTTTTTGTAACTTGTTTACATTAGAAGCTTTCGTATAAATAATGAAAATTATAGTCATTTATAGCCGTTGTATTCATTTAAATTTATAGCCGTTGTAGTCATTTGAATTTATAGCTGTTTATAGCCATTGTACTTCTATCATTATCAATTTGAATATATTCCACTCCATCATTACAAATTTGAATATCTTCTACTTGAACCTTTTGGCCTTTTGAACCTTTATAGTCGTTTATAGCCGTTGTACTTCCATCATTACTAATTTGAATACCTTCCACTTAAACCTTTTGAACCTTTTGGCCTGCTGCTGTGCTAGACTGTTTGAACCTTTGTTTTTGGTTGTTTGAACTCCTGATGTAATCAAATATTAAATACATTCTAACAACATTTAGGATAAAGGTTTAGGTGAGAAATAATAGGACAAAATAAATTTTGATTCTATTTTTCTTTTTCAAATAAATCATCAAAATAATTTTTTATTAAAATATAATTAAATAAATCATCGAAATAAATTTTGGATTTTATTTTTCTCTTTCAAATAAATTAAAACATAATTAAATAAAGCATCAAAATAAATAAGTCTAACAATCTCCACCTTTTTGATAATGGCACACAATGATATTTTGATTTGATATGGGAGTAACAAGGGCTCCCCCTCAAGTCATGCTCCCTGAATTCATTTCTAAATACATAGGTTAGCACATGTGTAATAAATAAGTTTTAATCAATAACATGATATAAGATTAAGATATCAAACTATAAATACATAACATCAGATTAGTTTGAAAATAATACCATAATACATAACATCATATAATTTGATTTGGGAGTAACAAAGGCTCCCCCTAAAGTCATGCTCCATGAATTCATTTCTAAATACATAGGTTAACACATGTGTAATAAATAAGCTTTAATCAATAACATGATATAAGATTAAGATATCAAATTATAAATGCATAACATCAGATTAGTTTGAAAATAATACCATAATACATAATATCATATAATTTTCTCCCCTTGTGACATTATCAAAAGGAAATTATGGCTCAGAATCTAGAGGAGGAGGAGGAAAATGATAGTGATAAATGGTATCAAAAAATAGATAATCAAAATAGAGATATACATACATATATATATATATATATGTGTGTGTGTGTGTGTGTGTGTGATTTGCCCGTGTCTCTTTTTTGTTCGTCGAAAATCGCGTCGGACACGCGTCCTCGCTTTTGCGTCAGCCTACCGACAAAAGCTAGACGGGTCAATCAGTCAATCAGCTGCCTTGGCTCTCTCTCCCTCTTGTCGTCTTCTCCTCCGTCTTCTTCTTAATCACTCTCTTCGCCTTCTTCTTCCTCATTCGCTTCGTGAGAGAGATAGAACAGAGAGATTGAACAAAGCAGAAAGGTTGCCAAAAACTACTCTCCTTTCGATTACAATTTATATCTCTCTCTTCTACTACATGGCCTCGTCCCGTCCCCTAACTCTGTTTCCAGACCTGAATGATCCCGTAAGCACTACTGGGTCGAGTGCCCCAACTCCCACTCTTCCCAGCCTTCTTATGATGTCGATTGAGCAAATAATGGCAACTCAATCAGACATTGAAGCCAATCATTTCACACTGACGTCCTATATGGAGACGGTGACTGCAGTCACAAAATTGGCTCACTGACTTCAGAACAGGACGAGCGAGCTCCACCAAGTCAACGCCCAACTTGCTCTACTCCAGCGTATGTACAAGGATGCGCGAGTAGAGATAGGCGCACTGAAGGCTGAAAATAAAGAGCTTAAACAAAAGACCACCTCCATGGCCCGATTTGGAGCAATGTCGTTCTTGGCGTTTGATAGTCGGCAGGGAGTACTCGTTTTCAACGAAAGCACGGAGGCAGGGACGTCAAGCGTCGCCCAAGGTGATAAAAAGAAGAAGAAAGCGATAAAAGAGGCGAGTAAGTAAGATCGGCGTAGAGCCGGAAAAAAATGAAGGGTTTGTTTTTTTTTTTTTTTTTTTTAAATGTGTATTTTGATCGGCGTATGACCGTAAAAAAAATGAAGGGTTTTTTTTATGTAAATATTTGTATTTTAATTTGTTTTTGTTTTTATGTTTAAGTACTGAAAAATGAAATTAAAAACCAGAAAAAAATAAGAAAATTAAGCCCAAACAAAAACTAATAATGAGGAAAAAAATAAAAATAAAAGAAATTAAGCCTAATAGCAAAATAAATAAAATAATACCAGCAAAAAATTAAACTTAGGCCAAGTTTGGCAACCCAAAAATAATCCATCTTTTTATTTTTTTTATCACATCATCTCTCTACTTTTCTGCACATCTTTTCGTAAAAAGACAAAAAGTGCACTTATTTAGGTCATACCAAACAACCCCTTAATGGGACGTTGGTGTTGCTGGAATGGTAATGTAAAAAAAATACTATGAGGGTTTAAAAAAAATCAATGCATGCAAAGTTAATTTTACCTCAAGATGCAGAACCCAAAAAAAAAAAATTACACAGTTGAAAATAGCAAACTGTTAAGGAGAATAAATGTATGAAGGACTTGAGAGCATTCAACTGGTATAACTGTTTCCATATCAATGTAGCAATACACATATATCATTTTAACAAAAATTCAAGTTTCACAGTCATAACAAAACTTTTTAAGTAGAAATCGACATTCCAAACTCGCTACGAATAAAATTGAAGCGATCCTCGCTTAGGGGTTTTGTGAAAATATCCGTCAATTGCTTGTCGGTGTTTACAAATTCAAGTACAATATCCCCTTTTTGAACATGATCTCTTAAAAAATGATGTCGAATTTCAATATGTTTTGTTCGTGAGTGTTGAACCGGATTTTTGCTTAAATTGATGGCACTGGTATTATCACATTTAATAGGGATATGATCATAATGCAAATCAAAGTCCTCTAATTGTTGTTTCATCCAAAGTATTTGAGCACAACAACTTCCAGAAACTATATATTCAGCTTTGGCCGTTAATAAAGCAACAAAATTTTACTTTTTGCTAAACCAAGATACTAATGAGTTACCAAGAAAGTGACAAGTGCCACTGGTGTTTTTTCTATCAAGTTTGCAACCGGCAAAGTCGGCATTCGAGTAACTAATTAAATCAAATGCAACAGCTCTAGAATAAAACAGTCCCAAATTTTGAGTGCCAACAAGATATCTAAAAATTCTTTTAACAACATTGAGATGTGATTCCTTAGGATTTAATTGATATCTAGCACACATACAAACACTAAACATGATATCGGGTCTACTTGCAGTTAAATAAAGAAGTGAGCCGATCATACCTCGACATTTTGTTTGATCAATGGACTTACCTTTTTCATCTTTGTCTAGCTTAATGGATGTGCTCATAGGTGTTCCAGCTAGTCATACATACCAAACTTTTTGAGTAGTTCTTTTGTGTACTTAGCTTGGTTAATAAAAATTCCTTCCTTACATTGTTTGATTTAAAGCCTAAAGAAATAATTTAGCTCTCCCATCATGCTCATCTTAAACTCACCTTGCATACACTTAACAAATTCCTTACACAAGGTTTCATTAGTAGCACCAAATATAATGCCATCCACATATATTTGCATAATAAGTAAATCATCATTTTTAGTTTTAACAAAAAGTATTGTGTCAATCGTTCATCTAGAAAAATTATTTTCAATCAAAAATTTACTTAATTGTTCATACCATGCACGAGGTGCTTGTTTCAAACCATATAAAGCTTTTGATAGTTTAAAAACATGATTTGAAAAAGTATGATCTTCAAAACCTGGGGGGTTGTTTAACATGAACTTCATTATTCATAAAACCATTAAGAAAGGCACTTTTTACATCCATTTGATAAAGTTTGAAATCTTTAAGCCATGAAAATGCAAGTAGCATGCGAATAACTTCTAATCTAGCAACCGGAGCAAAGGTTTCATCGAAATCAATACCTTCTTCTTGATTGTATCCTTGTGTAACAAGTCTAGCTTTATTTCTTATAATTGTGCCAGATTCATCAAGCTTGTTTCGAAAGATCCATTTGGTACCGATAATGGTATGATCTTTAGGTTTTGGCACAAGTTCCCACACTTTGTTTCTCTCAAATTGGTTAAGCTCTTCATGCATAGCTATCATCCAATGTTCATCGAATTTGGCTTCTTGAAAGTTTTTAGGCTCAATCTGTGAGAGAAAACCCAAATTACTACAAATATTTTTAAGTGAAGAGCAAGTTTTAATACCTTTTGTAGGGTCACCTAGGATTAAATCCTTAGGGTGATTATGAACAAACTTTCATTCTCTTGGCAAATCATCATCGTTTCCTTATTCTTCTTGAGGTGGGAGAATAGGTTGTTCAATCTCTTTGTTCAACTTACATGGTTGGTTCTCTTCTTTGTAGATACTTGAATCTTCCACATTTGGTACCAAATCTATATTATCACTAACAATTTGCTTTTGAACAGATATGGTAGTTTCATCAAATGTCACATGTATAGATTCTTCCACAACAAGAGTTCTTTTATTAAAAACACGATAAGCTTTGCTAGTTAACGAATAGCCAAGAAAAATTGTTTCATCAGATTTTGAATCAAATTTACCTAAGTTATCCTTACCATTATTATGACAAAACATTTACAATAAAAAACATGCAAGTGACTAATGTTGGGCTTTCTATCATGTCAAAGTTCATAAGGAGTCTTTTTGAGAATAGGTCTAATTAATGCACGATTTAAAATATAGCATGCGGTGTGAACAGCTTCGGCCCAAAAATATTTAGGAAGATTATTTTCGCAAAGTATTGTTCTACTCATCTCTTCTAAAGTTCTATTCTTCCTTTTTACTACACCATTTTGTCGAGAGGTTCTAGGTGCTGAAAAATTATGTCCAATACCATGCTCATCACAAAACAATTCAAATTTCTCATTTTCAAGTTCTCTACCATGGTCGGTTTGAATATTAGTAATAAGAAAGCCTTTTTCATTTTGAATTCTACGATAGAGTTTTGTGAAAGAAGAAAATGTTTCATCTTTGTGTGCTAAAAACATAACCCATGTAAGTCTTGAATAATCATCAACAATAATAAGACAATAACATTTACCACCTAGACTAGATGTCCTTGAGGGACTAAATAAATTCATATGCAATAGTTGTAAAGGTCTAGTTGTGGAAATATGAGATTTTGATTTAAATGGTGTTTTGGTTTGTTTTCCTTGTTGACAAGCACTACAAAAATGACGTTTTTCAAATTTAATTTTTGGAAGTCCAATGATCAAATTCTTTCTCAAAAGTTTAGCAATTAAATTCATATGAGCATGACCAAGTCTTCTATGCCATAACCAACTATTTTCATTATTAACATATAAACATTTAACATCACTAGCATATAGATCATTAAGATGAAAAACATAAACATTATCATGGCGATTACCAACGAATAAAGCTTTATGATCATTTGTGCTTTCAATTGTGCAATGTGATTTATCAAAAATAACTCGATTACCTTTATCACATAATTGACTAATACTAAGTAGGCTATTATTAGTCCATCAAGAAGTAAAACATTTTCAATAGAAGGGTTAGGAGAAATAACGATGCTACCAATACCGATGATTTTTCCTTTCTTGTTGTCTCCAAAAGTAATAAATCCTCCATCTTTCGATGATAGTTTAGTAAAGAATGATTTATCTCCGGTCATGTGTCTGGAACATCCACTATCAAGGTACTACTTCCCTTCTTTAGCTTCGGACTTAAAACAAACTTACAAGATGACAATCAAGTGTTGGTTTTGGTACTCATAGTTTGTTGGGTCCTTCTTGGTTAGTTTTGTTAGATCCCTTAACAATCCAAATCTTTTTAATTTCCATGTTTATATTATTTTTGAATAGACAAGAAGATATATAATGGTATTTCTTTCTATAATAATGACAAGTAATATGAGAGTGAGTCATGAGAGGTGCCTTTTCAAAAATTGTATTGAGATTCTTTTATTTTTTAATAGGGTCATATCCAATGCCCACCTTATCGAAAACACATTTTGATTTCCAAGAAGCATGTTAAGATTATCTCTACCTTTTACAAAATTTTCAAATGTTTTTGTTAAATCATCAACATTGTTTTGTAAAGCAGTTTTCTCATTAGAGATGGTGCCAAAATCATTTTTCAAAACAATTTTTTCTTTCTTTAATTCTTCTACATTAATAGATAAAGATGCAACAGATTTCTTCAACACATTATTTTTGGCACAGACTTTTCTAAATTCATTTGATAGTTCATGGAATGCACTTTTAAGTTCTTCATAAAGAGTAGTTACCTCATCTTGAGTAGAGTCTTCATCTTCAATAGCCATGAGACGTAAGTTGGCTACTTCATTTTCAATTCCATCACTTCAGCTTTCATCTTCACTTTCTCCCCAAGCTGTTACCATGGCCTTTTTGTTTCTTTTGTAGTATTTTCCATGATTCTTCAATTTTGGGCAATCCATCTTCATATGTCCAGGATTTTTGCACTCGTAGCAAATAATAGACTCTTTCTTGTTATCTTTGTTGTACTCTTTCTTGAAAGGTCTTCTTCCTCCATAATTATTTTTCTTGAAGTGTTTTTTGAGATTTCTACTAAACATGGCATAACTTTAATCCTCACTGGAGTTTTCATGTTCTTCTTCATTTGATGAGGCTTTGAATGCAATTCCACTTTTCTTTTTGTTTTTAACATCCTCATGTCTTTCCATGGTAAACTCATGAGTCATAAGGGAACCCATAAGCTCATCCAATCCAAGTGTGGAGAGATCTTTGGCTTCTATAATAGTGGTGACCTTTGCTTCCTAATTCTTTGGTAAACACCTAAGAATTTTTCTTACCAACTCACTATTAGTATAAGTTTTGCCAAGAGATTTCAAAGAGTTTATAATTTCAGTAAATCTAATAAACATATTTGAAATAGATTTATCAGAGTTCATTTTAAAAAATTCATAACTATGAACAAACATATCAATACGAGATTCCTTTACTTGGTTTGTACTTTCATAAGTTACTTCAAGTTTGTCCTAAATTTCTTTTGCCGAAGCACAACTTGAAATTCTATTATACTCCTTAGAGTCTAATCAACAAACAGTGGTGAGTTTTGCTTTAGCATTGACTTGTAATAATTTGTGATCCCTCTCATCACATTCATCTTCAGTTTTAGGTACACTAATATTGTCTACTAATTTGGTAGGAATTTTTGGACCTTTGGTGACCATAATCCACATAGCATAATCAGTGGCTTGTAGGTATAAGATCATCTTTTCTTTTCAATGACTATAGTTGTTTTCGTCAAATAATGGTAGTCTATTGGTGGCTTGTCCTTTAGCTAAGGTTGCCATGAATCGAAACTCCTAGATGGTTACATTAAAACAAGAGTCTAGGATCTAATACCAATTGTTATCCAATGACAATCTAAGAGGGGGTGAATTAGGTTTTTACAATTAAAATTAATAATACCCTAATAAAAATTATGACTAGCACAATAGATAAATATAATTAATGAAATAAAAATAATTAAAACAAGTGTCTTAACAATTATGTCAGTTAATGATTTTAGCACAGTAAAAATATGAAATATAGCTATGACAATTGAAAATAAAATAAAGAGATAAGAGAGAGAGAGGCAAACAAATTTATAGGTGCCGTTTGGTAACGTTTTTAGTTTTCAGTTTATATTTGCAAAAATTTTAAAAACTCAAATAAAAACTTGTTTGGTAAATTTTTGATTCATAAATCAATGGTCTCAGTTTATAAATTTGGCAAAAAAATGTAAACTCAAAAAATGTGTTTCCGTTTTGAGTTTTGAGTTTTTTTTTTTATTACCCAACACTAGTCACCACCCGCCACCATTTTCTACCACCGTTTTCCGCCACCACCACCTGCCACCACCACTCACCACCCACTTGCCACCACCACCCACCTGCCACCCACTCGCCACCAGCTACCCACCACCCACCGTCACCACTTTCCACCACCGTCTTCCGCCGCCACTCCCCCCCCCCCCCCCCCCCCCCCCCCCCCCCCCCCCCCCCCCCCCCCCCCCCCCCCCCCCCCCCCCCCCCCCCCCCCCCCCCCCCCCCCCCCCCCCCCCCCCCCCCCCCCCCCCCCCCCCCCCCCCCCCCCCCCCCCCCCCCCCCCCCCCCCCCCCCCCCCCCCCCCCCCCCCCCCCCCCCCCCCCCCCCCCCCCCCCCCCCCCCCCCCCCCCCCCCCCCCCCCCCCCCCCCCCCCCCCCCCCCCCCCCCCCCCCCCCCCCCCCCCCCCCCCCCCCCCCCCCCCCCCCCCCCCCCCCCCCCCCCCCCCCCCCCCCCCCCCCCCCCCCCCCCCCCCCCCCCCCCCCCCCCCCCCCCCCCCCCCCCCCCCCCCCCCCCC
The DNA here is from genome assembly GCF_004153795.1 of Camellia sinensis. Lineage (NCBI taxonomy): Eukaryota > Viridiplantae > Streptophyta > Magnoliopsida > Ericales > Theaceae > Camellia > Camellia sinensis. The sequence goes on along the minus strand of NW_021025312.1, from coordinate 1,188,825 downwards.
CCCCCCCCCCCCCCCCCCCCCCCCTACTGACCCCCCCCCCCCCCCCCCCCCCACCATCACCACCACCCGCCACCATCACCCACCGTCACCCACCCATTCACCACCACCACCACCACCACCATCACCAGCCACCACCCGCCATCCACCACCCACCTACCACCACCATCTACCCACCCGTCACCACTTTCCACCACCGTCTTCCGCCGCCACCACCCGCCACTTGCCACAATTTTCTCACTATTTTTTATATTTTTAAATTTTTTTAAACATTTTGTCTAAATCAAACATGTTTGTAGTTTATGTTTTTCTATAAATAAATAAAAACCAGTTTATAAAATTTTTGTAAATATAAACTGAAAACGTAAACGTTACCAAACAGGCCCATAGTGGTTCGGCTTCAACTCGGCCTATGTCTACTCCTCAAGCTTCATTTGAGATTTTTCACTATCTTTTAGCTTCACAGGGGTGCTAGCAACCTCTTTACAAATGGAGCAATTCTCCACGAATTTTACACAGACTTCACAAACCCAAACCCTTGCAAATCTTAGGTGATTCACAATCACTCTCAAGATTTCAAAAACACAGTGTTTGCAATATTTTTACAAGATGAAATGGTATTTTTTCTTTCAAAGAAAGCTTACAATAAATATATTTCAAAGATAGATATATAAAATGAAGTTTTGATTTTTCTGTAAATCTCACACAGGAAAGATGGACTTAAAGCTATAAGGCTCAGTGTATAATTTCTGAGAATAGATATGAGTGATTATAGATCAAAGAATATTTTTAGATTTTTTTTTGTAACTTGTTTACATTAGAGGCTTTGGTATATATAATGAAAATTATAGTTGTTTATAGCCGTTGTAGTCATTTGAATTTATAGCCGTTGTACTTCTATCATTACCAATTTGAATATCTTCCACTCCATCATTACAAATTTGAATATCTTCCACTTGAACCTTTTGGCTTTTTGAACCTTTATAGCCGTTATACTTCCATCATTATTAATTTGAATATCTCCCACTTGAACCTTTTGGCCTGCTGTTGTGCTAGACTGTTTGAACCGTTGTTTTGGGCTGTTTGAACTCCTGATTTAATTAAATATTAAATACATTCTAATAACATTTAGGATAAAGGTTTATGTGAGAAATAATGGGACAAAATAAATTTTGATTCTATTTTTCTTTTTCAAATAAATCATCAAAATAAATTTTGATTAAAATATAATTAAATAAATCATCAAAATAAATTTTGGATTCTAATTTTCTCTTTCAAATAAATTAAAACATAATTAAATAAATCATCAAAATAAATAAGTCTAACACGAGCTAGAGCTCGAATATTAGGCTTGTTTAGTAAACGAGTCGAGCTTGAGCTCGTATAAGCTCAGCTCAGCTCATTTATCTTTATTAGTATATAAATAATATAAATAATATTTAAAATTTTTTTATCGAACTGAGCCGAGTCAAGCTGAAGTTTCATTAATATTAACAAACTGAGCCGGACTCGCACCTACTTCTTTATTGAGCCGAGCTTGAGTTTAGCAAAACTCCGCTCAACTTAGTTTGTTTGTAGCCCTAGTTGGTGTACTTGTTATTTTATTTTATATACATTTTTATTAGAGTTGGAAATTCTAATATACATTTTTTTTTATTATAAATAAAAAGAGTATATAATATGCATTCTTAATTATGTTATTTTCTTATTTAATTATGACTAATTTTCTTCTTTAATTATAACATTATTTTAATTATAGCTCATTAATTTTTTAATTATGTCACATATTATATTCAGTATTTTAAAAAAAAGGGGTAAATTACAGTTTCCCCTCACCTTTTGGAAATTACATCTCCCCTAAGGTTTAAAGTTTCATTATAGATCCCCCATCAACAATTTTATTTTTTTAAATACCAATTTTGCCCTCATTGGGTAAATTACATTGACACCCCTCACATTTTAGAAATTACAATCCCTTCCCTAAGGTTTAAAGTAACATTACCAATTGCCCCATCGATTAGTATTAGTTGGAAAAAAATTTCATTGAAAAAAAAAATTAATTGGAAAAAAAATTAATTGAAAAAAAAATTTGTTAGTAAAATTTTCAAATTTCTGTTTAAAAACCAACGTAAACTCATTTTTTGAATTTACGTTTTTTTCCTCAAATTTACAAACTGAGACAACCATTTATAAACTAAAAAAATTATCAAACAAGTTTTTATGACAGTTTTTAAAATTTTTGTAAATATAAATTGAAAACTGAAAACAAAATGGTTACCAAACAAGTTTTAGATGGTAAAAATGTCATAAAATTAACAGACAATTAAATAAGTTACCAACGTAAGAAATGACTTATCAAAAGATTTTTAGGCTATCTATGGTTTGATTTTTAGAATTTTTTTTTTAAATTAAAAATTAATTTGGTTAAGAAATAAAAAATAAAAAATAATTATCATTTTTATATAATTTTTATCTTTCAAGTGGTTAGAAATAATTTTTTACAAATTAAATTGAAACAACCATATGTATGTATATAACTTGTCCAAAAGTTAAAATAATAATTATTTTTTACCCTTAAATGATAATTATTTTTTATTTTTTATTTCTTAACCAAATTAATTTTTAATTTTTTTATAAAATTTATAAAAATCAAACTATACATAGCCTAAGAATCTTTTGATAATTCATTTCTTACGTTGGTAACTTATTTAATTATTTGATAATTTTACGATATTTTTACCATCTAAGACCTGTTTGGTAACCATTTCGTTTTCAGTATTCAATTTATATTCACAAAAATTTTAAAAACTGTTATAAAAACTTGTTTGATCATTTTTTTGGTTTATAAATAGTTGTCTTAGTTTGTAAATTTGAAAAAAAAAGTAAATTCAAAAAATGAGTTTACGTTGGTTTTTAAACAAAAAATTTAAAAATTTGACTAACAATTTTTTTTTCAAATAATTTTTTTTCCAATTAATTTTTTTTTCAATGAATTTTTTTTTTCAACTAATATTAATCGATGGGGCAATTGGTAATGTTATTTTAAACCTTAGGGAGGGAATTGTAATTTCTAAAATGTGAGGGGTGTCAATGTAATTTACCCAATGAAGGCAAAATTGGTATTTAAAAAAATTAAATTGTTAAGGGGGAATCTGTAATGAAACTTTAAATTTCAGGGAGAGATGCAATTTTCAAAAGGTGAGGAGAGAACTGTAATAAAAATAAATCTTAGGAGGTACCTGTGTAATTTATCTAGAGAATTATTGAGTAATGTTAGAAATGTTAGAGGTACTAAATTTTCTACTAAATAAATAATCAAATGTCTTATATAGGTGTAGGGTTCACAAAATTGCGGACCCTACACCCATGTGAGACATTTGGCAATTTGTTTGGTAGAAAATTTGGCACCTCTAACATTTTTCATAAAATTTGAGTAATGCTAGGGATATTAAATTTTTTACCAAACAAATAACCAAATGTCTCACATGGGTGTAGGGTCCGCAATTTTGTGAACCCTACACCTATATAAGACATTTGATTATTTATTTAGTAGAAAATTTAGTACCTCTAACATTTCTAACATTACTCAATAATTCTCTAGATAAATTACACTGGCACCCCCTAAGATTTATTTTTATTACAGTTCTCCCCTCACCTTTTGAAAATTACATCTCTCCCTGAGGTTTAAAGTTTCATTACAGATTCCCCCCTTAGCAATTTAATTTTTTTAAACACCAATTTTGCCCTCACTAGGTAAATTACATTGACACCCCACACATTTTAGAAATTACAATCTCTTCCCTAAGGTTTAAAGTAGCATTATCAATTGCCCCCTCGGATAGTATTAGTTGGAAAAAAAAATGAATTGAAAAAAAAAATAATTGGAAAAAAATATTTGAAAAAAAAATTAATTGAAAATTTTTTTGTTAGTAAAATTTTTAAATTTCTTTTTAAAAATCAATGTAAACTCATTTTTTGAATTTACGTTTTTTTCCTCAAATTTACAAACTGAGATAACCATTTTTAAACCAAAAAATTATCAAACAAGTTTTTATGACAATTTTAAAAAAATTTGTAAATATAAATTGAAAACGGAAAACGAAATGGTTACCAAATATGTCTCAGATGGTAAAAATATCGTAAAATTAACAAATAATTAAATAAGTTACTAACGTAAGAAATGACTTATCAAAGATTCTTAGACTATGTATCGTTTGATATTACAATAAAAAATGATTAAATACAAATTGAAAAACTTGGTCTAAATAATAAATCAAAGAAATTGTAACAGATACGCACTTGCGTTAAAAAGAAAGAAAGAAAGAAAAAAAGGAAAAAAAAAAGGTTCAATTGGGTCCCATAAAATTATACCCAACAATAATCTATACTTAATGGGTGTTTAATTTAATTTATCGTAAGTTAAAAATTTGATAATCACTAATTGTTTTTCTTTATCTTTTAATAATCTGGTTTTTAATTATTTTTTATTTTATTTTATTTTTATTTTGTGGGTAGAATGTTGACAAATTAACAAATTAATTTATTTTTAATTTTGCTAAATTAGTCATAAATTTTATATCAAAAATTTAGATATTACAGTGAAACTCATTATATGCTTAAAAAGCAACACACCCTAAACGAGAGGGACAACACTCCTAGCTACTAACCCACAAAATTTATACTTGGACAAAATAAATTTTATATAATGTAATATCCAATCACTCATATACTCCAATAAAACTAGCCAAGGAGTAAATTAAATTAATACAACTGACAATACAAATATAAATGAAGTATAATGGTGATACTATAACATGGTATTCGCAAGCAATGACACTTCTTACATTGGGTGGGATAACGAAAACCACAGAATTAGGATAGCGAAAGAACAGTTATTTACTTATTCTATTTATGATTTTTCTTAGCCTTTGTGTTTTCTTGTTTTTTTTTTTTTTTTTTGCTAGGTAAATTATAAGTTTTATACCAAAAATTAGATATTATAGTAATGCCCAGAGGCAACACACCCTTCAAGGAGGAAAAACACATACCTAACTTCTATACAAAGGCTCATTAACCTTTGTATCACTATTACATTTAATATTTGTTTAAGAATTAACATTCAATAGTTTTTTATGAAATCAAATCTCAAATCTTTCTCTAAAACATTAAAAGTACAATCACGTAAGCTATTGACATTAGAGAAAGTAAAAATTTGAGACTTCTAAAGACAAATTGGATCCTTGCGTGAATGCTAAAATGCATGGTCTAAAGCAAGTGTCCACGACTTCATTAAAATAGTGTAGAAAATGTGGTTTTTACTTAACATTATTTTATCAAGCAACATGAATTTAAAAAATAAGATAAAAAAATGTTTTCATTTAAAATTTTCAAAACTCATATTTGATTAAACAACACTTTCATTGTGGCGCTTTTTCGTGCAAAATAATGAACAAAAGTTGAAATAAGGTTAATAAGGTTAAGAAACATGCTATGTACTGTAAAATTTTATGATGAATTTTATTTTGAAATAAATTATATAGTGTAGATTTAAAATTAATGAAATGTGAGTTACATTTAAAATAATTATAATTTATAAATATATTTTTATAAAGAACCATGTTATATGCACCAAAATCAGTGCACAGTATGCACAGAAATTTTCACATGAAAGTGAGCCACACACATGTAGGATGTCAGTAAGAAGAAATGTGCTTTTTGGCCATTTTTGACGATGTGAACTCTTTTGCAGTGACAGTGATCGTGGCTGCTGTGTCCTGTTTCATAGCAGGAAGAAGAAGAAGATGAATTTCAACATTTTTTGTTTTTCCAATATGCTATTATTTCTTGTAGTGGGGTTCGAGGTTAGGAAGATGATTAGAGAGGCAAAACTATGCTAATGGTCCAACAATGGTAGAATTACTGTAGAATGAGCAGTAGCAACTGTCTGGGAAGTTGGAGAGTAAGCAGTTGGGTGAGAGTGAAGCAGGTAGCTCAAAAAGAAATGTATGATAGTGCACAAATGGGCAGCATCTCTCCAAAATCTCTAAAATTCCTCTCTTTGGACCTTGGGAAATGGGTCCTATTTATGGGCTTTTCCTTGGTACCAAGAGGACACCAAGTGGCCAAATAGAAAGAAGATAGGTGTCCCTAAGGATCACACAAAATATTCTGCCTTGAGCTACCAGGCTGAAAGTGCCACATGTCTCTCTACATGTACTGTGTACTATCTATTTGCCTCCGCAACTACCTTTTTGAACCTCAGCAAGTGTAGTTGCGACGGGAGTTTTTGGCGCTGCAACTCCCTTTTGAGGCTCAACAAGTGCAGTTGCGGCGGGAGTGTTTGCCGCTACACTTGCCTTTTCAGCTCGAACCTCAACAAGTGCACTTGCAGCAGTAAACCTTGCTGCTGCACTTGTCTTCTCAGTTATATTTAGCCAGTATATGCATTCTCAGGACTCTATTAGCCTGCTATCGGCTATGTTCGTGTTCACCTCAGTGAAACCTCCCCTTAGCCACCTAACTATAAACTCTCCAGCTTCTCAGGGCGAAGGCCACAACCAAGCCTGCTATCAACCATGTTGTGCCTTAGTACCAAGCCCAAGGGGGCTTCTTTAGTCCTACCTGTGCAACTGAGGCAAGTCCATGACCTGGGTAATAAAAAGGGAGTCCCTTACACTCGGGCTACCCTGCTCCCATGTTAGCGGGATCGTTGTGATAAACTGGTTTCTTTAGGCCTGTTATCGACTCCAACCAGTAAGTCTTAGGGCCTTCTATCAGCGCCAAGTTAATGAATTTTGGGACCTACTATCAGCCCTAGGCTAGTAATGCCTTGGGCCTTGCTATCAGCGCTAAGCATTAGCTTCTACTTGCAGAGGGAAAGCTTCTCCCAAAGGTTGCTATCACCTTGGCGGGATGTTCTTTTCGCATGTTAGTTGCGGCGGCTATAATTGTTGCGGCGGTCATTTCCCGCGGCAAGTTCAAATGGCAGAACCGACAATATTAGAGATGGTGGTGCAGACAAAATACCTCCTCAACTTGGGGGCTGTAAGTACTACCTCTGCAACTTAGTTGCTTTGGTTTTCTCCTCCCCCCAGCAGCTCCAAATGGTAGCGGCACAGACAATACTTGGAATGGCAGCGGTACCGACAATACTTGAAATGGTGGCGCTGAAACAAAGTGGCTCTGCAACTTGGGAACTGCAAGTGTCGCCTCTGCAATTTAGTTGCGTCAGTTTTCTCTTTCCCCCCCTCAGCAACTTCAGATGATGGCAGAACCGACAATATTGTGAATGGCGGCACTGAGGCAAAGTGCCTCTACAACTTGATCGTCACAAGTGTTGCCTCTGTAACTTGACTGCTGCATGTGTTGCCTCTACAACCTGACTTAGGCATTTTCCTTCGTGGAGTCCGTTTGGACCCTTGGTGGGTCGGACCTACTTCGGCCCACTGTTGGCCCACTTCTCTTGGGCTTTAGCCCATGCTCTTTTTTCATTCCTAGTCGCCTCAGAAAGGCGACCTCAGCACTTAGGCCTATACTTAATTTGAGGTTTAATTTCTGACCCTCTACATTTGCCCTATGCGCATGTGGGGGACACACTCCTTATTTCCCGCATGTGCATGATGTCAACAAGTAACCTAGGGGTTACGTCATTTGGGTCAGAAGTTGCGTCAGCTGGGCCAGGAGTTATGTCAGTTTTCTGTAGAGTCATAATGGCTCTGAAAATGTGTCTTTTGACTGACAGTCATAACGAGCCTAGGGAAGCATGTTGGCGTGTTTTTGCTGCTTTCTCTATAAATAGTGCCTCTTGGGTCCACTGGTTCTCCACTTCCGCCACAACACACTTTCTTGTCTCCTTGTCTTTTTCTCTCTCTGGTCCCTGCCTTCCAAAGTTTTCTTCTCTTTTCTTTATTCTTTTTCATGGCCACCACCAGACTTCTATTCGACAGGGTTGTCCTACTTAGCATTGAGCAGAGGAGGGCCCCATACTTCGGGGGGCTCGTTGACCCCTTCTGGAAGGCTGTTGATTCTTTTGCTCCTGATGCCCCTTCTCTGGAACAGCCTCTGCTCCCCTTTGCTGAGGCCTTTTTGGATGACGCCGACATGGTGAACCCAGTCTCTGTGCTGCGGTTTCGTGTAGAGCGCGGTAATTTTTCCCACTCATACATCTATTACCGCACTCATTCGGGCCCTTTAGTGGTCTGGTCTCTTTGGGTTGATAATATCATTGCAGATGATGGTTTCGAGCAGCGCTTGAGGGACGTTTGTCTCTTTTACGCCATTTTGATTTCAAGGGAGTTGTCCGTGCGCAAGGTTCAGACTAACACTGACACGGTTGTTTCCCACTGGAGCCACGACACTCATACATTTGTCCTGGCTTGCGGGGAGATAACCCTGACTCTTGAAGATGTTGCTATTCTTTTTTGCCTGAGCACTCGTGGGGGCTACCTCTTTGATCCCGCATCCCTGACTGCTGTTACTACTCTCCAAGGTGCCTTTTAGAGGAACGAAAGTATGGCTCTTGGTACGATCTCAAGATCGAGGAACTAATTCAAGAGAGGCCCAAGAGGAACAAGACCACCTACCTCTCTTGGCTGAAATATTTTTTCAAGGACATGCAACCAGTTATGGGTGACATTACCAAAGACAGTCACGAGTCCATAGTTGGGCCAGGCTACCGCAATAACTTGTACCTGGCCATCTTTGTTAGTTATTTTATTTCATTTTTTGTTCTTCCCAGCAACCCTACTAAGAGAATTAATCCCTTGGTGTTCCCTCTCACTGTCAAACTTTACAACGGCAGTTAGATCCCTTTGGCTTCCCTCTTCTTAGGGAATTTATACTCTTGTCTGGACCTCATTCATTCGGACATGGAGAGATCCATGGGCTGCTACGTATGGAGCTTTGTTCATACCCAGTTCCTGACCGCCTTCTTCTACGAGTAGTTTCCTTCCATAGGCCCCGTCCCTAAAGAGCATGAGCCTTTTTTTACTGATGAAGTCCTTGATGCAGAGGGTCGTCCTGTCTTAGAGGGACGGCCCGTCACAAGACAAGTGCGCTACTTTCTACCTTGTATCTCCAGGTGGTCTGGTGTTGGCACCAACAAACCTTTCGTGGATACATTGACCGCATGGAGGAGTGCGTGTTCCACCATTTTACCCTGCTTCTTCCAGGCATCTCTGTTGTTTCGTTCTATTTTTCTGAGGCTTGTCATGTTGATTTTTTTTCTCTTGACAGCGTCTAGGCCAACTCCCTTCTTGTCGCTGCTATGATACGCCCTGGGTTTCTGCCTGTATAGAACGAGGGGGGCATGTCCAGCATCGTCTATTGACCGGACAGGGTCCTTAGAAAGTTTAGCGTAGATCAAGGTGTCCCACATGCCCCCCTCCTCAGACAGATTTTCATCAGAGCTTTCAGTGGTTTGCTCGTGATTACATCGTTTTACTTGTGGAGGGTTTAGGCTTTATGGAGCTGCCTTTGCTTGGAAGAGAATGCACCTTCACCTCTATCAACAGGCTATTCTGGCACCGCAACCTCAACTCCTTTTTCAATTTTTGCAACAGTGACCCAGTCATCCTTGCAGTGGAACCCATTCCACAACCTGACTTGTCCCTTCGTCTCCTCTCTGGTTGCAAGAAGTAGGCCAGTGTATTTTTCTATTTCAAGCTTTTGTTCTTGCCTGCAGTAAAGAAGCCTCATTCGTCTAGGGCAATGTCTGTCCAGCCTCTGCAAGTTATTCTCTCCCAATTTGTAAACAATGCACATGACCCGCTCCTGCCTGAGGGCAATCCAGGAGGAAGCGACATCAGTTACTGAGGCCCGTTGTGATGACCGAGTGCGCTACTCATTTCGTTTTCCCTCATTTAACTTTACGTTGGTCATGTTAGGGTGTCGGTTGACTCGAAATCTTGTTAATCGATTGGGTTTGTTGTGTTCGGGAGTTTTTCTCAAAACCTTGTTCTTGTTTATTCTGGTGTTGCATCCACTTGTTTTGGAGGGTAAGGGTTCGGTCCAGAGTGCCAGAGGAAATTCTAGGCAAAAGGACCAGGGCCGCACGTGCGGGAATTTGAGGAATTCTGGTTAGCACACTGCATTATATGCAGGTGCGGGAGGAGGTGTGGATTGGGAGGGCCGTACGTACGGGAATGAGGGCCGCACATGTGGGAAGCACGCTCCACACGTGCGGGGGTGAGTGCCGCACGTGCGGGAATCTGAGGAATTTTGGTTAGCACACTGCATTATATGCAGGTGCGGGAGGAGGTGTGGATTGGGAGGGCTGTATGTACGGGAATGAGGGCTGCACATGCAGGAAGCACGCTCCGCACGTGCGGGAGTCGCTGTGTCTGAAAATTTTCTTTTTCTTCCTTCATTGGGCTGAGTGTATAACATTTTATACACCTCTCTCTCTCTCTAAAAATCTTTTTCTCCTCATTCTCTCTATATTTTCTACATCAAGACCCACTAAATCCTTGATTTCTCAAAATCCTCAAACATTTTGACCTTGGTTCCTTGATTAAAGTTGAAGAGCTAAGCTAGAGCTTCATTGTGTGCGGTGAAGATCGGGTTTCATCATCGTTGATCTTGGGGCTTTCATCTTTTTCTCTCCAAGAACTTGAGGTAGGGATTTCTCTTGGAGTTATATATATGTTTTTGTAAATTTTGGTCAATTTCGAGATTTCCTCCTTGTTTGACTTAAAAGTTTGTTTTTGGCTCAAGAAATTAGTGGTTTGAAAAAGGGGTTTATCTCTTGCTCTCTTTAAAAAGATGTTCTTGAGGAGTTGAATCACATTGATTTAAGAATGATGTTTTTGGTGAGATTTTACCAAGAAATAAAGAAATGCATTATTTGGGTGAAAAACCTAGAAATTTGGGGGTTTTGGTGGATGTTGAGAAATTATGAATTTACTTGTGTTAAATGAATGTTCAAGTGGAAATTTCATGATATTGGATGCAAAATGTCAAACTTCTTAGTATATGTGAATTAGTAAATTTTCTTGGAATCTATTGTTTAAGTATATATGTATATAATCTTGAAATAACAAAAGGTTGAGGATACATGAGATGTGGGATTGTTACTACATTTGGACAGCTATATAAATACATATGTTATATATGTGGAATTGTATTGGAAAGAAAAATGGAAATTGTGATCACAAACGGAAAATTTGTGGGAAAGTTTGTGAATGGTAGGACGATGCATAGTATGGATAATTACCTCATTACACGATTGATCATTTCATTGCATGGATTATTGTTGCATGAACACCCTAAATACCTTGCTTATTGTAAACATTGAATATGGGATTTGAAACTTGCATTGAGAAATAAATGTTGAGAAAAGAAACTTATTGAAATGTTTTAGGATAAATACATTGGTAAGTTCGGATAGAAGGTGTAGATGGAATTGATTAAGTAGTCCTGAGTGTCCGGGATGAAAAACCGAAAACACGAGTGGATGAGGTACCACTTCCCTTCTGGTTAGTAACCGATAAAGTGGGGTTTTTGGTAGTGCTAGTTATGCCTACTTGCAGACACCAACATAGGGATTACCTGAGTCGTATTTACCACCCCCGAATTAATTTGATAAACTTTAAATGTGTCAAAGATATCATAATATCATTAAGCATGATGTTTTTTTAAAAGGATGAAAAGAATGTGATTTCCTTCAAAAAAGCATAGCATGACGTACGCATCTCATTCCTTTAGACTTGTATAAAATGTATATACTTTGTTAAGGATTTCTCTACTGGGCTTTATGCTCGCCCCTATGGGATTTTGGTGCAGGAAAAGATGTGGCGAACCCACCAATCTAGAGCGTGGATATATGTATATAGAGCACAAGGCTCTGTTTTGTTGTGAATGTATTTTGTAAGCCTAGGCCTATAACTGTTTGAGTCTGAGAGACTATTTTTCTGTAACCGGACTTAAGCCTTGAAATTTGTAACCCTCGAGGGCATTTTATTTACTTTTGAATATGACGTTCCACATGCTATAAATTCATGTATGTAATATCATTGAATGTATAACTCACATGTGGGACTATTTTGTACAAACTTTTCAGATCAATGTTATGATAAATTGTGAATTGCTATTATTCTATAATGAATGTTAGTCGATGTACCTAGATTATGTTGGAAAAACTTTGGGGCGTTACACCGTGCCTCACCAAGTAGGAAAAGACTCTGGAAGGTATCCATACTTAGAAAATATTCTGCATTTTTCATACTTCTTTGGGCTTTTTATCTTTACTTTAGTAATCACATGATCTTTTTCCTTTTCAGGGCCCATCGGCTATACCATATTCGGGCCCCGGAGGTTTTTCTACTGCCATCAGAATTTAGTCATATTCAGATGACGACGACGACCTTCCCATTGTTTCAAGGGTCACAAGACTCAGAACTCGCAGAATGGTACTTTCAGACGTTGAAGAAGAACCAAGTGCTAAGGCTGAACCAACTACTAAGGCTGAGCCAGTTGTTGAGGTTGAGCCAGTTACTGGGGTTGAGCCAATTATTGGGGTTGAGTCAATTGTTGAGGTTGCAGATATGGAAGGAGGTCGTGATACCCCATTGCTAAAAACGAACAAGTCCTCCCTGCTGTGGAAGTTGCAATGGGTGGTGTAGTTGTTGAGGGTTCAGAGCCCCCAAACCCTACTAATTCTGTTCATTTTGACCATTCCTTCGTCAACGGGGATGATTTTGTTCCTGAGACTCCAAGAGAAGAGCATGGCATAAGGGAGCCACTGGAAGTTGTACCACCCCCCTTGGAAGTTGTATTTGGGGGTTCTTCCCAGTCTACTGAGTCTTTACTGGTTCTACAGACTCCACTTCCTAATGTCCAAGTTGATGAGGGAGGTGCAGATGTAGCGATTGTTCTTGCTGTGGGTCTCCCAAATTTAGTTCAACTTGCAGAGGTAGCTGTCAATTTAGCCACTCACGCTGATACTACCGCTGCTGGTACTTCAGACCCAGTTACCTCAACAACCTTTGAACAACTCGCTGACCTATACCCCACTCACTTTCCCGAGGTGCCAGCTAACCTTGGGGTATCTTAGGATTTTTATGTGGGCATGGACACTACTGTTGTGCCAGATTTGAATGTTGAGGACTACCACATGGACGACCTCTTTTCAGAGCGACATAATGGTGCTGGCAGCTTTGGCCTTTCTTGCGAGGTCAGTCGTCCAGTCGCCACCTAGCATCTATCCATTCCAATGTCGCTAGACAGTCATCTTCAAGAGAGGTGTGTCAGCCTTAGACCTTTGATCACTCTGCTAGTCTCCCTCTCGTGATTCAAGCTAGCGGTGGTGTAAGAGAGTCCCCTCAGTCCTCAGGGAGAGTTTCTTTTCTAAGTTATTGGGTCTCTTCTGAAGTTGCTCCCACTCTTGCCCGTATCCAGGCGTTGAACCTTGGCACCTTTACCGTTTTTAACGTTCCTGGCTCTATGGTGCAGACAGCGCTGTTGGAGTCACTTGCTAGTTTCATTCGCAACCTTGCTACTAAGAAGATTCTGACAACTCCTAGCAAGTTCGTAGAAAGTGCTGAGGCCAATTTGAGTGGCTTTGAGAGGAATGGTTTGGACCTATCGTGGATGAGGGATAGGTTTCAGACAGTCGATGGTTTCCTTGAGCATGCAAACATTGTGACAATGATTGCATCTTTAGACGAGACTAGCAGGGAGTGTGAGGGTGCCTTGGAGCAACACCGACAGAACCTAGCTCGGTTCAAGGAAAAGGACTCCGTGCTTGTTGCTTAGTTGCCTCGGGATGTGACCCTGATAGACTCCCTCATAAAGGGTTTGATTTGATGTATTATGGCTTTGTTATGGCTTTTTTTCTTTGTGCTTTTGTTGTCTCTCTCTTTTTTCTTTTCTTTTTTTTTTCTTTTCTTTTCTTTTTGAACATTGTAATCATGCTATGGAAAACTTTGATGTTTATGAGAAGCAAAGAGATTTGAGTAGTTGAATCTTACTTCATTGCCTTCCTTTTCATTGTCTTTACATATCTTCTAAGGATGAGCCAAAACTCTTGCTATGAACAGAACTTTGCCATGACTAAGTTTTTACAAGGATGAAATTTTACTAAGTATGAAAAACTTTCCCATACTAAGTGTTTACAAGAGTAACAGGTTTACTAAGTGTATGACACTTTCTTACACTTTGCTTTGGAAGTATTAACAGAGAAACTTTAAAACTCTTTTTTTGGACAAAAGAAATTAAGGAAAATACTCCTTTACATACTTAGCATTGATAGGACTAGTCCTGAACCCATCATCTACTCTTGTCGACTTGTAATACCCGCTACTGCTTACCTCAGCAACTTTTTAGATCTTGGCGAGAACTTAAGGATTGGTTGCCTCCGCATGATTGCATCTACTGTTTTCCACACCAAGTCCCCCTCATTGAACTCCCTATGTTGAACAGATTGATTCTAAGCACGAGCTATGGACTGATGATACTTTTCTATTGCTCGCAAGGCCCGATCTCTTCTTTCTTCGGCTGCCTCTATGTCATTCTTTCTGCTGTCTGGAACTAAGTGTGCTAACATATCCATTCTTGCTAAGGGTACTGCCAACTCAACTAGTAACACAGTTTTGGACCCATATACTAGGGAAAATGGGGTTGCCTGAGTTGGCTTCCTTTTTGACGTTCTATGTGTCCAGAGTGCTACGGGGAGTTGTTCAGACCATGTGCCCCCTACATCATCCATCATTTTACTCAGTATTTGGATGAGGGTTTTGTTGATTGCCTCAGCTTGTACGTTCCCTTGAGGATAGTACAGGGTAGACTTGTGGTGCTTGATCTGGTAACTATCAAACAATTTTCCCACATGACAATTCACAAAGGGGGTCCCATTATCAGACAACATCACCATGGGTATGCCAAACCTACAGATTATGTTTTACTTGATGAAGTTGGCCACTCCTGCCCCATCTGCCTTCCTCATCAGTATAGCCTTTACCCACTTGGTACTAACTTCAGTCGCTGCAAGTATCCATCTGTGGCCTTTGGATTGTTGCGCTATAGAACCTACTAGGTCAAATGCCCAAGTATGAAAAGGTAAGGGGTCTTAATGTTGTGCAGTTCAACCACCAATGCATGTATCAAGTTCCCAAACTTTTGATAGGATTGACATCACCTTACAAAGTTTTTAGTATCTTCTTCTATTGTCAGTCAGTAATAGCCGAGGTGAATAAGGTGCCCATATAATCGTTGCACTCCTTGATACTCTGCCTTATGGGCTTTCCTCAGCACTTCGTTTGCCTCATCTTTTGATAAACATGCCAAAGGTTCCCCTTCAAAGCTTCTGCGGTATAGTTTGCCTTGGTTAAGAAGCGGAGGGCCTGCCTCTTTACTCTAATTGCATTGGCTTTGTTCTCAGGCAATGTGTCGTTTCCAAGATAGTCAATATACTGTTGCCTCCATCCTCACTGTTTAAGAAATGGGCTTCTTCTTTTTTAGGATGGGACTAACATTTGACACATTGCCTCTACAACTCGATACTTTCCTTTTTCGTCTCTGGTCAGTAATAGCCTTGCCTTTGCATTTGTCGGTATAGACTGATATCTTCATCTCCACATGACTTAGCATGGATCTGCTTAAGTCTGTAAGTTACTTCTTGTCTGCCGATGCATCTTGCTAGCAGGTTGTTGGGACCACGAAAATACAACTCTCCTTTGACGAATCGGGCCATGGTTATTGCCCTGTTTGATTTTTCTTTGTTCTGTTTTCAGTTGTTGGATAATGTCTACTTTCCACCCCTCAGTACCTTGCTCTGTATGTCCTTCGACTAACACTGTTGGTGTTGTTCTTTTCTCGAGACGATGGCTATACTATCATCTAGTATATCTACCTTTGCCCCTAATGTAGCCAGGGCATCGGGGAAACGATTATATGTTCAAGGGGTGTGCTGGATTTGGACATCATCAAACTGAGTGAGCAGCTTTTGAACTATGGTGCAATACGGGGCTAACAGGGGCTCTTTCAAGGCGAAATCACCCATTGTTTACTTGACAACTAACTTGGAGTCACCCCAAATTTTCAACTTGCAGAGGCCTTTCTTTCGAGCAGCAATCAGACATAGTATCAACGCCTCATATTCAGCCTCATTGTTTGAACATGCAAAGTCAAGCTTATATGACAAATAGAACTTCTCCTCCTCTTGACTAGTGAGGTTTTGCCAGCTCGGCCTTTCCCAGCTCTAAAGGCTCCATCAAATTTTAAATCCCAATAAGTCTCAACCGTTGCTGCTGAGACATAGACCTCCCCAGGTAGGGGTACCTCTACAGGTTCGTGTTCACCAGATGGGAATTATGCTAGCAAGTTTGCAAGTGTTTGGTTCTTGATAGCCATAAGAGTATGTTATGTCGTATTCGGCTAGAGCCAAAAGCCATCTTGCCATTCTTCCGGTCAGAGTTGGCTTGCTCAGTAAGTAATGGATTGGAACACTTCTAGTCACAACTTGAATCGGGTGTGCCAAAAAATAATAGTGCAACTTTTGCGCGGTGAAGATTAAGGCTAAGCAATGTCTCTCAATTGGGGTATATCGTGATTCAGCACCATCGACTTTAAGGCTGATATAATATACTGGTTTCTCAACGCTGTCTATGTCTTGGACAAGTAAAGCTCCAATAAAGCGAGGTGTAGAGGTAAGATATAGTAGCAGAGGCTTTCCAGGTTATGGGGCAAGCATTGTAAGTGGAGAGGTAAGTGCTTGCTTCACCATATGGAATGCCTGTTGGTGTTCTTTCAACCATTCAAACTTGTGATTCCCTTTCAGCAGTGTCCCAAGGAAAATGTTATCTCAGGAAGGGCTGGGATGAACCTCCTAAGGTATGACACTTGCCTAGGAATTTCTTCAAGGCTTTTTGAGAGTGTGGCGGTGGCATCTCCATGATTGACTTGATCTTATCCCCATCTACTTCAATCCCCCGTTAGTGTACCAAAAAGCCAAGGAACTTGCTTGCGGCAACTCCAAAGGCACACTTGAGAGGGTTCATCTTTAAGCAGAATTTTTGACAACGCTGGAAAACTTTTTCCAAGCCGCAGAGGTGCCGATTTTCTTTGGTAGACTTTACCACCAGATCGTCCACATACACCTCTACTTTATGATCTAACATGTCATGGAACACTGTAGTCATAGCCCGGTGATAGGTTGCCCCTTCGTTTTTTAAACCGAAGGGCATCATCGTATAAAAAAAATTTCCCAAGGGTGTTCTAAAAGTTGTCTTTTTTGCATCTTCTGGTGCCATTTTGATCTGGTTATAACCACTAAACCCGTCCATGAAGGAGAACATCTGATGGCCCGCAGTAGAATTGACAAGTGTGTCAACATGGGGCAATGGAAACTCATCTTTCGGGCAGGCCTTATTCAGGTCACGAAAGTCTACGCAGACCCTGATCTGGCCGTTTTTCTTTTTCACAGGCACAATATTTGCTAGCAAAGTTAGGTACTTGTAGACGGCCTCGAGAACTCCCGCTCTTCGCGTCGCAAAGGGGCGCGAATTCCTTTTGTTCTGAGCTACTACAGTTCGGACTCATGTCACGGTTTTGAATCTAATCTCACAAAGTGCAATGTGAGACTGATAAATCACCAAAGAGTCCAAATTCGGAAAATCGTTTTGAAAAACTAATTTTTATAAAGAAGTGTCAAACATGGACTGCTTTGCCAGATACAGAGTCGCCACCTAAATGTTTTATTTTGGGGGAATTTAAAAAACCCTGACTCGTGCCTAAGGCCACATGTTCGTCATCACCAAAGTTGCCTCGGCTCGGGAACTTGGGTACGAGAGGGGAAGGTCACGCAATGAGCACCCCCGCTCGCCCGATCAAAGATTGGCCTGTATTAGGCATGATATTTTGTTTTTGAAAACACATGTGCTCTTATTCCGATTAATTAGCTAATCTTACTATGTGATGGGCACAGCATACAAGTATAGACTAGATCGCCTAATTTGGAACAAAACATTGCATGTTTGTTTGTTCGAAAACAGTTTGAAGTTTGCTACTTGTAAGTAAGCTAAGTCGTGTTTCGATGAATTGTTCCAATTCAGGTAATCCAACCTTCACCCACAGGCATTCAAGCAGTTAATCAAATAAGCAGTTAGCCTCATGGCAAGCATGCTTTCATGTCAATCAATAACACACATGCAGTATGCTAAAGCGTAAACACTCACAGTGTACTCCGAGCCAAAACAAAGAACTAGTTAGAAATCATGCATGGTCTTAGTTCATGTTAAGATGGCTAATGCAACACATGCAAAAATGCAGCTAAAATAGGCTCGGCTATTCTAGAATGGCATATGAAATGCAACTTGGTACATTTATTCAAATTGGAATTGAAATACAATGGAGTTAGTATGATGCGCCGAGCCCGGTGCATGCAATACAGATGAATGGATGCACGCATGCAAGCATAAGGATGCTAATTGAAATATGCCCTAAAACTAACCATCGTAAGTGGTTAAGTAAAAGGGAGAAAGAAATGGGGGTTAGAAGACATGCATCACACACACGCACGCTTATTACAACAGTTGGCCCTCTCGACGGAGGGTCCGAATAAGAAGCTAACTAGCTAATCTAAGCTAATTAAACTAATTATTACATCACAAAACTAATTAACTAACAAGCTAATTAATTAAGCTATTATAACACAAATAAGCAGCTAAACCCATTAACTACTTAAATACAGAACCAAAGCATAAACTAGCTAAGGAAAGCAATAAACAGAGGTCCTCGGGATAAGGAGTGCATGCATGCTAGGTCGCCTCGTTCGGAAATCCGTCGCGATGCCCCAATTTGCCTCTGTTTGCAACTGCTCTCAGAAACTTGCACCAAGCTCCAGAAAGCTTCCAACTCACCTTGGGGACCTGTGGGAGGGTGGCCGACCAGTTGTTGATGTGGAAGACCACCTGCCAACCACTTTTTGTTGTTGCAAACCAGAAAAAGTGGTCGTCCAGCTAGTTTTTCTGGCTGGCCGACCAGTTGTTGCTGCACTTCTCCAATTTGCTGCAACAGAGAGCAAGAAAGGGCATGACAATGTATTTGCAAGATATGTGTGCACAACCACCATCTCTATCATTTCACAAGCTCAAGGGAGTGTGGTTCTCGACCCTCGGGCCACTAGTCGCGCATTTCAATGCATGATGGCCGAGAGGTGAAGTTGCACAATTCAATATGAAATGAATGCACAAATAAACATATAAATGCCTAGAGCTCTATCATGTATGATCAAGAGTGTCGACGACCGAGAATTGAGGCACGTTTCATCACTTCAAGTATGAAACGTCCCTCATTTCTCGTGTTTGAACTAACACCTATTCCAAACACAATGCAACACATAGCATGGCATGCACAATGCTATGTAACATGGAGCATGCAAAAATGCAATGCAACACAAGCATGCAAATATGCAATATGACTTAAGCATGCAAACATGCAATGCAACATGAACAACCTAACAAGGCTAATGGCATACATACACAATGCAATGTAATATAAGCATACACAATGCAAAGGACATGGCATATACAATGCGATGAATCATATGGCATACTCAATGCAATGAACTACATGGCATACGCAATGCGATGTAATGTAAGCATGCAAACAACATGCAATCAAACATGCTCAATGGACTTAAACCAAGATGGACAGACCTCAGCCATGCCCAAATCAGTGGCCATAAGGATGAAACTAAGGCACAAAAAGGAAAGGCAAGCATGCACAATGCAATGGCCCATCAAGTAGGCCTAAGAACACAACTCTCAAGCATGATAAAGAAGAGATAAATATGTAAGTGTGACAACACTAAAGGCTCTGGAATCAAGTGTGAAATGATGCCAAATCATTCAAACAATACAAGTAAAGCATGCAAGAGGGCCTAAGACACAAAGCCATTAAAGGGACTACACAAAGGGCATGCAATACATGGCACAAATGATTGAACCAATCATGGACAAAACTTAATTAGGTCTAAACAAATACCAAAACATGTTGAGGTAAAGGCTTAAAGACCTAGGCATGCAAGCATACACACTAGGCCAAAAACAAGGCAACAAATGCACAACCCTTAGAGGCACTCAAAGGGTGAATGAAGTGGGAACATGGCAATGCTACATGTTCTGAAATAACATATGAAATGATGCCAAATCATGTACACAACACAAATGAAGCATGCTATGGTGCTCAAAACTTGAAGCTAGCATAGGCATTTGCACTACAGCTATGCAAAACATGAAGCATATGGAAAAGGCAACCTAAAACAGTCCTAGAACATGTCAAAATGATACTATGGAAGGAAGCCAAAGTAAGCTAGCATGAGAGGCATAAGGCAAGATGCATACGAGGCCAAAAGTAAGGATTACACTACACCTACCGAGACCAAGCATGGGATGACTCAACCAACAAAAATCAAAGTTATATTATGGCAAAATAACCCCAAATAAACATTGAAATGATAGGTTGCAAGCTTAGGCATGAAGGCATACGCAATGATTCATGTTAAGGCATAAAGGGGCAAACCCTCCAACGCTTTGAAAGAGTGACAAATGCAAGTGCATGAACATGAAACATGGACTGAAATCATATTACAAATGATGCCAAATCATTCAAATAGTCCAAGTAATGCATGATAGTGGACTTGATACACAAAGCTAATGCATGACTAAAACAACACAAATCAAAGCTAGAACATGCTAAAACATGGACAAAATCTTCTTAGAGTTAAGCCAAAAGCATGCTAGAATGACATGTTAAAGCATGATGCATGTTAGGCTATTGAATGGAAATGTACTACAAGTGCATGGAGCATGCAAGGGCCAACCAAACCAAACCTTAACAGAGGTATGACATGGAAAAACAACACCAAGAACATGCTGAAATGGACTTGAAACAAGCTAGAATGACATGCTGCTTCATGAAGCATACAAGACTAGTTTATGAGATTTACACTACAAGTGTATTAGGCATGCATGGAGTGACAAAACCAAGTAAAAATAGTGGTATGCCACAACAAAATAAGCCTAAATACATTCTAAGATATGGCCAACATAAGTTTAACAAACATGCTCACGCATGAGGCTAATGAAACAAGTATTGGGACCACCCTCTCCTTATTGGGACCTCAAAACACCACTTCCACCACTGAAATTCCTCTGAGTTTCAGTGGTGAGAAGGCCAAAACAAGGTGGTCCCAAAAGCTTAAAAAGAAGGCACAAAAGCAAGGCCAAACAAGGCCTAAGAGGGGGTAGACAACCCCCAACACAAAAGTGACCTTAAACAAACATCGCAAGGACTGAAAAATAGAACTTTTTATAGTAAGAAGTTAAGCTTAAATCAGCATGCAAATAGGTCAAAAAGCTTAAGCAAGAATGAGGGTTTAAGGAGTTAAAGGCTCACCCTTGAAGACCACCTTCAAAACTGCAACTCCAGCAAGTTTTTCAAGCTCAAACCAATCCAAAAAATCTAAAACCAACCCCTAAGCACCTCAGTAACAAAAGGATGGTGTTTGAGTGTGTGTTTGTGTGTTAAAGTATGATAAAACTATACTTTTAGGCACAAAAATGAAACAAAGAGAGAGATATAGAGATAAAGGTGTATCTATCACTCCCTAACACCAAAAGCTGAACCTGGAGGAGGAGGGAGAGGCTCCCTCTTATAGAGAACAAAAGCTCAAGCTTCTTGAAGAAGCTAAGGGTCCAAGGCCATCCCTCCATACGCGTGTATGGAGGATGGTTCTGGTGTCTTCCAGCTGTAAAGAAAATATCTTCAGGAAGCTGGTGAAAAGCAGCCAACCACTTGAATTGGTTGGCCAGCTACTTCTACTGGTCGACCGACCAGTGGAAGTGGTCGGCCAAGGCAAAAAGTGGTCGGCCAGGTGGGAGTGGTGGACTGCAACATGAGACCAAGGTGGTGGTGTGGTGGCCGACCAGAAAAGGTAGCCCAAAGACCAAGAAAACCAGTTGCCTGACCAAAAAATTGGCTGGCAGAAAGGAAAGTGGTTTACGGGGAGAGAAACTGGTCTCCCACCCTTATTCCACCTTCGAAACAAGGAAAACAAGGTTTGTACCAAAAAAAAATCAAAACGGATGCAAGACGAAAGTCCGGGAGGCAAGGCGCGCAACCGGGAGACTCGAAAACTAGTCTACGAGCACCAAAAGTGGTTTACGACCACAAAAGTGGTCTCCCAGACCACAGTGTCCCTCTAGGTAGAGGCAATAAGGTGTGGTTCAAAAACCATGCCAAACGGAGGACGTTAAGTGGTCCCGAGACAAGGCGCGCGACCGAAGGCTCCAAAAATCGGAAACTAGTCTCCAAGCACGAAAAGTGATCTACGACCACAAAAGAGTGGTCCACAAGACCTCTCCCTCCCTCAGGCAAGGAAAACAAGGCTTGGTCTGCAAACCGAGCCGAAACACAAAGAGTTCAGAGGCCCGAAGGCAAGGCACTCAGCCGAAAACTCCGAAACCTCGAAACGAGCACAGCATGCGCAATCACCGAGCGCTCAATCGATGATGTCTGAGTATTAAGGTCGGTCAAAAATGGGGTGTCTACAGTACTATATAGGCTCAATGAACTTGGCTCTTTGTAACTTTTCTACCTCTTCTTTAATCTTCGCCTCAAGGTCAGGGTGATACTTTTGAGCATGCTGCTTTATTAGCTTAGAGTTGGGAAACGTGTCAAGGTGATGGGTGACAATGGATAGGTCAAGATCAGGCATTTCGTCATGTATCCAAGAAAAGACGTCACTGTACCACTTCAGTAGTGTTATCAGTTCTGTCTTAGCCGTTGGAGCCATTGTATCACTGATAAACACGGGCTTGCTCTGCCCCGGTAAGTACTTCCTGCTGTGGTTTGGATCTGTCTTGTATGCACTCAGGAGTGGGCTTAGGGGTCTCCACTAACCTTTCTTGGGATTCATCGTCATCACACTTGTTGGTCTCAGGGCCATCCTCCCAGGGCATGAAGCCTGGCCCCCAAGACCGTCATAGGTAGTAAACTGTCATGCCGCCCTCACGCACATTAACAATCTTGCCCGGAGGACTTGTGAACTTACTGTTCCTCTTGTGCCCACTACTTTCTAGAGCAGCATCTGTATCTCGAATGTCTTCTCACTTCAGCAACTTTACCCTTGTAACTTTACCAGTCCTTGGAGTTTGTAGACGTCCCCGAACGCCCCGGGAGGATGGGTCCCGTTCTGTTCGTTTTGGGCTCACTACAGTTCGGACTCTCAAATTGTCGCGGTTCTAAATCTTGAACCAAAGAGTCCAAATCCGGCAAATCGTTTTTGAAAATAGATTTTTTTGTAAAGAAGTGCCAAACATGGACTGCTTTGCCAGATACAGAGTCGCCACCCAAATATTTTTTATGGGGGAATTTACGAAACCCTGACTCGTTTGCCTAAGGTCACGTGTCCGTCATCACCAAAGTTGCCTCGGCTCGAGAACTTGGGTACGATTGGGGAAGGTCAGCTATGAGCACCCCCTCTCGCCCGATCCGAAGATCAGCCTCTACTAACCATGATATCTAGTTTTGAAAGCGTTATGCGTTCTTATTCCGGTTATTAGCCTAGATTTACTAAGTGATGCACACAGCATACAAGTATAGACTGGGTCGCCTGAATTGGAACAAAACATTTCATGTTTGTTTTGAAAATGGTTTGCTACTCGTAAGTAGGCTAAAATGCAGATTTTGCCACCCTCGGGTGGGCTTAGGAAAACATGATTTTGCCACTATTTAGTGGGCTTAAAACTCACAGTCAATGCATTTTTCTAATTCAGATAATCCAACCTTCACCCACAGGCATTCAGGCAGATATATCACATAAGCGCATAGCCTCATGGTAAGCATACTATCATGGCAACACTCACACACATGCAAGGATGCTAAAGCGTAAATGCTTACCGAGTACTCCAAGCCAAAACCGAAACTAGTTAGTAATCAAATGCATGATCCTAGTTCATGTTAAGATGGCTAATGCAACACATGAAAGATGCAACTATAATAGGCTCGGCTATTCTAAGTTGGCATATGATAATGCTACAGCTAACACGTATTCAACTTAGAATTGAAATACAAATGCAGTTAATATGATGCGCCGAGCCCGGTGCATGCAAGACAAATGAATGATACAAACATGCGAGCATAAGTATGCTAATTGAAACATGCCCTAATACTAACCATTGAAAGCAGGTAAGTAAAAGGGAGAAAGAAGTGGGGGTTGGAAGACATGCACACACGCACCCACACTTATTACAAATTCGCCCTCGCTCGGAGGAACCAAAAGAATATACAAATTAATTAACCTACAAACTAATTAATTATTACAGACCACCTAACTAGTAGAAAGCAATAAACAGCCTCGGGAAGAGGGTCCGATGCATGCGTGCTCGAAAATTCGTCGCCATGCACAAGCTGCCTCTGTTTTCCTTGCTCTGCTCCTCTGAAAATTGCACAAGTCCCAAGGTACACTCCATGGACACTATGGAACACCACCGACCAAGGGGAATCACCACCGACCAAAGGGAGTTGGTCATCGACCAATTATGGAGCTCTCAGCCATAAATATTTGGTCGGTCGGCAGTATAGATGGTCGGCCGGCCAAAGATTCCTGCAGAAACCTGTTTTGACAGCAGCAGAGGACAGACAAGGCGTGGCAAAGTATTTTCAAAGCAATGTTTGCACCAACACCCTCCTTATCATGTTCATGACTCAAAGGAGGATGGTCCTCGATCCTCGGACCACCAATCGCGCATTTCAATGCGTGATGACCCAAGAAGCCAAAGCATGCAATTCAATATTAGAATGAAATGCATACAAACAAACAAGGGGCCCAACCTCAATCATGGTTAATCAAAAGGCAAGGCATGCATGCCGAATGCAACCTAAGCATGTGGGCGCAAGCAATGTATACTAGGCACACAACCTAAGCTAACAAGCATGCAAGGCACGGAACCAAGCCCAAGGACTTAAACTATGGTCATGTGACACATGAAGCAAATGACCAAAGCGGACCAAAATAGTCCCAAATCATGCCAAACTGAGCCCCAAAAACCAATTAGATGACATCTAAATGACCTAATCTTAGAGGCATGCACAATGGTACAAACATGGAGCATGAAACACCAACCTCTTAAGGCGTTAAAGGGGCATTAAATGCAAGCATACAAGCATACCATATGGACTGAAAGGACATGGTAAGTGGTTCCAAACCACTGAAACAAGCCAAGTAATGCATGCTCTACACTCACACACCCAAGGTTGACAAGCCAAAATGCAAGGTGGCTATACAAAGCATGTCATGGATGGCCAAAACAACCACAAATAGACCTTAGGCATATTAAAACATGCATAAAAGCTTCACAAAGCCAAGCCCAAACAAGTAAAGCCAAAACAAGTAAGCATAGTGGTCTAAATGCCAGATACATGTTAAGGCAATTTAATGGCATTACATGACAAGTATGGAAAGCAAGCATGGTGTGTCTAAACCAACTTAAAATAGAGGTAAAACATGGAAAAATACTACCAAATACCTACTAAGACATGGTCAACATGAACTTAAGAATGATGCTCACACATGAGGCAAAAATGACCAAAATTGAAGGCAACAAGGAGAGGGGAGCCCTCTCCTTATTAGGACCTTAAACCACCATCTTCACCACTAAAATCCCTCAAGATTTCAGTGGTGAGGAGGCCCAAGCGAGGTGGTCCCGGAGCTCACCAAAATAGCACAAAATGGGGGCCAAACAAGGCCTAAGAGGGGGTAAACAACCCCAAATACAAAAGTGGTCTTAAAAAAACTTCAAAAGCATGCAAAAATAGAGATTTTATCAGTTATACACTAAGCTCAAAATAGTGTGCAAGATAGGCTAAAAACTTGTGCAAAAACGGGGAATAAAAGAAAGAGAAACTCACCCTTGAAGGCCTTCTTCAAAATCAGCACTCCAGCAGGTTTTTTTGAGTCAAAACCAAGTCTTAAGTCCCTACAAGACCCTCCAAGAACCTTAGATGAGTGGTGGAGGTGTGTGCTTAGGAGTTGTGGTGCAAAGGGGCCAAGAACTATGGACTTTGGAGCTTGGAATGTAGAGATATGGAGGGAAGTGTATGGTTTTTGCCTTAGAAAAATTTCTTGGAACCCTTGCAATGGAAGAGGAGCTCTTCTTTTATAGAGGAAGAAGGGTCCAAGCTTCTCTTAGAAGCTTGGAGCAAAAGGGCCAAGAAGGCCAAGCTTCTTGGAGAAGCTAGACAAAAGGGCCAAGCTTCTTGGAGAAGTTAGACAAAGGGTTCACGCTTCTTGGAGAAGCTAGACAAAGGGTTCAAGCTTCCTCAAGAAGCTAAAACTAAGGGTTCAAAAGGTTCAAGCTTCTTCAAGAAGCTAGAACCAAGGGTTCAAATGGTTCAAGCTTCCTCAAGAAGCTAAAACCAAGGGTTCAAAAGGTTTAAACCCCCTCAAGAAAAGGTCTCGGCCAGAAAAAGTGGCCGATTGACCAAAATCAATGGCCGGCCGACCATCAATAGTCCCGATCGGCCATCACCAATGGCCGATGGCAAGGAAACAAGGCCGGTGCCCTCAAGCCATGGCCGGTGAGGTGTGGGGATGGCCTACAAGCTATTTCCAACCGTCAGAAGTAAAACAACAAGTGTTTGATGCAAAACCAAACACAAAACAAACAAGTCGAGAGGTCTTGAGATAAGGCACGTAGCCGAAACCTCCGAGAACTCAAGACGAACACAAACAAGGGTAATCATCGAGTGTTCGAACGATGACGTCCAAGTCTTAAGGACGGTCAAAAATTGGGTGTCTACAGAGTTTCATCCGTTGATAGCTCAGTAAAGAAAATTGCATCAAAATAGTGTGCCTCATCTATTCCAAATGGCTTGTCAGATGCATTTATTATCACTGTTCGCTTCTCTAACTTTACCTTTACGTATTGGTGATAACTCGACGGGATAGCCCCATATCGGTACATCCAAGTTGGGCCAAGTATCATGTGGTAATTCGTGTCCGTTTTAATCACATGGAACTTAGTTGCGGAGTGGATCTCACCAACTGCTAAGTCCACCACAACATGGCCTTTAGTAACTTTTTTCTCACTACCAAAACCTATCACAGTGATGGGTTGGCGGACCATCCTGGACTCTGGAATACCGGCCTTCGCAAAGGTGTCGGTAGTGATGATGTTTATGGACGCTCCGCCATCAAGGAAAACACGCTTGAACTCTACATTATTGATGTAAGCTGTGACAAAAAGATGACGGTTACGAGGAAACGGGTATGCTCTGTTTGCCTCTGAAAAAGTAATGGCCCCATAGTCTTCCTCGATGCGTCGAGGCACATACTCCTTAGCTTCAACAACTTCAGGATGATGCACTTCAGAAATGTTGATGAGGGCCTTGGTTGCTTCCAACCTGGCGGCTTGGCTTAGCCCCAACTGATCAAAGAAGGTACGAAACTTGACAGAGTTTTGCAAGGCATGAGCATGAGTATCCTCTGCGAGTTTTGCCTCCGCAGGTACTGTTTCAGGGAGTTGGCCAATTGGGATTTCTTCTAACTCATCATAGTAGGACGCCATGTGCACTTGATTACGCACATGCCCAAGATAGCCAATCATATGTACATTCTTCCCTTTTGGTCCTTCCTTACATCACGGTTACCGGTGTCTTTGAACTTTAGCTCATTTGCGGCAAATTTCTTCTTGAAGATACTTTTCAAAGTCCAATAGTCCCTAGTAGGATGTCTGGTGGCTCTGTGATAGATACAATAATTTGGGCTTTCTTTGTCCTTTTTGGTTGGTGGAACATCAACAGGGGACAAAGTAAGTTCACCATCGGCCATCCATTCTTTAACCAAGGCTTTGACGTTTTCAAGGCTGCAAGGATATGGATTTCTGTCCTCATAACTCTTCCTCTTCTGACAGGATGATGCCTCCCCTTGCGAGGGGCTCCCTCCTGTAGAGGTTACCATAACAACTCTGCTACTACGAGAGTGGCGGTAACTGTAATGAGATCTATGCAAAGGACCAGTGATACTGAGGTTCCTAGCTATCTTAATCAAGGTTGAAAAGGTAGGCAGATTATGGTTCACCAAGAAAATTTTGTAGTCGCGTATGGCACCCTCCACACATATGCTGACTAAGTGGGCCTCATCCACTAGTTCATGATATTCAATAGCCCCATCTTGGAACCGCTTGACATAGTCTAGTATATCTTCACCTTTCTTTTGGATATCTCGCCCAAGTGTGAGGGTTATAACTTTCTCTTGGACCTGGAAGAACTTTGTGTGAAACTTGTTTACCATCTCCTCCTAACTCTTGATCAAGTTGGGAGCCAAGTTCACACACCAGCTATAAGCCCTTTTGGTAAGTGATTTGGAGAACTCCCGAAGGCACAGAGAATGGTCACTACCCTGGCCACTAAGAGTTTCAATGAATCTCACCACATGTTCTCTGGCATTGCCTTGCTTCCTATCAAACTTGATAATTTTGGGTACCGTATACCCAATTGGGTATGACATGACCAATATCTCTTGAGAGTATGGGGGCCTGTAGATACCCCATTTTTGACCGTCCTTAAGACTTGGACGTCACCGCTCGAACACTCAGTGATTACTCATGTTTGTGTTTCGTTTTGAGTTCCCAGAGGTCTCGGCTACGCGCCTTGCCTTAGGATCTCTCAACTCGACTGTTCTGTGTTTGGTTGTCACCAAACACTTGTGTTTTTGCTTCTGAGGGAAGAAAGTAGCTTGTTAGCTACCCCTGACACCCACCGGCCATGTTTTGAGGCTATCGGCCATTGGTGAATTATACCATTGGCCGGCTGGCACTCAGTATGGCCGGCCGGCCATCTGTTTGGCCGGTGACCTCCTTTTCTGGTCGGTAGCACTTTTTTGCCTTTTTCAGGTATGATGCATGCCAGCTGGAATGCACCAAACCTGCCCCAGGGCATACATGTGGCTGTTTTGCCCTTTTTGCACCCTTTTGGTCAAAGCTTCTTGAGAAAGCTTGACCCTTTGCCAAAACTTCCTCAAGAAGCTTGCCAGCTGTCCTAGCTTCCTCAGGAAGCCTTGACCCATTTGCCCCATTTGCCCCCTTTTTTTGTTTAGCTTCTTTGAGAAGCTTCAAAGCTTTCCTTTGTCTATATATAGAGCCCCTCCTCCTCCTTTGTTTGGTTCAACAAAAAACCAGAGCTATGCACATATATATCTGATAAATATCATCCTCTCTCTCTATATCTCCCCCTCTCTCTTCATTTTGTGTGTGTTTGAGGGCCTAAAGTGTGTGTTTGTTCTTAGTTTTGCACTAAAACACATAGCATTACACCTTACTTCAAATTTGAGAGGCTTTGGGGGTTTGTTCTTGAGGTTTTGGACTGGTTTTGATCAAAAGAAGAAGGCTGTACTTGCTGTTCATCAAGGGTTCTTCAAGGGTAACTCTTTTACTTTAGATTCCCCAATCTTGCACTAGACTTTTTCCTATCTTGCTCATTGTTTTAGACTTTGTGTATAACTGAAAAAAGTCTTGTATTTGCATGCTTAAGATACTTTATTAAGGTTGTTTTGGTGTTGGGGGTCGATCTCCCCCTCTTAGGCCTTGTTTGGCCCTTTTGGTGCTCTCTTTGTTAAGTTTTGATTTCTTTGGTGTATTAGCCTTCTCACCACTGAAATCCAGTGGATTTTCAGTGGTGAAGAAGGGGGTTTGAGGTCTTGCATAGGGGAGGGACACCCCTCTCCCTTGGTCTCTCATTTTGTTCATGTTTTGGCTCATAAGGGTAACATGCATGTTTCGTTTGTATTTGGCCCCATTTCAGAGGTTTTTGGGTGTTATTTGGGCATATATTACCTCTATTTTTGGTCGGATTAAAGGCCCCTTGCATGCATAATATACTTGCTTTGTATTCCCCCATTTTGTCTAGAAGTGCATCATGCATTTAGGCCATGATTCTTGCATGCTCTAGCTTAACTCCATGAAGGTATTAGCATTATTTTGCCATGCTCAAGGACTATTGGGGGCTGTTTTAGTCATATTTGCCATGTTTAGGGTAGCCTCTTTGCATTTTGGCTTGTGAGCCTTGAGCATGTGGGTCTCTTGCATGCTTAGCCTAGCTTATTCTCATGATTTGGAATCATTAGGGACCATATTTCAGTCCATAAATCATGCTTGTATGCATACACTCATCATCTCTTTCATGCTTTAGGGGAGTTGTTTTGTTGTGCCTTGAAATGAGCATTATACATGCCTATGTGTTTTAGGCTTTGAGTTGCCATAACAGTGGGTTTTGGGACTTATTTTGGTACATTAAAACTCTGTTTTTGGTTGCATGATGCATGTCATGAGTGTTTGGGGTAGTTGTAGTAGAATGCTCCTTGTTTTGGGCCTATTAGTATGCATGTCTGCGTGAACATTTATCCATCCTTTTTGGCATTTTTGGTTACTGTTTTGGGAGTGGGTTGAGGTCTACCCTTTGTGTCTTAGGTCCACTATTGCATGATCATGTTGTATTGGTTTCATGTTTGCATTGTATCATACTTGCATGCTTGCATATTATTAGCCAGTTGCATTTCATGTCTTAGCTTATATGTTTGATTGCATTGTATTGCATCTCACATGCCTAGCATTGTACATTTGCATGTTTAGCTTGCATCACATTTGGCATGTTTTGCATCTTAGCCTCATGTTGCATCTTTGAGCCAAGTTTGTATACATACATTGCATTGTTTGGTTTGGGGTGTCAAACCAAACTTGAGGGGTGAGGAGTGTCCGTACTCCAAGTGACGAAACACATCTCAACCCTCGGTCGCCGACCCCCTTGACCTCAACATGATAGGGTGTTGGCATTCATGTGTTTTGTTTGCATGCATTTACATTAAGTTGCTGACTTGGCCTCTTAGGCCATCATGCATCAAAATGCATAATTGATGGCCCGAGGGTCGAGGGCCATGCTCCCTTGAGTCCATTACTTGACAGGGAGTGTGTCCATGCATACATTTGCCTAAAAATTCTATGCCATACACTGCTTGTCCTCTGCTGTTGTCAATTGCAGGTTCTGCAGGAATTTTTGGCCGGTCGGCTAAATACAGTGCCGACTGGCCAGGAATTTGTGGCCGATAGCTTATTCAGTGGCCGGTGATCATCTCCTTCGGCCGGTGGTATTTTTACTTGGTCGGTGGTATCCCCCAGCATCCAAAGAGCATACCCTTGGACTTTGGCAGTCCTCAGAGGAGCAAGACAGTGTTAACAGAAGCAGTAGTGCTATGGCAGTGAGTTTCCGGGCGAGACGAGTCAAGCACGCATCATTCACGCACCTCGAGGCGGGGTTGCGGCCACCTTTCTTTTGCATTTAATTTGTTAATTAATTAGAAATTTTTGTAATTAATTATTTAGCTTGAGAGTTAATTAATTAGGTGGTTTGTAATATTTATTCGGACCCTCCGAGTGAGGGCAATTGTGTAATAAGTGTGCGTGAGTGTGTGTATGTCTCCCAACCCCACGTCTTTCTTCCCTTTTATTTACTAGCTTTCGATGATTAGCCTAGGGCATGTTTCAATTAGCATACAGTATGATAGCATGCGTGCATCCATAAATTTGTCTTACATGCACCGGGCTCGGCGCATCATACTAACTGTATTTGTATTTCAATTCCAAAGTTGAATACATGTTAGTTGTAGCATCGTCGCATGCCATCTTAGAATAGTCGAGCCTATTGTAGTCGCATCTTGTATATGTTGCATTAGCCATCTTAACATGAGCTAGGATCATGCATTGATTACTAACTAGCTTTTGTTTTGGCTCGGAGTACTAGGTAAGCATTTACGCTTTAGCATACCACATGCGTGTAAGTGTTGCCATAATAGCATGATTACCATGAGGCTAGCTACTTATGTGATATAATTGCTTGAGTGCCTGTGGGTGGAGGTCAAATTACCTAAATTGGAATAATGCACTAAAACTGTGAGTTTTAAGCCCACTAGATAGTGGCAAAACCATCTTTTCTAAAAGCCCACTTGGGGTGGCAAAACCTGCATTTCAGCCTACTTGCGAGTAGCAAACCCATTTTCGAAACAAGCATGAAATGTTTTGTTCCAATTTAGGCGATTTGGTCTATACTTGTTTGCTGTGCGCATAATATAGTAATTCTAGGCTAATAACCGGAATAAGAACACATAACGTTTCAAAAACGGATATCACGGTTAGTAGAGGCCGATCTTCGGATCGGGCGAGAGGGGGTGCTCATAGCTGACCTTCCCCAATCGTACCCAAGCTCCCGAGCCGAGGCAACTTTGGTGATGACGGACACGTGGCCTTTGGCACCGAGCAGGGTTTCCTAAATTCCCTATAAAAAATATTTAAGGTGGCGACTCTGTATCTGGCAAAGCAGTCCATGTTTGGCATTTCTTTCAAAAAATCTATTTTCAAAAACGATTTGCCAGATTTGGACTCTTTGATGATTCATCGGTCTTGCATTGCA
Source organism: Camellia sinensis (assembly GCF_004153795.1). Taxonomy (NCBI): domain Eukaryota; kingdom Viridiplantae; phylum Streptophyta; class Magnoliopsida; order Ericales; family Theaceae; genus Camellia; species Camellia sinensis. The sequence continues at coordinate 1,156,371 of NW_021025312.1, read as the reverse complement.
CTCTGCGAGATTAGATACAGGACCGTGACACCAATTGAGTCCGAACTGTAGCATTGAGGCCCGAGGGTGCGTCTACAGGGCGTCACATCTGGGTCAAGGAGAGACGATAGTTGCTTCTTGCTACGTTCTTTTTCGGGCATAACTTGTATGTCGGCTAAGGTAACGAAGTGAGTGGGTTGGAATAGTCTAGTCTATTCCTGGGTAGCGGAACTGGCAGCTGTACTGTTCGCCTGGGGCACCACTGGAGGCACCTGGATTAGAGCTCGATTCCCAGGGAACAGATTAGGCACTGGGTTTGGAACTGCAACAGGCGGAGGTGCTTGCACTGGAGCTAGTCTAGAAGCCATGGCCATAATCGCCTCAGTGAGAGTTTGCAAAGCTGCTAGGATCTCCCTCTGCGTATCTTGAAGTGATTGGACTGCCTCAACCAAAACATTGTGGTCATGGTCCTTAGCATGTGTTGCTCCGCCATTGTAAGAGCCTTACTGTCGTGGGGGTTACTGAACCTCATCCTCTGCCATCTTTTTCAGTGAAGTGTGTAAGCCATTGCGGGTATGGACCATCAACAAAGCAGCCTCCATAGCAGAGTCGCCAGAAATATAAGGGGGTTCGAGGTTAGGAAGATGATTAGAGAGGTAAAACTATGCTAATGGTCCAATAATGGTGGAATGACTGGAGAATGAGCAGCAGTAATTGTCTAGGAAGTTAGAGAGTGAGCAGATGGGTGAGGGTGAAGCAGGTAGCTCAAGAAGAAATGTATGGCAGTGCACAAATGGGCAACATCTTCCCCAAATCTCCAAAATTTCTCTCGTTGGACCTAGGGAAATGGGTATTATTTATAGGTTTTTCCTTAGTACCAAGAGGAAATCAAGTGGCCAAATAGAGAAAAGACATGTGTCCCTAAGGATCACACAGAATATTCTGCCTTAAGCCACCAAGCTAAAGGTGCCATGTGTCCCTTTGCATGTACTGTCTACTATCTGTTTGCCTCGGTAACTACCTTTTTGAACCTTAGCAAGTATAGTTACGACGGGAGTGTTTGGCGCTGCAACTCCCTCTTGAGCCTCAGCAAGTGCAGTTATGGCGGGAGTGTTTGCCGCTTCACTTGCCTTCTCTGTGAGACCCCTAACTTTAGTAAACCCTATTAGGTCCCTAAATTTTGAGTGATTATAATAAAAACCCTTACTTACCCATTTATTCGCAGAATTAAACCCTAGAATCGAAAACACATCACGGATGAACCCATACCAACCCTAATCGACCCTGGAAGCTTAGAAATCATTTCTAACACTCTAATATTAATTATTTAACTCTCAAATTTTAGATTAATCTCTTTAAACCTTAACTTCCGGTTTTCAAAGTTTTTGTTCAATTATTCACCTTTAAATTCAAAGTAAGATAATACAAACCGAATTATTTTTCCTAACACTAATTTATTACCTTTACACTTGAAATAGATATTTTAATTAAGCCCAAGCCCTCACAATTTTATTAAATCGCACTTTGACCCCAAACAAGTACCATTATATATTTATACATACACTTGTACCCTAAAACCTTTTTTTAAACATTATTTTTTACAATTTTCAACATTTGTACCCAAAAAAAAATAATAAAATAAGCCCCTTAAATCACCATTTATGGCCAACCATAACTTATATACATACTATGAATGTACTTTGAGACAATTTTGCATGATTTAAGGAAAATATCTTTGACTTGGTACAAACTTATATATATATGTATATATGCAACTAGGTTGGTTTGATTAGGAGGAAAACCCTAACTAGATCATGTTTAAGAACCTAATTAAGGCCTCTAATCCTCCACTATTCCATTGAATTCAAACCAAATCCAAACTATCCAATCCAATTCCAACCAATGGGCATTTATGACCTTTTGCACCAAATTCATTATAAAAACAACCCCTTCCACAACATTTTACATGCAAGAACACACACATACACACAATATTTAGCTGAGAGACAAGAGAGGAAGGAGGGTGAGCTTGGTACAAGAGAGGAGAGGAAGAAAAAGTTTACTAGCAATTCCAACAACCCTCAAGTAAGCCACAACACAACTTTCTCTTATTTTTCCTTTCAAATACATGCTCTTAGAAGTTTAAAATGGTATTTTCAGATGTGTTTTGATGGCATTCTTGTGTTAAAAATGAAAGGTTTTGAGCCTTGATTCTACCATTTTTGTATTTCTTTTAATCGGTATAAGGCTACCTTTTTCCATATCAATCTCTCAAATTTCCAAAGGCACACCTTCACCTCAAATTTTTGAGTTTAATACATATTATTTATCATTTTTTCATCACAAGAGAAGTGGAAAATTTCCCCTAGTTGGCCTCTTTTCACACCAATTTTCTTATTTCAAGAATTGTGCTAGAAAAATCTATTTTACAACCAACTTCCAAAACTTCTAGAAAAATTTAGAAAAATCTTATGGACCTCAATTTTATGTAAAAATCTTCCTTAAGTAGTTATATTTCAAGTAAAATTGGTTTCATTGAAAAAGAGTAAACGGCTTGTGAGAAAATTCGATTTTCGTAACGGTCGACCAATCTGGACAGCGCTGGAGTGTTTCTTAAATAACTAAAAATTTAGGAAAGTTATTCCATTTCTGAAAAATGTTCTGAAAACTAGATAAAATTCCCTATGAATCATAGGAAGTTCGGGCTTGGAAAAAATTTGAAACGGGCCTTTTCATTTCAATCTTTTAGTGGTTTTGAATCTGGAAATTCTGTTTTGCCTTGGTGATATAACAGATGAGAGTTGTAGATTTTATCAAAGTAAGATCAGAGTTATTTTTGGAGATCCATGGAGAAATATCAAGATTAGAGTGTTGGCGACGAAGGAGATTGATTTGAGGTAATTCGGGTGGTATACAATATGCTTCCTTTAAATCTCTTGCAAACAGTGTTATTTTAATCACCTTCAATTTGTACTCGTCTTGATGATTTTGATAATTTGATCAATTCTGTGGAATTATCCGTTGTTGATTCATTTGATTACTCTAGTCATTTGATGAACTTTGTGTAATTATTCTGTGTTGGAAATGTTGATTTGTCTAGCTAAATGACGTGGAAATGCTCCGTATATAGATCGAATGGACTTTGCCAATATGCTCTGTACCAATAGCCCTTATAAGCGATTGTGCTTGGGTGAGGGGGGTGAGGCTAGTCACTAGTCATGTACTAAGTAGGACCAGGTATTTGGTTCTGGATAAATTATCATATGTCGAGTTGACTTGTTTGTGCAATTTGGTAAATTGCCTGGTATCTCGAATTGAATCATTTGTGTAATTATTAGATCCCTGAGAATTTGTTCTTTATCCAAGCTTTGTTACTCCTGTCATATTGTCTACTTCCCGAATTAAATTGTAACGCCCTCAAAATAATAACATCAAACCCATCAAATAAAGTATTCATTGACATATGAAATATCCACAATCTTCTATTCATCAGAGTTTCATTACAAAAGTATTACATGTTAACAACAAAAGCAAAATGCCCTACGGGCTTACAGCTTTCCAAGTTAACACTTGGTTACAACAAAAGAGTACTAACTCACCTACACCTTAAGCCCTCGGCTTGAATATACATGTAATACATCAAAAAGGAACTTAAACAACAAAAATCTGTCCGCCTCTAGCCTCCCAAGCTATGACCTTGGAGGTGGCATGCTACCTATATTAGTTTAGTAGCAAAAATTGATCATGAAGTGTGTTGCTTATTTTTTTTTTTTTTTGCTTTTGCTTTTGCTTTTGTAGATGGAATTGTTTTGAAATGTGTTTTAAAGGTGAATTTTGGCAAAGACTAGACTCAATTATTCAATTGATTGTAAAGCATTGCCAGCTTGTTTCTGCTTAATTTTAACACCCCAGGGTATGATTTGTACATTTGAGGTTGTAGATGTGCAAATATCATGAGCTTTCTTGTGACTTCATCTTCACAAATATAATAACTATGTATTCTATTTTTATTTTTATAAATTTTGTTGTCTTTATGGACATGTAGGGTTAATTTATTAGTAACTCTATTTTTTGATGATAAGAATGACAGACCAATATGAAGAAACATACAACCGATGGAAGAGACTAAACAAAGATAAGAAAACCATGTTACTTTCTGCCAAATGAAGAAACAATACTCTAGCAACTTTATTCTAGAAACAAAACAAAGCTACTACTGATGAATTAAAATCAAAAGGACTACTACCATTTCTCTACTCTTGCTGCGTTTGGTATGTGACATGAAGCTTACTACTATTGTTTTGTAGGTCCTAGCTCAAGTCAAGCCACACAAAAGCAGACAAGGGGTCCCACATATCTATAATTACCATTTCAACCCTTAGGTCCCATTTTCATCAATGATTCAACAATCATTCCATTTTTTTCTATGCCAAACATGCATCTAGGTTTATTATGAATAAAACCCCAACTTTTGTAAAATAACACAAAAGCCCCAAACTTTCACAAAATTACCAAACCAAGCCCAACATCTCAAAATACCAAAATTTAAAGACAAAATCCATAGAGAGGAGTAGGATATCCCTACCTCAAACCCGGAGCCTCAAAGGAGATGAAGACCAAAACCAAAATGCTCCAAATCTCGAAATTTTCAGATCAAAAGGAAGCCCTCGACGATCAACGACTTTTTTTGTAAAGGCCAAAGATGAGCAAATCACTCATACTAGATCAAAACCTAGAGAGAAGGTAGAGTTCTAGAGTGAGAGGCTCAACAATGGTGTTTTTGGAAAAGTAGGAGAGAGAAGAGAAAGTGAAAAAGTGATTTGAAAAGTCAAAACACGAAGCTTTAACCCAGTCGCCCTGCTCGAGCGTCCAACGCCTCGCTCGAGCGTCACTCACAGACTCCCGCTCGAGCGGCCAATCCCCCGCTCGATCTCCGAATACACACTCCCAGAACTTTTGCAGACAGGTCTCCCGCTCGAGCTTCCAACTCCCCGCTCAAGCGTCACTCACACAAACCCGCTCGAGCGGTCAATCCCACGCTCGAGCGTCGAACACTGCATAGGAAATACTGGATGGGTGAAACTCCCGCTCGAGCGCCAAAGCCCCCGCTCGAGCAGACAAGTCAAAATCTGGGCAACTAGTTTTAGTTTCTAATCTCAACCAACCTGTAACAAACCTGCCCTACACATCCTATAACTCAAATACAAGGTAAGAAACGATGTACACAAGGTAATGATCAACTACTAACATCCATGGACACATGTCCGGATCACTGTAAGACAAGGGTAAACCCGGGATCGCTATATAAATTATGTTTCAGGTGTAGAGCAAATTTAGTGGCGGTTGGAGTTGAAGAATTTAAAGGATTATTGAGTTAGAGATTTTTGGACTCACCACTATATATTGTTTTTAGATATTTGTATAAGTTATATTTTGGAGACATTTGTGTAATTATTTTGGAGACAATTTTGTATTTTTGGGGTTATTAATTAGTTTTAGGTTTAAATTTGAGGCTGAGTTGATTTGTTAACGGCCCGAAAGTTGGGGCGTTACATTCTCAGCTTGAACCTCAGCAAGTGCACTTGTAGCGGTAAACCTTGCTGCTGTACTTGCCTTCTTAGTTCTATTTAGCCAGTACATGCATTCTCAAGACTTCATTAGCCTACTATCAGCTATGTTCGTGTTCACCTCAGCGAAACCTCCACCCTTAGCAACCTAACCACAAACTCTCCAGCTTTCCAGGGCGAAGGCCATAACCAAGCCTGCTATCAGCCATGTTGTGCCTTAGTACCAAGCCCGAGGGGGCTTCCTTAGTCCTGCTTGTGCGACTAAGGCAGGTCCATGATCTGGGTAATGGAAAGGAAGTCCCTTACACTCAGGCTACCTAGCTTTCATCTTCGCGGGATTGTTGCAATAAACTGGTATCTTTGGACCTGCTATCGACTCCAACCAATAAGTCTTGGGGCCTATTATCAGTGCTAAGTTAATGAAATTTAGGGCCTGCTATCAGCCCTAGGCTAGTAAAGCCTTGGGGCCTGCTATCAATGCCAAGCATTAGCCTCTACTTGCAGAGGGGAAGCTTCTCCCAAAGGTTGCTATTACCTTGGCAGGATGTTCCTTTCGCATGTTAGTTACGGCAGGTATAGTTGTTGTGGCAGTTATTTCCCGCAGCAAGTTCAAATAGTAGAACCGACAATATTAGAGATGGCAACGCCGATAAAATACCTCCGCAACTTGGGCACTGCAAGTACTACCTCTGCAACTTAGTTGCTTCGATTTTCTCCTTTTCCCAGCAGCTCTAGATGGCTGCGGCACTGGCAATACTTGGAATGGTTGCGGTACCGACAATACTTGAAATGGCAGCATTGAGACAAAGTGTCTCCACAACTTGGGCATTGCAAGTGTCACCTCTGCAACTTAGTTGCGTCGGCTTTCTCTTTCCCGTAACTTCAGATGACGGCAAAACCAACAATATTGTGAGTGGCGGCGCTGAGGCAAAGTGCCTCTACAACTTGATCATCGCAAGTGTTGCCTCTGCAACTTGACCACTGCATGTGTTGCCTCTACAACTTAAATTAGGCATTTTCCTTCGTGAAGTCTGTTTGGACCCTTGGCGGGTTGGACCTGTTTCGGCCCACTATTGGCCCACTTCCCTTGGGATTTAGCCCATGCTCCTTTTTCATTCCTAATCACCTCAGAAGGGCAACCTCAGCACTTAGGCCCATACTTAATTTGAGGTTTAATTTCTGACCCTCTACATTTCTCAATTTGAGTTCCACATGTACTACTTTGTTTTCGCTGCAAGATATTTAATGTACCTTTTTCTTGTAAAAAATGTTATGAATCCAATCTTATTAAAAGCTTGTTTGGGAAGTTAAGGTTTGGGATTTGTTGGCTAAAATAGTCACAAAAAAACAAAATATATTTTTTATCCCAATAACACAAAATATCACATTCAACCCATAATCATTACATTCTTTCTCTCACAAAAAGTCAAAAAATTGAAAAAAGCCAAAAAATCCTTCCCATACGAGGCTTTTTAGCCCCAGGCCAAAATAACCAAAAAGTTAAAAAGCCAACCCACTTCCCAAACGAACCTTAATTCATAATTCATCTCAAATATGTTTGTGTAGTAGTGATTAAATCCATGACGTGTGGAGACTATAAATAAAATGAATTTGAACCAGTAATCCATTTTTTTGAGTAAATTCTGAATTTATAAGTCTGGATTTATAATATTATTATTTTCTTATTAGTCAGTTGGTGATTTTATGATTTATGATATTGAGGAGTGCTAGGGATGTGTTTCACAAAATTGGAATACATTTGAGACAATATGGTGTGACTCACATGCAAATTCCAAATCATATGGCACTTACTTTTGTCTCACATTTGTGTTTCATTATGTGGAACACATCAATGTTCCTAAAATTATTGTATGGGATTGTCATCAACGTCATAGGAATTGCTTTGTAGGTCATTCGGCTCATTTTATAACACACTTTTAAAAAAAAAAATAGGATAAATAATAATTTTAGTCCTAAAGTATGTATTTCTTTTTTGAAGTTTTAATTTTTTTATTTTAATTCTTAAAGTTGTCAATTTAAATTAAATTGGTACAATTCTAAAAAGGTGTTTAAATATTTCAATTCAATTATGGGCCTTAACGTATCAATTTTATCAATTTCATCCTTTAATATTGTAAAGTTATGTTTCATTTTCTTCATCAATGTTTCAGGATTAAATTGACAAAATTAAAATTTTAAAGACTAAAGTGAAATGAAACATATACTTTAAAAATCATGTCTATTTTATTATCATTCCATTAATTATTTAAACAGTCAATTTAGAATTTGATTAAATTGAATCAAATTAAAAAATTTAAAGATAAAATTGACAAAATTAAAAGGATCAAAGTGATAAGAAAACGCATATTAAGAATTATATATGTATTTTATCCAAAAATTTATCAAGACACCCGTTGGATAAATTTCTTTTCATAATGTACTATTGACAAGAATATGAAATCATCTTTCTTATTTCACACAATCAACTATTGCAGATATTTATACACTAATATAGTTACAACTGATCTAACGAACTAACTAACCAATCTAACAAACTAACTAACTATGTAACTGGAGGTGTAGTTGTAACTGTAGGTGTAGCAGTATGCTTATCAGTCCCCCTCAAGTTGATGGGGCATGGAAGTACCAATAACTTGTCTTTAAGATAGTGAAACCAAGTTGAAGAAAGGGGCTTAGTAAATATATCTGCTATTTGATCAGCTGTAGGAACATAGGAGAGGGCAATTTGTTTAGACACAACATGCTCACGAATGAAATGACAATCAATCTCTATGTGCTTGGAGCGAGAGTGAAAAACAAGATTGGAATCAAGAGCCATAGCTGAAACATCATCGCACCAAAGGACTGGAATAGCAGAGTAAGAAATAAAGTGATCTTTGAGTAATTGCTGAATCCAACACAGTTCAGCAGCAGTATGAGCTAAGGATCTGTATTCTGTCTCAGTGGAGGAGCGTGAGACAGTGGCTTGCTGCTTAGCAGACCAAGAGATGAGATTAGGACCAAGATAAACACAAAACCCTAAGGTAGACTTCCTATCCACATAATCCCCAGCCCAGTTGGAGTCAGAATAAGTATGGAGAACAAATTGACCTGAGCTAAACTAAAGCTCATGAGTAAGGGTGCCTTTAACATAGCGGAGAAGCCTTTTAAGGAAAGAAAAATTGCCAACTGTAGGAGCATGCATATGTTGACAAGCTTGGTTGACAGCCAAGGTAATGTCAGGCCTGGTGATGGTTAAATATTGAAGAGCACCAACTAGGCTTCTGTAGAGAGAAGGCTGAGAATAAGGGTGGTCATCTGCAGGAGAAAAAGTAGGTTTGAGAGCCATAAGAGTAGTGCATGGCTTGCAGTCAACCATGCCAGCTTTGAGCAAAAGATCAAAAGCATACTTCTGCTGAGATACAAAATAACCCTGAGAAGAAGCATGAATGGAGATACCCAAGAAATAAGAGATATCTCCTAATTCTTTCATAGAGAATGCTTGATGCATTTGATGAACAAGGTTATGAAGAACAAGAGAATCACTCCCAGTAAGCAAGATATCATCCACATAAATGAGAAGGATAGTAATGGAGGTGGATGTGTTTCTGACAAATAAAGAAGAATCAACATGACTGAGAACAAACCCTTGAGAGAGCAAGAAGGAAGAAAAGGTAGAATACTAAGCTCGTGGAGTTTGTTTCAAACCATAAAGGGCTTTCTTCAATTTGCATACATGTGTACGATAAGAAGAATCAATGAATCCTTGAGGTTGATCCATATAAACTTCTTCTTCCAAGTGCCCATGAAGGAATGCATTAGAGATGTCCAATTGTTTAAGAGGCCAGTTATTCTGAAGAACCAAACAAAGCAAAATTTGAATGGTAGGTTGTTTAGCTACTGGACTAAAGGTCTCTTGGTAATCTATACCCTTTTGTTGAAGATAACCCTTAGCCACCAACCTAGCCTTATAACGAGCAATGGAGCCATCAGAGTTCTTCTTAATACGAAAAACCCATTTGTAACCAATGAAGGATTTAGAGGAAAGTAAAACAACTAAATCCCAAGTACCTTGTGCGTACAGAGCCTGAAATTCTGCATTTATAGCCTGAACCCAAATGGGAGACTGTAAATCTTGTACCGCATTCAATGCTTTGTAAGAGACAGATCAGGAAATGGAGGCTGAGAAGCAGTTTGAGAGAAGTGAGTAGCCTTAGATCGAGTAACCATAGGATGAAAATTTTGAAGGGAAGAATTAGGAATAGAAAGAGGAGCTAAAAGCAAATCAATAGAAATAGATTGAATAGGTATGGAAACTGCGGGAAAATGAAGGATAGGCTCCAGACTAGAAGAGAAAGGCAGAGGAGAAGAAGCAGGAGGACCAAAAATAGGGGCAGAGGATGAAATATGAGGCAAAACAGGATCATGAGAAATAGGCTTAGAAAAAGCAGAATCTGTTAAAAAAAAGAAGAAGATAGATCAGATAAAGAAGAAGGTGGTGCGTTGGAAACATGAACATAACGGAAGCAAGACTCAATGAACAAAACATGCCTAGACACATGAATTTTAATTTTTAATGGATCTAAGCATCTATAGCCTTTAGTAGTAGGGTGGTAACCAATGAATACACAAGGAGTGGATCGAGGTTGGAGTTTGTGAGAGACATGGGGTCGAAGCCAGGGAAAATATTGACAGCCAAACACTTTAAAGAATGAATAATCTGGCATAGTGTGAAACAAAAGCTTAAAAGGAGACTTATGACCAAGACATAGACTAGGCAGTCTATTAATGAGAAAAACAGCAGTAGCAATAGCCTCAAACCAAAAACAAATTGGCATAGAAGACTGTGATAACAAGGCAATAACAGTCTCAGTAATATGTTGATGTTTTCTCTCAGCTATGCCATTTTGCTCAGGAGTGTAAGGACAACTAAGTTAATGAATCACACCATTTTGAGCCAAATAAGCATCCATTTGTTTATTAACAAACTCAGTACCATTATCAGTCCTTAAGATTTGAAGATGAGTAGCAAACTGATTTTCAACATAAGCTTCAAAAGAAAGAAATGTGGAAAAAACTTCACTTTTGACATGCAAAAGGTAAATCCAAGTAAATCTAGTAAAGTCATCCACAAACAAGAGATAGTACTTAAAACCAGAAGTAGAAGCATGAAAGGGGCCCTGTACATCACTATGAACAAAAGAAAAAGGCCTATTTACAGTAGTAGAAGAAAGCTTAAATGGTAATCTATGGATCTTAGAAACATTACATGGACTGCATGAAAATTCAACACCATTATTTTTTAAAGCAACAGGTAAATGTTTGACAATATACTGCATTTTCAGGGAAGAAGGATGGCCAAGTCTTTGATGCCAAGTGGACATAGAGACTTGAGAAGGAGAGTGAGCAATGCAGGCTTGAGAATGAGGAGATGAAGAAGGGAATGCAAACTGATAAAGCCCATGATGATTAGAGCCTTTATGCAAAACCTGTAACAACCCAGACCCATGATTAATGTTAAACCATGCTTAATTATGCCTAATAATTAATTAAAGTTAAATGTTGCATCATATGTTGCCTTATATGTGTTTGTTTCTGTTTAATGTAGAAAGATCTGTTCATGTTTCCCTTTCAGTTGCGAATTGAAGGCCTTATCGGCATCCGATTCAGAAACTAACTTGATTTATGTGTTAATTAGAATTTTTAGAATTTTATGGTAGGTTTAATTGAAATTCGATTCGGAACGATTAAATTAGAGTAACTAGTGCTCAATTAAGACTAATTGATGAATTCTTTAATCCAAGCCTAACTAAGGCACTAGTGGACTCTTATATGCATCCATACACTCTCATTTTATTCTTTTTAAGCTACAACACATGGAGAAAGAGAGAGACCAAAAGTGAGAGTGAGTTCAACAAGGGAAAATGAGTGAATTGCTAGGAATTGTTGGAAACTTGAGGATAGTTTAGAAATTTAAGCCTCTACACTTGTGAATCCAAAGTATAAGGCAAGAATTCGAGCCTTTAGTCTGGTTTTTGAGTTGGTAAGTTCATGAATGCAAGAGAATTAAATTGAAATTGAACTAGAATGAAGGAGTATAAATCATACCATACATGCATGCATATTTCATGACATTTTGAAGTTGTCTTCAAAGAATTTTCTCTCACGCATGTTGTAATTCTAGCATGGTTTGAAGAATTCATACCATTTCTCACCATTGGCCCTAATTTGATCATGTTTTGGAAGCCATGAACCCAAATGAATACATATACGTCATGTTCATATCATGTTCTTATATTTCAAGTTGAATTTTTGCACAATTGACCTACTCTTGGGCCTTGATTTTGTGAAAGGATCTTTAATTCTTAATGTTTTCAAAGTCTAAACTTGTTTTCTCAAGTTTTGGGGACCAAGAGTTGTGTTTTGATGAGTTAGATTCGAGTTTTGAGCTAGGGATTGCAATCTGGAAATTCCAAATTTTGTACTTCCGCTCGAGCGAATGAATCCACGCTCAAGCGACCACTCTGAGTGCGTGTACTTCTACTCGAGCGACCAGAAGTCTGCTCAAGCATGAAATGCAAGCTCCCAGAAGTTCTTATGTTTTGCAATCCACTCAAGCGACACAAGTTGTGCTCGAGCGAGCATCGAGCGAAAAAAGCAAGCAACCAGCACTTTTACAAAAGTTTACAGACTGCTCGAGCGACGGATCTTGCGCTCGAGCGACCACTCACATTTTGCATGTCCGCTCGAGTGCAAAAAGTTACGCTCGAGCGAGGACTCTGTTTTCAGCAAGTTTTGTCAAGTGTTTTTAATTACATTTTTGCATCCTCATTTCATCCTAGGCATACCTAGGCCTAGATTAAGGCATACTAATGAGAATAAAAGTAGAGACACACCAAGATAAGAAAAGAACATAGTAAATGTTTCCAGGTGTGTAATTCAATATGATTTCGTTTTGTACCTATGCAGGTCACGCGCCACAAGATATCTGAGTTGCCTACTCTATTTAGCTATTTGGAGCCACCTATTATTTGTGAGTAATAACTTTGTAAAGTTATGTTAAACTTAATTATTTTCTGATGATACGACATGATTAGTTTCTGAAATGCTATGTTTTGTGTGAATGAACGAACGTCCAAGTTTCTGAAATGTATTTGTGGCATCCTTAGCATCATATGATATGCGTGTCTTTATGGGTCATCAGAAACGTCTCTGTGCACACGAGTCATCGGAATGCCTTATAGCTGTCCGTTTGTGGGTTATCAAAATGCCTTCACGGCTATCCCTTATGGGTCATCGGATTTGTTAACGCTAATGGATGTGCCACGTACTATGATGTGAAATGTATAAACTCTGAAAATGAATATGATCAGGTATATAAATCTGTTTTTTATTTGAAATCCGTATATGCATAAAACTCTGATTTCTAACTCTATGATGGATATCATTTATTAAAATCTTTACTCTGTTATTATTCACTGGGCTCCCGCTCACTATTTATGTTATGTATGTTGGTGACCAGGCGCTTGACCAGGCTTAAGATGATGCCTGAAGAGTTTTGTGTTTGTTAGCCACCTTTTGTGCCTCCCGAGGAGGTTCCAGATCATGTCAAATCCCGAGGCTATGTTTTTGAGTTTAAGACATTGGCTCTTTTGTTTTAATTATGGGTAAATTTCTGCTTATATGTACAGTACTTGGAGTGATGTATATTAACTGTATCTTTTGACGTCACACGAATCTTTATTGAAGTTTAAGAATATCTGTCTCATGTATGTCTTCACAACTCAATGGACTATATATATTTCTATTTATTGCTTTCGCAACCCCTAATTATATGTTTTTCTGTTAAGAGGCCTTCGGTAATCCAAGGGTTACTGGCCGGTTAGGACGCTAAACCTATAGAGGCGGGTTTGGGTCGTGACAGAACTTGGTTCAAAATTTTGTCTTGAATAACAAAAGAGTTAGCATCAAATGTAACTAAACAATTACTGTCCTTAGTAAGCTTATGAACAGATAAAAGATTAGAAGGAGTATGAGGAACATGAAGCATATCATTGAGATGAAGAGAACACTGAGGTGTAGGCAAAAGACCCTTACCAATATGATGAATAGGTAAGGTCTGACCACTACCTACTGTAACCTGATCTGTGCCTTGATAAGGCTGGTACAATTGAACGTTGCTTAAGTCATTGGTGATATGATTTGTAGCAGCTGAATCAACATACCAATGAGGAGTGGTAGGAATGGAAGAAGAAGTGGGTGGTGTCAGCGCAGCATATGCTCGAACAGATGAAGTAAAATTAAGAGAAGAGGTTGTGTGCTGGTAAGATCGATAACTTGGATCCATTTTGTACCAATAGTCATGGGCACTATGACCAAGAACACCATAGATCTAACAACCTGAACTAGTAGAAGAGAAATTTCCAGATCTGCCTCTGTCATTACGATATGATCAACCACCACCACGATATCTACCACCTCGAGAACCGCGAAACTGATGTCGACCTCGGTTGGATACAGAGTGACCTCTATGTTGAGAAAAATGTGAAGAGGAAAAACCAGACTCAGATGTCTTGGTTGCAGTATAGGCAGCAGTTACATCAACTCCAAGAGCTTGTCTGACCTTGTTCTCCATATGTATAGCTTCGGAGCACAACAGAGCAGACAAATCTTCCGAATGGTAGTTTGAATACATCATATTCCTCAGGAAGACCATTCAAAGTAAGAAGAACCAAATCTTCATCATTAATGATCAAAGATTCAAGACTTAATTGATTTGAAATATCTCTGATCTAATGAAGATATTCTTCCATTGTAAATCCTTTCTTTGTAAGACTCTAAAGTTTGTGTTTGAGTTGATGAATATGTGATCGAGAAAGAGAAGTGTATCTCTTCTCAATTGCAGTACAAACTTCAGAACAATGGTGAATACAGAAGAAGAAAGTTTTACAGTAATGCAACTGAGGAGATGAGCATCAATGATTTGCCATTTCTCAAATTCTGGATTTGGAATGGTTTTGCCTAATGAATCAAGAACATCTAGAGATGGACATGGAATAGATCCAGTCACAAAGCTAAGAAAATTAGTTGCTCGCAGAACATTTTACATCTGGTTTTTCCAGATGAGAAAGTTTGTAGAATCAAGCTTTACTGTAACTAATGAACTGAAATTTGAAACTAAGAGACTAAGACTTTGTGGTAAAGGCAGTGATGAAGATGAATCTGCCATTGTTTTCTTGTGTTTGCTCGTGAGAACTTAATTGGCTCTGATTCCATAACAAGAATATGAAATCATCTTTCTTATTTCACACAATCAACTGTTACAGATATTTATACACTAATATAGTTACAATTGATCTAACAAACTAACTAACTATCTAACTGTAACCATGTAACTGGAGGTGTAGTTGTAACTATAGGTGTAGCAGTATGCTTATCAACTATGCAAATAATAATTCAATTCTTTTGGCCAAACATGGGGAGTGTTTGGGAAGTTGGATTTGGGTAAAAATAGTTAATAAAGATAAAATATATTAAAATAGTTAATAAGACAAAATATTATATCTAAACTATAATCATTTTATTTTTTCTCTTACAATTATCAAATCAACTAAAAAAAAAAAAAAAGCCAACTACTATTTCAAACATAACTTTTTTAGCTAAGCTAAAATAATCAAAAAATTTAAATAAAAAAAAAAACCAACTAAAATAGTCTATTCTAAAGGGGAACATTATTGCATCTAGGACGTTGACAAAAAATAGATTTCTGTGGTATTTATTCAAACTTTCCCTCCACAAATGAGAGATTCAAAAACATCCAATTTCAATACATGCATGTGAAGAATCAACCAACAACCCAAAAACAATACAACCATTCAAAAACTAAAAACTAAACATCAACTCTCACGCGGAAACCTTAACATGTAGTGATTTTTGTTGAGATTTTTTTATGGGAGCAACCTTGAACTTACGAGTCACTGAAGAATTCACCATATTCGGGTGAGTGATAGTGACTTCATAATCTCCATGAAAAAGCCGAGTTTTAAAGTGACCGTTGGAATCTGTAGTGCCTGCAGACAATCCTGAATGGCTCCACTCCCTGATGAGCCTGTCGACGACATCTCCAGTTGGGAGATTTCTGAAATTGTTGTCTGTTAAACACATATGATAACACCCCTCTGGACTCCATGCTGCCCATACTATGATTCCATTGATACTAGGATGTGAGTTACCTTCCCTTAACACTTGATCTAAGAAGGTAGCCTGCCCACAAAAATACACATAATTAAGAATATATTTATGAACACAGAAGTCGATAATAAAATTGAATATAATTGACTCACTGGGGTGTGTGTTGTGTCTGATTATGCAATTGGTTCTATTCCCAAATATTTAGCTTTTGTCTCACTTATTCGGCTATTTTGGGAAGACAAAAAAATTGGCTTTTGGCTTATTTCCAAAAAGCCAGCCAATTTATTTGAGCAAAAAATCATTTGGCAAGTTAAAAACAAGTCAACTTTTGAAATTATAAAAATACCTTTTTATTTATGAAAGAGAACTAAGGTAAAATTGTAATTTCACATAATTTTATAACAGTAATATGGTCAATCTATTTCTTTGCCTACATGTGACAACATATAAAAATAATTTTTAAAAAAAACAAAAATACAGCTTTTTCCGTCTTTCCTAATGATTTTGGGCATAAACCAAAAAGTAAGGAAATAAGCCAAAAAAAAACTGCTTATTTTCTTCTTTTCAAAATAATCCTTTTTTTTTTCTTTCCCTGATTGGCCAATGGTCATCTTTACCTGAATCTTTCTGTTCTCTTGTCTCTGTCATTAGATTGGAAAATTATGTAGCGTTCTTTAGACAAGATGATGTCGCGTCTCAATCTTATTTCTATTTTTGTTAAAGTAGTGGGCGACCTATCACTTTTATGTTGTGTTTTGTGAGACACCATAATGTGTCACAATGTGGATAGAGTGTTTTTTGATAACTCAGGGTGTCCGGGTTAGCTTGCGCGCACCTCAACTAATCCCTGGGGGACCAATCCCACCGTCCACTTGCGGGGGCCCATTTAAAGCTAAAGCAGAGCTCTGTATGGGCTGGCCCAACACAAGAATTGGCGGGGCCCCATTTAAAGCTAGAGCAGAGCTCTGTATGGACTGGTCCAACTCAATAGTTGATAGCACCTAAGAGATTTTGAACCTGAGACCTAGAGAGAAGCAAACTCCTAAGTCCCAAGCCTCCACCACTAGGCCAACCCTTGGGGGTTGAGCAGATATCATTTAATGATGTATACAAATAGATAAAAAAATATATACATATTCAAGAATAGAGAATCTAGTACCCTCATAGTGAGCAATTGCTATCCCTGGCAGAACCAAATATGAACTTAAAAATCTAGAAATACATTATCTGATCGGTTTCTGTATTCTTAGAAAGCTGTAATATTAGAACAAAAACAAATACCTGATTGGGGCCTTGTATATCTACTTCAGTGAGCCAAATTGGCAACCCTGTAGAAGCAAGTTTGTCAATCGCAGCTCTCATGTAAGGAATGTTGGGAGTACTGAAATGTGACTCAAGTCCAATCGCTATTGGTCCTCGATAACCCCCTGCCCGAATCTGTAGAAACTTCTGCAAGTACCTAGCAGGCGAGGATGCCACGTCACCACCCTGTTCAATCGTATTGTAATCGTTCAAGAACAACATGGCTCCAGGGTCAAGCCGGTGAACATCGTTGAAGAAAATGGCGGAAGCGTTTGGCCCAAGCTTGCTTTCGAAGAAATGGAAATGCAAGTTTTCATTCACTACATCCCATGCTATGACCTTCCCTGATCATATCATTTTGTATAGAAATTCTTTTTAATAATTGAGATTGATAACCTTATACACTAAGACAATAAAATCATGTAGTTATAGTTATGAGATCAATCTCATTTTTTTTTAATAAATAATTAAAAAATGAACATAACATATTGGAAAAACAGAATTCATGACAAGTCTAATGGACCAAAAACTAGACCATCCAGTAGATAATCTAGTGTAAACAAAAAAAAAAGAAGATATTTTGCCTTTTTTAAACTCTATTTTCTTTTCTTTTTTCTTTCTTCACATACCTGCATATCTGGGGACAATGGAGTTCATCCTTTTGTTGACAGCAAACCAAAGATCATTAGACGAGAGTGATTTCACCCATTGCGGCTGGAACTCAGGATCGTCCCAGAAAATGTTGTGACCGCGCACACGGATGTTGTTTCTGCTAGCAAACTGGAGCATGGCATCAGGGACAGAGTAGTCCTCCCTGCCTCTATAAGGCTCGGTGCTGTACCATTTCATTGCATTCCCGAATGTGGTTACTCTGAACCTGGACATGAACCAGTTTTGGTAGCCAGTGTTGGTGAGTATGTTCTTGTTCATGGCACAACCGAATGGGAAATTGGGTCTTTGTTGCTTTATGGAGAACGTGGCGTTTGCTAGAGGATTGCCTTTGTCATCCATTGCAATAAGTTTCACTGAGCTCTTGCGATTCTGTCAAGTTTAATTGTTAATAACCCAAAATTTCAATGCAATCTGCCTTATACCTAAGTTTATCTTTGTTTACCTTATCAATGCTTTGATGTTGATGAGATCTCCACTGCTTTTCGGTGAATGGTTTTAAGGAAATGCTATCTGCCCATATCTCAACCAATGTATTGTTGCTCTGCAAAGGACACTGGATAGTTAAAATCTTAAAACAAATAACTCAGAAGAACCCTGAACTTTTTATAGGTCCAATTCTGAGACCGATTTCAATGTGATTTTGATTATATATACATTATTACCTCAAAGTAGAGGTGAGAAGGGCCAGAAGCATTAACAACAAGGCCACCCTTAAGCATGGACCAACAGCCAGACTCGGCAACAACCCAACCGGCATGTTCAAAGCCTGATGGTGTTTTGAACATGGCTGCTACTTTTGCATTTCCTTGGCTTACTTGTAACCATGCTGCACCACAACACAACATAATTAGTGCTTAAAAACGAAATTGGATATCGCTCTGTACATGTCATCCCACATGATCGTCAACAATGTCTAGGATGGACTTATAAGATGGCGTAGAACACCTAACTCTTTTATGAAGACCGACCACTGGGTTGGGTCAATCATAGACGACAAAACTTTCAGGTTGGAGCCAAGTCACCCATCTAATATGGGTTGTGCATCTATCTATATGTATTATATAAAGGACCCGTTTAGTATTATGTAACGGACCCGTTTAGTGTAGCTATTAAAACAATTTATAGATTATAACTTAACAGATTATAACTTAACAGATTATAGATTATGACTTTAATTAGAAGTTGTTAATCTGTTTGGTGTAACTGTTGGATTATAGATTTAAGTTGCTGAGTAGCGTTTGTTAAATAAGTTGTGAAATAGTTTTTTCAATTAATTTTTATTTTTTGTTTGTCTACATTTCTCATAAAAAAAATAATAATAATCTATAGTCTATTTGAGTCTTTTTCTAATTTTAAAAAAATAAAAAATAAAAAAATTTAAGAGTATAACCATAAATTAACATGTCCACAGCAGAAGCTGATAATTAGAAGCAATGGGTGAGCAGCTTCTCAGAATCAGTTTTTTTGAGTTAAAATAAGCTGTTAGAATCAGAAGTTGTTTGAAATAAGTTTAACCAAACAGTCCAAAATAACTTTTTCAAAGCTAAAAGTCATAAGTTGGCTCTGAAAAGCTGAAACAAGCACCCCCAAAGAGAAGGGACTTTTTATTGAGAAGCCTTTTTAAGAGTTTCAAATTCTCATTTTAATTTTTTTTAATTTTCTTAATTTTAAGTAATTACTTTTATTTAATAATTTCACATCAAGAAAAGAAGGAAAAAAAAAATTGTTTTACTCATATAAAGAGAATCTTATACTCACATCCCATTTAGTAAGGAGTTTTGTGAGAGTTTCAATATCTCATACTAATTTTCTTGATTTTCTTAATTTTAAACAATTAAGAAAATTTTCATTAGCTAACTTTTATTTGATAATCACACATCGAAAAAAGAAGAAAAAAGTGAATTGTTTAGGTTGGGATAGTTTAGGTTGGAAGCTTTTATCATAGTTTAAGTTATATAATTTAAAGGCTTTTTTAAAAGGGTTTCGAAATATGCCTATCTAATAAGAGGGTTTCAAAATTTGGAAGTTGTCACTCATCTCCCCTAATTGGGTCCATCTTACTTGCATGATTACAATTAAATATATTTTTAAAACAACATTTTCCTCAAAATGCAATGATGCAAGTTAATTCTACGATTATGACCACATGGATGACAATGTAACAAGGCACATATCGGAGAAGAGAAGAGGTCAGTTGATTGACTTTGATTTATTTTCAGTTTTTATTAGCAACATTCTGAACAAATTAAAGTTTGATTTACTTTGAGCAAGACTATCATTTATAATCACGTAATTTTATTATATTTAATTTTTAAAAATAAATAATATATATAATTTTATAAATAGATCACATATTTTTTTTAAAGATAAATACATTAAAATCACATGAACATGACTTTAGAATGAATTTGATTTTTTTTTTTTAATATGCATGTGAGTTTACAAAATGATCGAGGATGATAAATTCACCAACCTAAACCATGCCTCTCTAATTTCCCTAAGCTAACTTCTATTTACCTTTTATTTTATAATTCCACATCTGCAAAAAATAAAGAACAAAGTGAATTATTTCACTCACATAAAGTGAATCTTATGCTCCTATTTATAAAAGTAAAATGAAATTTTTAGTGAGAAGCCTTATGGTTAATATCTCATACTCATTTTTTTTTATTTTTTTTATTTTAAACAATTAAGAAAATCTCCATTGACTAGCTTCCATTTAACTTTTATTTTATAATCCAACATAATTTTGATCTTAAAAATAATTTTGTATGAGATTTTGAAACTCTCATAATACTTAATTTTAAAACAATTACAATCGCACATTGAGAAAAGAAAGAAAAAGTGAGTTGTTTCACTTATATAAAGTGTTACAATCCCACATCGGGAAAAGAAAGAAAAAATGAATTGTTTCACTTATATAAAATGAATCTTATAAATAGAGTTTTAAGAGAGAAACTCCAAGCCCTTATTCTAAAATTATTAAATTTTTTTAATTTTAAACAATTAAGAAAATTTTCATTGGCTAACTTCCATTTACTTTTTATTTTACAATCTCAAATCAGAAAAAGAAAAAAAAAATGTGAATTATTTCATTTACGTAAACTGAATTTATGCTCCAATTTATATAAATTATTGAAATTTCTTAATTTTAAACAATTAAAAAAATCCCCATTGATTAACTTCCATTTAACTTTTATTTTACAATCCCACATTGGGAAAAGAAGAAAATAGTGAATTGTTTCACTTATATAAAGTGAATCTTATGCTCCCATTTATATAAACAAAAGAAATTTTTTAATGAGAAGTTCTATAACAATACCAATTTTTTTTTTTTTTTTTTTTTTTTTTTTTTTTTTTTGTGTTTAAGAACACATGTACAATACTCCTAGCATACCACTCGTACTATATGAAGGTGCTTTTGTAAACATAGTTTCAATCTGCAATCTAATGTGCATATGCATTTAACTTTTATTTTACAATCTCATATCGGGAAAAGAATTTTATGCTCTCATTTATATAAGTAAAAGAAAATTTTTAGTGAAAAGCCCTGTAATCAATAGCATTTTTTTTTTTGATTTTTTAAATTTTAAACAATTAAGAAAATCTCCATTGGTTAGCTTCCATTTAACTTTTATTGTACAATCCCAAATAAACGTTTTGATTTTAAAAATAATTTTGTATGAAATTTTGAAACTCTCATAATATTTAACTTTAAAATAATTACAATCCTACATCGAGAGAAGAAATAAAAAGTGAGTTGTTTCACTTATATAAAATGAATCTTATACTCTCATTTAATATTATAGTATTGTGTATGTTTCAATTCAAGATGGTTTAAATTTTAAAAAAAAATTAAATATTTTAATTAATTAATTTTGTTATACATTGATTGGTTTTTTGACTTAACCGATTAGGCTGAATCATTTTCGATTTGACTGATTCACTAGTTTAACCACGATTTTAGCCGTTTTATCAAAATATAGGGCTTAGATTTGTTTGATTTAAAATAAACAAAGATTGACTTTATTAAAACTTGAACGATTGAAATTGCTTGATTAGAAATAAATTTACCGTCCAAACAACTATTAATTTGTATTTTACAATCTCACATCAGAAAAATGAGGAAAAAAAAATGAGTTGTTTCACTATATAAACTTTATACTTCCATTTAATATTGTAGTGTTGTGTATGCTTTAGTTCAAAACAGTTTAAATTTTAAAATTAAAATAAAATTTAAAAGTTTTAATTAATTAATTTTTGTATAAGTTGGTTGATCCTTTAACCTAACCGATAGAGTGAACCGTTTTCGATTTGACTGATTCACTGGTCTAATTTCGATTTTAGCGGTTTTATCAAAATATATTAGTTAAATTTGTTTCATTCGAAAAAAATTAAAAATTGACCTAATTAAAGATTAAACGACTAAGATTGCTTAATTCGAAATAAATATCATGCCCAAACAATTGTTAACTTTTAAACAATTAAGAAATCCACATTGACTCGCTTTCATTTAACTTTTATTTTATAATCTCATATCAAAAAAAGAAGGAAAAAAGTAAATTGTTTCGCTTACATAAAATGAATCTTATACTCCTATTTATATAAACAAAATGAAATTTTTTGTTAGAAACTTTACAATCAATATCTCATACTAATTTTTTTTTATTTTATTAATTTTAAACAATTAAGAAAAATTTGATTGGCTAGCTTCTATTTAATTTTTATTTTACATAATATAAAAAAATTTAATATAATTATCATATTTTTATTAAATAATATATTACTTGTGTGAGTAATTTTCTTACCACACTGCCCGCCTAGTAATCAGCTGGAGAACACCGGCAGAATAGATGGCTCCAGTAACCTGTAACAGAAAGAAAGGGCTCCGGCGGTGGCTCCTCCACCCGGGGGCACTCTGACGATCAAGTCAGTATATCTCTCAAAGATAATCAAGTGCTAAACTCACAAGCTTGAGTATAAAACTACGTACCTTAGACCTATGGAGGTGCCTCTCTTTTATAGTTTAACTCAATCCAAGTCCTACTAGAAGCATGACTTCTATAGACTTCAATTTAGTGATTACTTAGGATTTCTCAAGAAATAAAGATAAACTCCCTAAGAGCTTTATCTTTATCTTGGCGAAGTCCCCTATTTGTCCTAGGACTCTTGTCCCTTATCCGCTTATCTCGGATTCCGATATCTTCGGAGACAACCTCGGCAACTCCGAGATCACCTCGGCGTAATTTCCATAACACGTGGTACCTCGGCCAAACACGTCGGCGTCGTCATGCCACGTGTTGGTACCCAAGAAATATATCTCCACAACTGCCCCATAGGTTCTATTACCTCGGCATCCTGAGGTAATGGAACCTACATCGATATTTCTTTCTGCATAGTGGCTCAAAAACTGTTTGGCTGAAATAATTTATTTTTAAGTCGATGTGTTCTCTTCGGAGAATAAGAATTCGAATGTACTCTATCACGCGCATGAGCTGTCATGCATATCTAACCATTCCTTTCACGTGCTTTGTCTTTATTGGCCCGTGTCTGTGACGCGCTTACAAGCTGTCTTTTATTCGTCTGCGCCATCTGACGTATCCGGTGCTCCAGGTGCAATAAATGCCCTGTTTTGCCGCCGTTTTAAGTTTTTTACAAACCTTTTCTTTCCTTTTTCTTTTCTTCACTTTTTGCATTCTGATTTCTTATTTTCTCTCTCTCTAAAAGCTCTAGCATTCTTCGAATCCGCCATTGTTCTAAGTCCCAAATTCTGTGATCATCCTTACTCTTCCATTTCCGCGAAGCTTTCGCTACTGTTACAACTGTCGTCTGGTCTCGGTGAATATTGCTCGGCTTCAGTTTATCCAGTAAGCAACTGGCCCCCTTACTCTCTTTTTCTAATTCTTGATTGTTTCTGAAGTTTCTTGCCATTACTGTTCTGTTTAAGTGTCATTCGTGAATCATTCACCTGAATGCGTCTTATTTCATGATTTTATGAACACTTGCACTGTTTCACTACTGTTCTTGGCCCTTAACCCTTTGTATTCTTCGTGTTTTTGATAGCCCATCCCTGTTCTTGTCTCTGAAATTTCGCTTTTGTTCTCTGTTTTTTTTTTTACCAGATCTGTGCCCCCGATCTTCATCTTTATAATTTTAGGTTTGGGATTTGTCTGTAGAACCTTCAATCTTTAGGAAAAACTGAAACAAACTTTACCAGCCCTTTCCCAGGTTTTGAAACCGAGGTTCTAGCAACCCTTTTGAAACACCTATTTTCTGAAACACAGCTTTCTGAACTTAGGCCGACGTTATGGGTATGTGGAGACATCGAGTAAATTCCCCAACAAAACTTGAATACTTTAGGCAGGAGTTCTCCATCCCAGCCGATGTTCACCTTAGGCTAGCTGGGGATGGTGATTCCATCATGCCCACAGATCATTCGATGCCCTTTCCTATTGTAGCCTTTACTGAATGTGGACTCCGGCTTCCACTCAATCCCCTCTTTCGCGAGGTTCTCCACTTCTATAGGTTGAACCCTATGCAACTTACCATCAACTCTTATCGAGTGATTAATGGTATCATAGCCCTGGCTAGGCAAGAGAACGTTAGGATCACCCTTGCCGATATCCAATTTTGTTATACCATGTGCCCCCTTAACCTGAAGGAAAGAGGTTATGTCTACTACCTCAAGCCGAGGTCTACCGAGTTCAAAATTGTAGCCGACCTCCCGGATTCCAACAAGGGAGCCGGGGATGACTTTGTCATTGCTTCGGGAAATTGGGAATTTGGCCCAGACGAAGATGTTCACCTCTACCCTCTTCCTCGAACAGTTAAAGAGGGCAAGGGTAAGAGCCTAGTGCCAATACTTAGTTATTCCTTTTCCAAGTCTTCAAAACATTGTCTGTTTCTAATGACTGTTTGCTTGTCCTGCAGATCTTCATCAACCACCAAAAAGCTTTCGCCAATCGTTCTTCCCATGAAAAGATTTAAAGAAGCTCCTTGACCTTCCAATCCACAAGAGCAAGGCTCCCCTGCTACTAAATTTTATCCCGACATACAAATCCACACTGCCCGACGTCCCAAAAAAGAAGAAAAAGAGTCTTTCTCCACCTTCTGCCACAACTCCTTCCATTGCTTCCATACCACGAGCAGACGAAGGATCCACTTCTGACCCAGTTGATCTGCCATCTTCTTTAGCCCCACACTTGATCCCAATACCAGAAAGAAAACGTCGGCGCCGTCTTATCAAAACTGCCGAAATGGGTTGCGCAAAGCCAATTGCTCAAAATCTCTTAGCCGACTTTCCGACTGATGCTGATGTTGTACCGACCCAACCAATGCCCCCACTGAAGCCGAAATGAATCAAGAAGGCCCAGCCTAAGGCCAAGGCTGTTGAGGCTGAAAATAGTTTGCCTATCTCAAAACTGGCTGAGAGTAAGAAGACTTCTTCTGCTCCTGCGAAAAGGTCTGCCGAGACCCAGCCCTCTACCCAATCAAAGAAGCCGAGGTCCTCCTCTACAACGACTTCAAAATCCAAGGTGCCAAACGTCCGTTGGACGCCTGAGATTACCCTGGAGGACAAGCCGGTCATGGCTACTGACAGCGTCGACGACATTAATGTCGGCGTTGCCCTTAGTACAGTTCTTCTTCTCCCAGGTGATCTGGAAAAGAATGCTGGAATGAGTGAGTATGAAAATTATGCTTTCATGCTTCAACACTGTGTTCAAGTAAGTGTATTCACTTGGTGACCTGTCTTTTCCTTATTTGTTTATAAAACTTCTGTAATAACTTCTTGCTTTTGTGTTCTTTCAGGCCGTTCAGCATGCCCACTCCTTCTCCGTGCAATCTTTTGAGAACAGGGAGAAGTTAACTGACTTGCAGAAGGAGTATTCTGCACTCCAGAAGATCAACAAGGGTCTTCAAGCAAAAATGAAGAAATTGGAAGACCAGGCCGAGGCTGTCACTAAAGCCCAAACTTTGGCCGAAGAAAAGGCCGAGGCTACTGAAGCTATAAAGAAAGTTACTGAAGCGCAGAAAAATGAAGCCGAGGACAAGGCCACCCAAGCCGAGAAGGAACTTCAGGAGGCCTTGGCCACGAAAAAGGCTGAAATCAAAGAAGCTGATGAAAAGGCTTATGCGCAGGGCATGGCCGACGTCGCTGAGGAGTACAAGCTTCAAGTTAGGGAAGCATGCAACATGGGATTTTCCCTTGGTTGGATGTCTCTGCTAAAAAGACTTGACCTCCCTGCTGACTCACCTTTCCGTAATGTCGACGCTATTCCTCTCCCATTTCCACCAAGCCAAGCTAAAGAAGAATCTGGGTCGGAGCCTGAGGATGAAGATGATCAGAATGCTGAGGCCTTGATGAAGAAACCCAAGGGTGATGCTGGGGTCAAGTCTCCTTCTCAAATTGAGCCCATCCTGGACATAACTTTGGATGAAGAGGGTGATGAGGTCGGGGAGGCGCCTAGGGAAGCTGTTACAGGGGTATTATCGTCTGACCTCCTATTAGCTGAAAGAAATCTTAACAAAACGCTTGCAGAGATTGATGCCGAACTGGCAGCAGAGAAGGCCGCTGAAGTAGTTCCATAGGAATCTGCCAAGGTTCAGACCCAAATTGCTTCTAAAGCAGAAGAATCATAACTTCCATGTTTTTTGTACTTTTTTGTTTGTTTGGCAATATAGGTTTCTTTGTATGGCCGATGTGCCTTTTTCTGAACAATTTTTCTTATGGATGCCTCAATCTTTTAATGTCTTTTTGATTTTTTTCTTTTGTGGACAATATAAGTTTCTTTGTATGGCCGAAGTGCCTTTTCCTATAAAAACGATTTACTTCTGGTAGGCCGTAGTGCCTTCTTCAATATGTAACTGCAACTGTTTTTTCTATAGATATTTCAATCTTTGTAATTTTCTGTTGATTGCTTCTGCATAGTTCTATACTTAGAATTTTTTGCATGCCTTTCCATTTTGCTTTCTTTGTATAATCTTCTCGGGGTTACGCACCTCGGGTATAATAGCTACAAAACTTTTACTTCAGCAAGACACTAACCTGCAAACTTTTCATAAATTGCAACAAGTGTTTTTATATACTGTAATTTTTTCTTCAAGTTATAACAATGATCTACTTGTAAATTGCTACGAATTTCAACAAGTGTTTAAACAATATACTAAGCTTTTACCTCAACCTGTAAATTGCTGCAAATTTCAACAGATGATCACATGTCAGCTTAACATTATCTTGTAAATTGCTATAAATTTCAACAAGTGTTAAGAATCTTCTTTGGTTGGATCATCCTGTAGATTGCTATAAGTGTGCAAACTATAACCTCGTCTTTATTTCGTCTTGTAAATTGCTACAAATTTCAACAAGTGAAGAGAAACAGTAATCTCGGCTTAACTTCGACTTGTAAATTGCTACAAATTTCAACAAGTGAAGATAAGGAATCAGCTTGACTCCAACTTGTAAATTGCTACAAATTTCAACAAGTGAAGACAAGGAATTAGCTTAATTCCAACTTGTAAATTGCTACAAATTTCAACAAATGAATTAAGAAATTATCTCGGCTTAACTTTGGTTAAGCATCATCTCGGTCTAATTTTAGTTTTAAACATTATCTTGGTTTAACCAACTTGTAAATTGCTACAAATTTCAACAAGTGGTAAACGCATTATTCTTCTTTCTGCCCCCAATGTGAACCTGAGTTCTACTTGGGTTCTCATTATTCATGTCTCCAGAAAACATCAGTTTGTAATTTTATCAGTCATAAGTGTTTGAAAGAATTTTTGAAAAGACTTTATTGATGATATCGGCCAAAAAATTATGCACATCTAATGATAAAAAAATTTCAAATTACACGTATTCCAAGGTCTGGGCAATGCTTTGCCCTCATTGTCCTCAAGCCGATAAGCTCCATTGCCTAATACTGAAGTAATTCTGTAGGGTCCCTCCCAGTTTGGGCCAAGCTTGCCCTCTCTGGGATATTTTTTGTTGCCGACGACTTTTCTCAAGACTAGGTCGCTGACTTGAAAATCTCTTGGATTGACCTTGTTGTAAGTTCTAGCAAGCTACTGCTGGTAATTTGCTAGCTGAATTGCAGCCTTTCTCTTCGTTCTTCCAAGAGGTCCAGATCTTGGGCTAAGACTATGTCGTTAGTGCCATTCTCTACTCTCTGGTTCTGATCCCTGGATGCCGATCTCCAATGGATGACAGCTTCTGTGCCATAAGCCATGCAAAGGGAGATTCCCTGTTGATCTTCTCGGCGTAGTTCGATATGCCCAAAGCACGTTGGCAACTCGTCTACCCACTTTCCTTTGCTGCCTGCAGCCTCTTCTTTATTCCATCCAAATTACTTTGTTGGATGCTTTGCTTGACCATTACTTTGGGAGAAAGCTTGGTTTGAAAAGTCTTCTTGATCTGATAATTTGGCACAAAAGTCTGATGATTTGCTGTCAAACTGTGTTCCGTTGTCGGCAACGTTGCTCTTGGAAGCCAAAATCTGGTGATGATGTTTCTCCATATAAAGTTCTTGACGTCTAACATCTCGATTTTGGCAAAGAGGTTCTGCCTCTATCCACTTTGTAAAAGTGTCTGTTGCTACCAAGCAAGGTATTTTTTTTGCCCAGTTGCCTGGGAAGTTTCCCACCAGATCCATACCCCATTGGCGATGGCCAGGGCTGGATATTGGGTTCAGGTCAGCAGCGGCTGATGTATCAAAGGTCAAACCTTGGCATTTTCACACTTTTTCACGTAGGCTTCAGCATCCTTTGCATGTAAGGCACCAATACCCCTGGTAATGCCTGTGGCTAATGATCTCCCCCAGCGTGCTTCCACAAATCCTTCATAGATTTCAATAGAGGAAATCTTCAACCTGCAAAGGGTGTATGCACTTAAAAGGGTCAGTGAAGGATCTTCTGTAAAGATGTCCATCTTCTGTCAGACAGAATCTTGCAGATTTCAATCTGATTTTGTGTGCTTCCTTAACGATCTTCTGGAAATTTTCCTTCTTTCAGAATGCGATAATTGCATCCATCCAGCTTGCCCATTCCACACACATTGGCCTTGCCTGCTTTGTGCTCTCTGTCTATGCTTGGGCCCGACATATAGTTGATCATAATTGTTCTCTTGTTTTTCTTCAGTCTGATGAGACTTGCTAGGTAAGCCAACGCGTCGCGTGGGTTGTTGTCATCTCGGCTAACCTAAGAGTAGTAGGCAGTTCTGAAATAGGGCTGCCAATCTGATGACCTCTTTTGCATATGCCGACATCCTTTCGTCCCTGGCTGCAAACTCACCCGTTGACTGGTTAACAATAAGTTGTGAATCACAAAAAACTATTACCTCATCTGCTTCTGCTGCTGCTGCCAGTTTTAGCCCTGCAATTAATGCTTCGTACTCTGCTTCATTGTTTGAGGCCTTGAACCCCAAACGGATGGACTGTTCTATTATTTCTCCATCTGGAGATATCAGCAGTACTCCTGCCCCCGCTCCTTGACGGTTTGAACTTCTATCGACGAAAAGTCTGAATGAATCGCCGATGTAGATGCTGCAGGGTCTGAGTTTTTCCTTCCTTTGTTCTTTTGCCTTTGGCTGGGCTTCTCCTTGTTTGCTGGGATGCTGCTCATCTCAGCTCGACGGAGCCCGATGTTCCATGGTTTCTGGGGTGAATTCTGCCACGAAGTCGGCCAAAACTTGGCCCTTTATTGCTGTTCTCGGCCTGAACTCCAGGTCATATTGGCCCAGTGCCACTGCCCATCTTGCTATCCTTCCTGTTAAGTCTTCTTGTTGTAACAAGGACTTCAGTGGGTGCTCTGTTAGGACCACAATCTTGTGTGCCTGAAAATAATGGTTCAACTTCTTTGAAGCCATTACTAAGGCCATCATTAATTTTTCTAGCGGCAGATACCTTGTTTTTGCACTGGCCAAGGTTTTAATTACATAATAAATCGCTTTTTGCTCCCCTTTTTCTTCTCGGATGAGTACTGCACTTACTGCGTGTTCTGAAACTGCCAAGTACAAAAACAATTCTTTCCCTGGTTCTGGATTGGAAAGAACCGGAGTTGTGGTCAAGTACTTCTTTAGGTCGGCTAGAGCGGTTTCGCATTCTTCTGTCCACAGAAAGTCTGTGGCTTTTTTCACCAAGTTGAAGAAGGGCTTGCATTTATCTGAGCTTCTGCTGATGAACCTGTTTAGGGCTGCGGCCCTTCCAGTAAGCATCTGAACCTGTTTTGCCGACGTCGGGCTCTGCAGCTCTAGGATGGCCTTGATTTGGTCTGGGCTGGCCTCTATGCCCTTTCTCGTTACCAGATATCCTAGAAACTTACCTGATCCAACTCCAAACGCGCACTTTGATGCGTTGAGTCGGAGCCGGTATGTTTTGAGTATATCAAAAATTTCTTTTAGGTCGGCAAGATGTCCCTTAGATTCTTTGGTCTTCACGACCATGTCATCGATG
This sequence comes from Camellia sinensis, assembly GCF_004153795.1. NCBI lineage: Eukaryota > Viridiplantae > Streptophyta > Magnoliopsida > Ericales > Theaceae > Camellia > Camellia sinensis. The sequence goes on along the minus strand of NW_021025312.1, from coordinate 1,126,214 downwards.
TAGACTTCTACCGTTTTGCCAATTAGGTGCTTGAACATTTTTGTTACTAACCTTTGGTAAGTTGCTCCTGCGTTTTTCAACCCAAAAGGCATTACCTTGTAACAGTACAAGCCTTTAGGGGTGATGAACACAGTCTTCTGCTCGTCTGGAGGGTACATGGCAATCTGGTGGTATCCCCTGTATGCATCCAAAAAACTCATCCTTTCGTGCCCTGAAGTTGCATCTACTAACTGGTCAATCTTGGGCAGAGAAAAACTGTCTTTGGGGCAGGCTTTGTTGAGGCTGGTAAAGTCTACACAGACTCTCCATTTACCGTTCTTCTTTTTCACTACTACTGTGTTAGACAACCATGTCGGATAGTGAACTTCGCGGATGGCCCTGGCCTCCAGAAGTTTGTCTACTTCTTCTTCTACTGCTTCGACGTGCGTCAACGTCGGTCTTCTGGCTCGTTGAATCACAGGTTTGGCCGACCTGTCGACATTCAGTCTGTGGCAAGTGACCTCGGGGTCAATGCCAGGCATTTCATAAGGTGTCCAGGCGAACACTTCAATGTTGGCTCTCAAAAAATCTTCTAATTCTTTTTCTTCTTCTTCGGCTAAACCTGAACCGAGAAGAAAGAAACGTTCTTCGTTGCCCTCTTGGACTAGGATTTTCTTTAGTGTCTCTTCACTCTTTTCGGTTGGCTCCTTGCCGACATCATCTAGGACATCTATGTCCTCGTCTTCAATCTCTGCCTCTTTTGGCTCTCGAATGTTGCAAGTGGACTTTGTTGCTGCCATGGAGCAACTTTTTGCTTGCAGTTGATCTCCTCTGATTTCTTCAATTCCATGCTCTGTGGGGAACCGTAGTAATTGATGTAATGTTGAGGGAACTGCCCCCATTGCATGCAACCATGGTCTTCCCAAGATGATGTTATATGGTGAGGGTGTGTCAATTACCATAAATTTTGTTTTGATCTTCTTAGTACCGGCTTGTACTTCCACGCTTGCTGCGCCCAGTGGCCATGTCGGCGTTCCATTGAAGCCGACCATAGGGTTGTTGGATTCTTCCAAGTCGTCAGGATGAAGGCCTAGCTCCTTATAACATCTGATATACATTATGTCACAAGAGCTGCCTTGATCTATTAGGATACGTTTTACTTGGCATTCCCCAACCTGGAGGGATACTACCAAGGCATCATTATGCGGATGCTGGACCATCTCTAGGTCGGCTTCAGTGAAGGTTATCATTGGTCCTTGGCTTTCTCCAGGCCGAGGTCTTTTTTCCCCGATTTGGTAGACATGCTGTAAATGCCTTACCCTCTGGGTTTCTCCTCTGACTTCGTTCTCGTTGACCCTTGAGTGGATCACATTAACCACCCTTGGTCCTCCTGCCTGTGGTTGCTGTGCTGGAGGTGGTGGAGCTGCTGGTGCTTGAGGCAATCTTGCCTGTTCTTCTCTGGTCCTGGCCTCATCAACAAGGTCCCTCAGATAACCTTGCCTTACCAAGTCTTCTAAGTGTGCTTTTAGGGCTCTGCAACCCTGGGTTGGGTGCCCTTCTTCATTGTGGTAAGCACAACGCCTACCGATGTTTCTTCCCATAAATTCCCCTGGTGTTCTTGCTGGAGGTCTGAAATAGGGTTGGTTTCGTATTTGATCCAGGACTTTATGGATGAGGATTCGGAACACCGTTGTCACTGCCTGTTTGCCCTTCAATTCCGTTTCTTGTTTGGGTGGTCCGTTATTACCTCGGCTTCGCTTCGGCGAGCCGTTTGCTTTCTCCTGCTTTATCTCTTTGTTTCCCGATGTGTCTTCCTCGACTCTGGCATATTTCTCAATTCTTGCCATGAGCTCTTCCATGCTTTTTGGCAGTGTTTTTGCCAAAGACTTCCGTAGCAGGCAGTCATCTTTCAGGCCGTTCTTGAAAGATACGACCGCCACTTCTTGGTTGCATTCGGGTATTTGATTGAACACCTCGTAGTATCTCTTCGCGTAGGCCCTAAGGCCTTCTTCCTTGGTGATTCTTAAAGCCATCAGGGCGTCGACCCTTAAGGGCTGTAGTTTGTTCGTCACAAACCTGGCCACAAACATCTCGGCCAGGCCTTCCCACGTCTTTACGCTTCCCTTCCCATGTCTTTACGCTTCCCTTTGGCAGCTTATGGAACCAATCGGATGCAATTTCCCCAAAGGATGATAGAAATACTTTGCAGAGCAATGCCTCGTTCCCACTGTATAATGCCAATGAATTCAGGTATAGTCCAACATGAAAGTTGGGGTCTGACTTACCATCATAAATTTGGAACCTCGGCATGCTGAATCTTTTTGGTGCTTCAAATTTATCCAGTTCCACCGAGAATGGCGTTCTCGGCTTAACTTTAGAAGTCACCTCGGTTTCAACATTCTGCTGCCTCCTTTTGAAGTAGTCCCTCAAGTCTTCTTTACTCCTACCTGGAGCTCGGCTATCTTTGGACTTCAATCTTTTCGGCACACTACTTTCGGCCTCGTAGTGGGCCCGTTTCGATCTTTCTCCATGGGTTGTGTCAAAGCAGAGCGCTTGCCCTGGAACATGCCGATGTTCTTTGGGCCCTGGATCCTTCATGCGATGTGCCCTTTGGGACTCTTCTTGCCTTGGTTCCTCTCGTCCGACTTCCCTGGAACGTCGGTAAGAGTGGCTTGTACTCCTGGTGTGCTGAGGGGCTTCGGGGATTGCTTTTCTTCCTCCCTTCTGGGTATTAATTGCTGGCATCGGTGTATCTTGCAGCGGGTACGGTGGCTGCATAACATTGTTTTGCATCATGAAGTTGACCACTGACTGTAGGTCTGCCAACTTGTTCGCCAAGCCTTTTACTTCTTCATCCCTTCGTAAGCACCTATCCCTCCAGACCTGAAGGTCATCTTCGTTGTAGTACTTGTTTTGGTTTGTCCTTTTTGTAGCGTCGCCCTCCTGGCCGACGTCTTTTTCTCCGTGGCCCGGATCATGATTCTCTGTACTGTGGTTGTCTCCTTCAACGTCAAGGTCGATTGGTCTACCACTCCCAGCAGGAGTTTCGCCCCCAATGTTTTCCCCTTGTCCGTCACTGGCCATCTATTCTTCTAAGATTCCCACAAACGGCGCCAAATTGTGTGGGTAATTTTCTTACCACACTGCCCGCCTAGTAATCAGCTGGAGAACACCGGCAGAATAGATGGCTCCAGTAACCTGTAACAGAAAGAAAGGGCTCCGGGCGGTATCAAAAAAGTTGCCGAGGCCGAGAAAAGAGAGGCCGAGGTCAAAAAGGCCCAGGCTGAGAAAGAGCTTCAGAAGGCTCTCAAGTCAGTATATCTCTCAAAGATAATCAAGTGCTAAACTCACAAGCTTGAGTATAAAACTGCGTACCTTAGACCCATGGGGGTGCCTCTCTTTTATAGTTAACTCAATCCAAGTCCTACTAGAAGCATGACTTCTATAGACTTCAATTTAGTGATTACTTAGGATTTCTCAAGAGATAAAGATAAACTCCCTAAGAGCTTTATCCTTATCTTGGCGAAGTCCCCTCTTTGTCCTAGGACTCTTGTCCTTTATCCGCTTGTCTCGGATTCCGATATCTTCGGAGACAACCTCGGCAACTCCGAGATCACCTCGGCGTAATTTCCATGACACGTGGTACCTCGGCCAAACACGTCGGCGTCGTCATGCCACGTGTTGGTACCCAAGAAATATATCTCCACATTACTTTATTCCGTGCATAACACGGGTGATATGCTAGTTTAATATGATATCAAAGTCAGGATCGTGGCATCTCACACATGAAAGGGACAAATTGGCTTTTGGGTTAGTATGGACTCAAAAGACAAACCGTAAAATTGTACATTAACAATGCTGATAAATTTACCAAGAACACGTTAATTAATTACCAGAAAAGGTGTAGAACATTCCCTTCTCCAATTGAAACTTCTGTGAAAAACTGTCATGCGATTCGTGTCTGTGTCTCGCGACAACGAATGTGTTGCCTCCTTTCGATGCTCTGTGCTCTATTTTTGCATCTCCAAACACTGTCCAGCCCTTCAATCCATCATCTAACTCTGGGTTCACTACAATTCCTCCACTGTACTGAGGTTTGTGTGGATTTTCCAAACACTGAAAAAAAAAAAAAAAAATCACATTATAGAAAATCAATTTTTAATGAGATAAAATTAAAACTGTCTGTACAGATTGTATGTGCAATATTGGAAATTTTTTAAAGAGAAAAAGAATGAAAGCTTACTTCCAGAGTGGCACTGTAATCATAGGGTAATGCATCAACTACTAACCCTGGAAAACAAATATATAAGTTGTTAATTACCTGGATTGTTTTGAGAAGTAGATTAAAAGTCAATTTTTTTTGCGTTTTTAAATTTTTTTTGAAAAAATATACAAAAAAATGAAGAGATAATGTGATAAAAAAAAAGTGCCAAAAACTGACTTTTAACCCACATGCCTAATTTGGAGAGAGAAATTGAATCATGTTTGCAATGTTGGGAGAATTATATGATCAATTTCACATAGTATTTTGAGACTAAATAATAATTTTGGATTAAGTACACTTTTCACCACTGTAGTTTGATTCAAATTTCATTTTAATTTTTATAATTTCAATTTGAATAATTCGGTACCTACACTTTAAGTCTAGTTTCAAATTTAGCTATTCAATTTATTTATTTTTTGTTAGTTTTGTTATTGTGTACACCTTAAAAAATTGACAAGTATCCCAAAATTATCTCCAATTTAAACATAAGATAGATAGAAGGACCAAGAAAATATTATAGGTCATAAATTTTTTACCAAACAAATGACCAAAGGTCTCATATAGGTGTGGGGTCTACAAAATTGCGGGCCCCACTTCCATGTGAGACATTTCGTCATTTATTTGGTAGAAAATTTGATATTCCTAGCATTACTTAGAAGGACCAACTTGAAACCTTAGAAAATTAACAAGTGTCTCAAAATTATTAATTTAATCTTTAATTTAAAAAGAATGACAAAATTAAAACTAAACTTAAAGTGTAGAGAACTAATTATTTAAATTAAAATTTTAGGAGTAAAGTGAAATTTGATCAAACTAGAGAGATAAAAGTTAATCCAATAATTTTTTTTGTAGGAGGGTTTTTGGGACTTTCAACATGGGAATTTAGTTTTACTTCCATACATAAAATTAGTAATACTAGAGTTAGTTGAATGTACACAAAATTAAATTATAAAAAAATATTTCCAATATTCACATTATTTATGTGATTATGTATTTATTTTTTCTCGAGATTTCGAAATACAATATTTGACAATCTTATTAAAATGGAAAGACAACTCATAAGATTTAAGTTCAATAATTTCCTCTCTTATTGAATAAACATTTCTAAAAACTAACTTCAATTTTTTTGTTTATTATCTTTAGAAAATTAAAGGTTTCTCCTTCAATACACATACATTGAATAATTTAGGTATGCTAACAATCTTACTAAAAATGCAAGAGGCTAAATATGATTGGTTGTCAAAAAAACAATGTTATTTAACCACCAATGATATTTGGACATGTGTATTTTTAGTAAGATTGTTTGTAAGAATGTAAATAGATGTAGCTTTGCTTTAAATTTTCTCAATACTTTTTTTCACGTATTTCATTATACTTTTTTTACACATAGTATGAAAATAATTGAGAAAGAAAAATTAAAAGATAACATGTATAGAAAAAAAACCTGAAAGAAGAGGAGAAAATAACAACAGAAGAAGAATGGTATTCTCTTCTATCTTCATTGTTTTGGTTCAATACTGATTCACACCCTGAAATCCATTTAGAATCAATGTATCACAAAAACAAATTATTGAGAAATTTAATTTTTACTGTCTCACATTTTACGATAATCTAATAGAAGGTTGCATTCACAACCTTTGTAATACTATGAATTTAAATATATATACATATATGTAAACATTAAAAGTTATTGAATTATATCTCGAGATTCTTACACTACAAGAAATCATATATTTATTGATTATGAGTGTTTTGGAAGATGATAAAAAAAAAAAATTGATGACTGGGGATCATTAATTAGTCATGACTGTTTAAACCAAAAGAAAATTAGTGAGTAATAATATAAAAAAATAATTTCTACAAAATTTCCTACAACAAAAGATTCACTTTTCTAACTTATATCATTCTAATTTTTTGGGGGGTATAAAAATTAAATTTATAAATTATATTTAAAATTGAAGTGTACTTGAAGCTCAAAGTAAAAATTTAAAAATAAAAAGAAAATTTAAACACTGTATGGATGAGCATAGTTATTATAGCCCTTAGATCACCAGGCAAAACTAATTTTGATCAGTCTAAAAATAAAAAACAAAAAACAAAACTAATACTACATATTAATAACACCTAAATAAATAAATAGAAGAAAAAAACATGCAAAGATGATGTTTGACACCCTCAGAAATTTCGTCTCACTCCATAGATGTGTATACATATATATTTAGAGAGAGAAAGAGAAACAATATACTTTTTTGTGAATGGGAGCTACAACAATGGATTTGCTTGAACCAAACTACAATACACGTCAATATATACATATAAATCTATAAGGCAACATGTTTTGCTTTTTACATTAACAAAGTTTTTTTGCTGTTCAAAAAAAAAATCTATAAGGCAACAAACTGATTATACAATTATGAATTTCTAAATACATATTAGTTCTGCAAAAATGCTAAGGATCTCAAATAAATTATCAAATATTTTACTAAATATTTATATGGGTATGGGACCCACACCACATACAATTCATATATATATGAATATTTTGTAATTTATTTGATCCTTTGCATTGCTGTTAATTCTGTGATGTATACCCTTGTGTAATCTATGTATTTTTGGAGAATAATGTTGGAAAAAATGATTTTTGGGAACTTTAATTTAATATTAAAGTGTGGTGACTTTAATTAAAGATTAAAGTGGGTCCCAACCATCTATTGTGTTGGGTCCAAGTGGGTCTAGATACTTTGCATTGAGATCTTTACACCACAGATAGAATGGCCAAAAACCATTGAGATTTGAATGAGAAATTACCTCATGAAGTTAGCTTCATGGAAAAAAAGGTAATTGAAGTTTGTAACTCCTGCATTAATCGGGTTTGTAACTCCTGCATTAATGGGGTTTGTAACTCCTGCCTTTATTGCAGAGGTTAATGGTGCATTATGAACAGCCATAAAGGCTGGAGGCTCTTCCTCTCTCCCCTATACATGTATAAATTGAGACCCTCCTGTCAAGTCTCAAACACAGAAATTTTTACTTCCATTTCACAAGTCAGTTTGCCTGAAAGTTCCTACAGTGAGAGAGCTGAAGACTTAGAACCTAAGTGGTAATGAGCCATGATGTGATGAAGCTTCTTGGAAGATGGATGACCAAGTCGAGAATGCCAATCAGGTGAAGGGGAGGCAGCTGAAGTAGTAGAACATGAAAGACAGATTGATGAAGGAACAGAGGAACCAGCAGAGGATGAAGAGATGAGTGGATAAAGGCCATTGGTGTAGGAACCTTTATACAGAATATTCTGAGTATTCTTGTCCTGAACAAGAAAGAAATCTTTATCAAAAGTAATAGTACAATGATTATCCTTGGTTAACTGATGGACTGAGAGTAAATTTGAAGAAAGAGTAGGCACATGCAGCAGTTTGGTAAGATGAAAAGGAAAAGAAGGTGTAAGAAGGAGTCCTTTACCAGTATGAGCAACGGGAAGAGTAGAACCATCACCAATAGCCACTTGATCTTGACCTTGATATGGTTGATACATAGAGAGATTACGTAAATCATTTGTCATGTGGTTAGTGGCTCCAGAGTCAAGAAACCAGTTGGTTTTAGATGAAGAGGGTGAAGAGATTGAGGGTGCATAAGCAGAGGCTACATAAGCTTGGCTTTGACCTGGAGAGGAATTGAAGGATGAAGAGGAAGTCTGAGAGCTCTGAAAAGCAGCATCCAACCTGTGCCAACAGTCTAGAGCAATGTGGTTTGCCTTTCCACAGATTTGACAGATTAAAGTAGCATTGACTGTGTTGTTTACAGAGCTAGAGCTAGGTCCTGTGGTGTGTGCAGAGTTATATCTGCTTTTCTGAAACTGATTTGATCCTCCTCTCTGATAGTGACTAGTCACCTGACCTCGAAACCTACCTCCATCCCTTCCTCTGAAAGTGCCTCTGCCTCTATAATAGCATTTCTGACTTCCTTTATTAGAATAATGTCCTCAAGGAGCAATATAGGCAGCAGATCCTGGTATTTCTGAAGCTTGTTGATGCTTAAGAGAAGACTCTATATGAATAGATTCAGAACACAGAAGAGAGTAGAGTTAATCCACAGCAATAGGATCTGATCTAGCTCTTATAGTAGTTTTGAAAGCATTATATTCCTCAAGTAATCCATTCAGAATTAAAAGGACTAAATCCTCATCATCAACAGATGATGAAGCCAAAGCAAGCTGATTTGCAAGGACTTTGAATTTGTTCAGATATTCTTCCATAGTGGATCCTTTCTTAACAATGTGACTTAATTTGTTCTTCAGTTGATAGATATGAGATCGAGAAAGAGAAGTAAGCCTTTTGGCAAGAGTATGCCAAACATCACAACTAGTTTGACAGTGAATCACAGATGTGAAGAGTGAAGGTGACAGAGTTGCTGTTATGCAGCTCAAGAGATGTGCATCAATTGTAGTCCATAGAGTATGCTTTGGATTCAGAATTTTGAGATTTTTTGAATCTAAGACAACTGGTGAAGGACATACCTCAGATCCATCCACATAGCCAAGAAGCTTGGTTGCTCTTAAGATGTTGTAAAATTGATTCTTTCAAACTATGTAATTTGATGAATCAAGCTTGATAGTAACAAATGCATTAAGATTTGAGATCAACAATGTGAGGTTTGAAGGAATTGCAGAAGAGGACTCTGGTACACTTTCTGGTACACCTATGGTGATGGAAGAAGCCATTGATGAGCTTCTTAAAGAGCAGTGTTTGTAGGAGCCTAGGGCTTTGATACCATAAAGAGAATATGAGTTCTTGATATTATTCTCATTAACAAATCAAATACAGAGATGATCTATTTATATACAACAGTTAACCTGACCATAACTGCCTAACCAACACTTAACAACTTGTGGTTAATTCCTAACAAACTAACTACCTCTACCTTATTAACACATGTGCTAGAATGCACTGGTATAAGCTACTGCAGCATGTGGAGCTTGCTGCACGACTGAAGCCTTCTTGGCTGAAGCCTTGGCTGGAGTGGACTGATTGGCTGGTGACTTATCAGGTTGCTTATCACACACCGCATCTCTATCTTGCTACATATTTTTTAGTAAAAATTAAAAAAATATACTTAATTATCTTTTTTGGTTCACATCAGATCTCTATTTTTTTATACATATTTTTGTAAAAAGTAAAAAAGTATATTTATTTAGCACTTCTCAAACTACCACATATTAAAAAAATTTAGCCTGCGTTTGGTTGTGTTTTGTAAATGTGATTTGAGAGTATGAGTTGTATTTTGAGTTTGTGTGTTGTAGAATTATGATTTGAGTGTAGAAAATTTGTTTGGTAAAGAGTTTTGAAAATAGTTTTTGAAAAGAGGTTTGATTTGAGTGGGGAATTGTTGATGTGATATTTGATATGTGACACAAAAATTTACAACTCATAACTAAACATACAACTCAAAATTATTTCAAAGCAATAAAAAATAAAAAAAAAAATTCAAAAAATTTTTTTCCTAAAAATATTAAACAATTGAAAAAAAAAAAAAAAAAATCTGTACAGCGGAGGACATCCGGGCGGTCTTCCCCTAGGCAAAATTTTGCGGCTGATGCACAGAGCTCTCTGCAGAGCTCGTGAAAATTGATTCCAAAATAACAACCAAACATCATACTCAAACGCACGTGTAGAAACACGTTTACAAATCACAACCAAGCAGAGCCTACTTTTTATAATGACATAAATAATTTAAATATGATTTTTTTGAAATTATTTTTAATTTAAAAATTACAATAAAATATTAAATATAATAAAAACAAATTTCATACAAAATGAAAGTATTTGAATAAAAAAAGGTAAGAAATTAAAAATTTAAACATGGTATTTTCATTTAATCTGAAAATAATTCTAGATGAATGATAAATTATCACTATAACCCCTTTTTTTTTAAATAAAAAAGTTTAACGAACTATCACTTTTAATATAAAAAAAAAAATCAACGTTTCTTTCTAATTTATTTTAGCAAAACTAACTTTTTAACAATTTGAGCCAAAGATATCTTTATTCTTTATTTTAATTTCTTTAATTAACAATTGAAATTAAAAAAAAACAAAATCTAACAAAATCCACCATGTTTGGTAAGTACTAAAAAATTTATATTTTGTTCTTTTCTGAAAAGAAAAAATTATAGTAAAAAATATTATTGCTCAAGTCCTTATAGTTTAGAAGGATATAATTTTTTTTTTATAAAATTTAAAACAAAAAAAGAACAAAAAAATAGTAGCAATTAATAATTTGAACATGTGTATTTAAAACAAATTATATTTAGACTAATAATATTATAACACATTATTATGACACATGTGAATGTTGATCTCATTCTAATTGTAGTAATATATTTTGAAGAAGAATTTAAATTTGAAATTTTATTTTATAATTTAATAAAGGATGCAAAATTTAAAGAATGAATATTGATCTCATTCCAATTATAGTAACATAATTTAAGTAAGAATCCAAATTTGAAATTTTCTTTTAAGAATCTAAAATTAATTTATAGACCAATCACATTGTAACACATATTAATAAAAAATTAAACAAAATAAAAAAAAAAGAGAAAAAAAATTACAACTTTCTACCTTAACGAAATGATAATATTTTGCAACTGTAATAGTATATAGATATAGATAAATTATGGAATATATCATTATTTAAAACCTATATATTATGGGATAAATCATTATAATTTTAAATTTAAATTAATAGAATGTTTTCCATATTCTCAAATTTGAATTTTGAAATAGATTGGTATACTTTCTATTTTTTATTTTATATATTTGATATACTTTCCATTTGAAAGGCAATAAATCAAGAGATATTTATTTATTAATTAATTAATTTATTATTATTATTATTATTTATTTTTTTTGCTTGAATGAGAGCTCTAGAGATTTTTTTAATTATTTAAAATCAAAAAATTAAAAATTTTAGTTTGAGATATTAAATCTCCCACAAGAATTTTTAATTTACCTACAACTCAATTTGGTTTTGAAATTCAAAAACTGTTGAGTTTTTTTTTTCTCCCTATGTTTTACTAAATGTTTTCATATTTAAATTAATAATATATTTTTGTTCTTTTTCATATTTAGTGAAATTGTTTTTTGCAAAAAAAGTTTTTTTTTTTTATTTTTCATATTTAGTGAATTTTGTTAGATTTTTTTAAAAATATTTTTACTTTTTAAGTATATTTAAAAAGTTAAAAAAAATTAAAATATAAAATATCAATAGAGATTAAAAAAAATCGAAAAGCAAAAAATTTTAAAATAATTTTTTGAGTTTCAGGATACTCTATTTTGCAAAAGCGAGTTGTTATATTTACTAAATTATTATTTGGCGTTATATGTTATTTTGGTGTTAAATTTAAATTTTATTAGTAGAAGTTTTCATGACATGCTAACGTATGCCGTATAAAGTTATGATATATTATGACATAAAATGCATGTCGTCATAAGTGTAAATATTTCAAGACAAATTTTTGCAAGTCATAAAAATATAATTTTTTTTTATGGCATATTTTGAATGGCGTAAATATACAAATTAACGACTTACATGGTATGTATGTCATTTTTGACAAAGTATTAACGACTTACATAAAAAAAATGTCATAAAAGACATTAATTATGACATGCATTTAATGCATGCCGTAAATATGATGCCGTAAATAGTTATTTTTGTTGTAGTATGGAGTGGTGGCGATGATGATAATAATGTTAGTTGTAGAGCTGGAGTGGCAACAGTGGTAGTAGTGATGGTAGTGGAATGACATGTGCAGTAGTGGTGAATGTGGTAGAGGAGATGAGTGGTGAGAGAGAGGGATAAGTGTGAGACAAATAGAGAAGAGAGAAAGAGAGAGAGACAGAGTGATGAGTGAGAGAGAGAGAGAGGCAAAGTGGTCGCTAAAAATGCATTTTCTTGTAGTGGATCGATAAATTGAAATTTAATTATTTAAAATCAAAAAATTAGAAATTTTAGTTTGAGCTATTAAAGCACCCACAAGACTTGTGGTTAGAAACCCCATTTTACTTATATAATAGATAGATAGATAGATTTAATAAGAATTTATATTCGTTTTAGATATTTTTTAATATACAAATTATTTTTTTAATTTTTTTTATAAAAATAATTTAACAATCCCATCAATAACCATAGTGTATGGAAGAAGTTGAAAAGAGTGTAGGAGTAGATATGAGAGAAGTCAAAAGGCTTGTGGGTTGGGAGAAATCAATAAATGCTGAGTTTTTTTTTTAAATCAAAAATTTAGAAAATTAAGATTGTTATATTGGAACTCCCACAAGGCATGTGAGTTAGAAATCATTTTTTCCTTATATAATACTAGCCTATCACCCGTGCTATGCATGGGATAATTATAAATATTTATATTTGTTATTAATTTTTTTCAATATATAAATTATGTTTTTAAAGATTTTTTATAAAAATAATTTAACAATCTTATCACTAACCATAGTGTATATAAGAAATTAAAAAGGCTACTGCAGTAACTATGCACGTGTTGTATCTATAATTATTTGTATGAGGGGATTTTAAATACTGATCAGGGATTTTGATCAAATCAATAAATGCAGACATGTGGAAAGACATGTAGATTGAAAAAAGTTAATAAATGTTGATCAGGAGATTTTGACCAAATCAATAAATGTTGAGTTTTTTTTTTTAAATAATTTTTTTTTAAAAAGGCTACTGCAGTAACTATGCACGGGCTGTATCTATAATTATTTGTATGAGGGGATTTTAAATACTGATCATGAATTTTGATCAAATCAATAAATGCAGACATATGGAAAGACATGTAGATTGAAAAAAGCTAATAAATGCTGATCAGAGGATTTTGACCAAATTAATAAATACTGAGTTTTTTTTTAAATAAAAAATTTAAAAAATTAAGGTTAGGAGATTGGAGCTCCTGTAAGGCTTGGGATTTAGAGACTCCCTTTTCCTTAATATATACTAGCATATCACCCGTGCTATGCACGGATTTTATTTACAATTATCTATATATGTGAATTGTGATTTTTAAATGTTTTTTATTTTTTTTTATTTTTTAAATGTCTTCTTTTTTCTCTTTTTTATATTATATTAAAGTTTAATATTTTGATAATAATCATGTGTTGGACTTTCCAAGGAATTAAATGTCTTTTTTTTATTATTATATTATATTAAAGTTTAATATTGTTCCTACAGTGAGAGAGTGCTGCCACTGTTTTGTTCGCTAAGCTAGACAGAGAGTGCTTCTGCCGTAGCTGGTTTTGACCGTCGTATCCTGGGAGACAGACGCCGGGATTCCTCAAGCACTCGACCAGTGAGGCGGCGAAATCTGTTTTAAGGAAACTGCTTCCGTGCAGGCTTCGGTTTCGTCTCTTTACCCTTTTATTGTTTTGTGTATTTCTGTTGAAATTTAGTTGTAATTATTAGCATGTGTTCTTAGTATATATATAATTTGATTTCTTCATAAATCTATTTATTTAATTTCAAAATTTGAACAACAAATAATTATTGGGTAAAGCACATATAAATTTTATAAATTGTTTGGTCCTTCTTTTATTTTCTATGGACCCAAAGATTTCATTTTAGTATAAATTCCATAAATGGTCAAGTATAAACACATGTGTTATGTGTTGAGAGACAAATATGGGTGTTCTCATAATATTGAAATTACTAAACATAATACTTAAAAAAAATAAGTGTACTTTTCTAAACGTAACACTCTAATATAACACTAAAAAAATGTAACACTGTAACGTAACACACTAAAAAACTCTTCAGTATACTTTTCTCAAATATAATAACGTAATATTCTAAAAAAACTCCTTAGTGTATTTTTTTCGAACGTAACACATTAATTTAACACACTAAAAAACTCCTTAGTATACTTTTAACACTCCAATGTAACATCTAAAAAACTCCTAAGTGTACTTTTTCTAAATGTAACATACTAAAAAACTCATTAATATATGTTTCTCAAACGTAACAACATAACATTCTACAAAAACTCTTTAGTATATTTTTTCTAAATGTTTATAACACAAAAACTTTCGAATATATTTTTTCCAAACGTAGCACACTAATGTAATATACTAAAAAACATCTTAGTGTACTTTAATGAGACGTAACGTGTAACATTCTAAAAAAAAACTCTTTAGTATATTTTTTTTCCAAACGTAGCACTTCAATCAATGTATAACACAAAAATTCTTTAGTGTACTTTTTTTTCCAAACGTAACGTTATAATGTAATACTAAAAAACCACACTAATAGAAATGTAAATTTCCACACTCGACAACCAACACTTTAGCCACCAATCTCCCGAAAAAGAATCTTCCACACCTTACATTTCCATTTTAATCCCAAGAATGACACCAAATCAAATAAATACAACTTTTCAAAACAAAAAGAATTAATCGATTCATAAAAAATAAAATAAAAAAAAACTCTTATAACTAAATGGATCAACATCTCCCATATGGAATTTATGGGTAAATTTTACCATGAAGGGGTCAAATTAAACTCATTGATAAAAATTAAAAATAATATATATATATATATATATATAATTGGTCTGACTTCTCTTTCCTAAATTAACACTTGGGTTAAATACGTTCAGAAAATTGATTTATTTATAAAGATTGCAAAGAAATTTGAATCATTGCATCTATAATATTTAATTTATTATTGCAAAATATTGTTACATATCAAACTTAAAAAATATATTTGAAAAAAAAAAGCATATTCTATAGTCTAATATTGTTACGTATCAAAATTAAAAATATATTTTTAAAAAAAGCGTTCTTATTCTATAGTCTCTTTAGATATTACAGGGTAACATTTAATTTTTTTTTTCTTTTTTTTTATAAACATACTCTTCACTATATTCATGTAAACTGAACACAAAAAAATAAAATAAAAAATAAAATTGATGATTAACATTTAAAATAAGAGTAAATTATATTTTGCCCTATTTAAATTTTATTATTTTTTCACTTTGACCCTTAAATGGTTTTCTTTTTCCCCACAAATCTTTCATGTTTTATGGGTTTTTTTTTTAATTTACTCTTAAAATTAATTTATGTCCAAAATTAATTAGAAAATAATGTGTTGGTAGTCATGAGACATAAAAAAATATATATTATTATATTTAGATTTAAGTTTGAGGAAGCAGTATAAGTTAAATATAATAATATCTTGCATATCATGTGACTGCCAATGCAATATTTTCTAACTAATTTTGAATAAAAGTTAATTTTAAGAATAAATTAAGAAAAACTTGAAATGTAAAAGGCTAAAATAGAGAAATAAATTTTTAAGGCCAAAGGAAAAAAAAATAGTAATAATTCAGACCCGCACAAAACATCACCCCCACAATACTCACTCACTTGTGATTGGTCCAAGTAAAAAAAAAAAAGGGTCATGCTACGTCGCTCGAAACTGAGCGACCCCTAATCCCCCGAATTTTTTTTTTTTTTTTCAGAAGCAAGGGAAGGAGGAGGAGGAGGAGGAGGAGGAGGAGGAACTGGAGGGGGCCATCAAAATGGAAGGAGGCGGAGGCGGAGGCGGGGCTGGGCAGAGGCTGCGACGGTGGGGCGGCTGGGCAGACGACCGGGGTTAGGCAGACGACCGACGGCGGCGACAGGCTGGGCAACGACGGCGACGGGCTAGGCTTGTTAACATAAAATTTCAGAACATAAACCTTACACTTTGGATCATTTACCATGTGTATTATCAAGAAATCAAGATAAAATGACATACCTGATTATTCCAGCCAACCACATCAAGACAAAATGACATACCTGAATCCATTGATGAACGGTTAAACGGAAGCGTGATTATCAATGAACTCTTTGTTATTGATTATGTTATTGCCTTCTAATCCTTTCCCCTTTGGTGCCTTATGTTTCTCCTTGAGAGGATTTAGAAAAACAAAAACAGTATTCTTATTTTTCCACTTGGGAAGGAATAGGGACCATAACCTTTTAAAGGTTGTAATTGGTTTTCATAATTGAAAGGTAATGAAAACCAATAAATTAATCATTATTGGTTTTAAAACTGAAAGGTAATGAAAACCAACTTTAACCAATATGTTTTAATTTCTATTTCTGCCCCTCATAGAAATAGAAATTATACAACTAGTATCTACACATTAGGTCCATAACACATATACCCTTAAGCCTATTAACTAAATTGAATCACTTAAATTGTAGGCTTCTTATAAATGATAACACCACATTTAATTATGTGGTCCCATTGAGACATTATCTAACAGGGCTCTCTTCTCTCTCTCTCTCTCTCTCTCTCTCTTTCTCTCTTTCTCTCTTCCCCTCTTCTTCTCTCTTTCTCTCTCTCCCCCTCCTGCGTTTTAGAGTCGAAATGGAAGAAGAAAAAGAAGAAGAAGGGAAAAAAAATGGCCAAAACGACGTTGTTTTGGCCATTAAAGGGATTCGAGGGGAAGAATTTCGGGGGAGAAATCATTATTCAAAAAAAAAATCATTGGTCCACATCACTGTAGGGGTGGTGGGGGTCTCCCCAAAAGGGGGTCCCAAACATTTTTCGTAAAAAAAATGCTAAAATATAAAAGACAAAAGGTGTAATGTATCTTTAAAATTAACACTATTGATTATTTGTCATGTACAACACTAATTTAAATTCTCTTTCCTAACGGCATTTTCAAAATATTTATATAGAAAACTGACTCTATTTCTTGAGGCCAATCCATACGTGATTTTGTCTCAACTTTAATTGGGTCTCCCGTAATCGATGGTGAAATTGGTCCCCCATATTAGTTGATCTAATGACCCAAATAATGAATTATCCAAAAAAAAAAAAATTAAACGCATGACATTTGAGATAATTGCTATAACTTCAAACTCCAAATTTCTAATATAATTTTCATATATACGTCTAACTATTAATAAATTTGACTATATATCTTATTTTAAAAAATTTCTATGTTTTATATCTAACTTAACATATTTTTTCCTTTGGTATATTTTTTAACATTTAGTAGAAAAAAATTTTAATTTTACATTTCATGTATCTCTTTGTATAGTAAATTAATTTACATACTAATTTTGTTAGTGTTATTTAAATAAAAAAAATGAACTGTAAAAAATTTACTTACATCTCAAGTTTTTCTATTTAAATCTCATGGATTTTATTGCTTAAAAAATGACAATAATACTTACACTATCATTTTGAGAGTCTAGAAGAAGAAAAAAATGTAAATTATTTCTTACGAAAATTATAATATGAATGTATTTTAAATAAAAATTTATACCTGTTTTTTATTTAAATAAAAAATGGAATTGTCGTGCATAACATGGGTGCACTACTAGTTAACCTATAAGAAAATTCTTGAGATTAAATGGATCACCATTCTTTAAGATAAGATTTATAGGTAAATTTTTCAAAAAAATACTGTGAGGATATGGTTTGGAAATACTCTTCTGACCTTGGGGAACGCTCGTGATTCTCTTCTGGTCACCTGAAAAAGAATAAACACTCCGATCGGGGGTGTCGGAATTAGCACTCCGACGCGCAAGTTAGTATCTACACTCGAGGAAGCTTGTATTCTAAGTTAAGCACAGTAATTCTCACATACCTTTCTCAATTGGTTATTCCTTTATTTATACTTGTTCCCTGGGCTTCATGACCAGGCCCATTTGTCACTCGTTATTCTCCTATCTATCTGGCTCCACAGTTTAGTATCTACTCGGCCTATTCATTATATTCGGCACTCTCATCGTGCTATAGCAATCTCGGTTATCCCTTTATTGTTCTGTTGTATTCCAGACTCGGTTCCGTGATGTTGGTGGTGGTATACCTTGTTGTCATCCTTTAATTCCACTTGATTGAGTTTTAGGATGTTTTGGGCAGAGTTGTTACAGGTTGGTTAGGCTTTGGTTTCAATTCTTTGTTGCCCAGATTTTAGGAGGTCCGCTCGAGCGGGTCTTATTGCGCTGTTTGACGGTGTATCCCGACCTGAGTGTGAGATACCGAGACCGTTTGTTTGTGCCGGAGTCTTGCCGAGAGGAAGTACTCCGAGAGTCCCATCATTCACGTCTTGCGGTGCATCCGGGAGGCACTTTCTCCTTCAAAACTGCGTTGAATTCGTCTGCGCATTCATGGGTGCTTCAATGATTGGCGTAGTCACTACTACTTTCAAGCACGGGGGGTTGGCTTAGAAATAGACAGAAAAGCACTCATCTTGTCATTGGCGTTGAAATGATTGAGCGTTTGCCTTTCACTTCTCTCCAAAAGAAAGTAGAAAGTTATATAAAAGAATTGATGAATCCCATAGTCAAGGGTTCTCGATGAGTGGTGATGAACAATATACAACTCTGAATTTTTTGTTTTGTAAATTATCATTGGATTATCAAAGAATCTATGCAAAATCAAGTTGAGATATTGAGGGAAGTTTTGTGATATTGAAACCAAGTTGTGTTTCTTGCTCTTCCCATCTCAGCCCCTCTAGTCAATAATTTTGTAAATTGAAAATTCAATAATTTTAGAATGAGAGTTTGGAGCTCCTAAAAAGTTTCTCACAAAAAATCATTTTCTTTATATAATATATAGATTATTAAAAATAAGAGAAAATTAGTCTAAGGTCTCTATTCCATTTTTAGTAATGGAAGAGATCCACAATATTATTTTGTAATGTCTAAGGTCTTTCAACCCTGACACCCATATATCACAGAGAAATTTGATTCTCTCAAATCTAACCGGTCTCTCCCTTTCTTCCTCTTCCTTTGCTCTTCTCTCCCCAATGAACTGCATCTCTATCGCCACCGTCGAAAGCTCTTTCCTATTGCTGATTTTGTTGTTGGTTGTTGATATTTAGACCATTGGGTCAATATTGGGAAATCGGGTGGAAAACCCTAATTTTGGGAAAATTATGGTTATATGGAATTGAGTTGGAAATAATGAAATTGGTTCATTATATGGTTGAATAGTGGAGTTAGATTTATTAATCGCTCACTTATGAAAACATTGATATTTTATCTGTTGGAACTTTTATTATCTGTTTAGAAATAATTGGTTGGGCTACCGGTGGAGGGTAGTTTTGATTGTTGTAGACAATGCATGATGATTAGGCAAACTAAAACTAATCAATTGGATATGTCATAGAGTATGACGGTTGATAGAATACATTAACGTTATGTATTGATTGATTGTGTATATGACCTTTGTGTATATATGCATTGTGTGTGTGGGAGGAGATAGGGGATGTACTCCACGGTTTAGGGGAAGATAGGGGATGGGATGTTGTTTGGGAGGAGATAGGGGATGGACTCCACTGACACAGCTCATATGCTTGTCAGATAATGTGTTGATACAGCTCATATGCTTATCTTTGGAAGTGTTGATACAGCTCATATGCTTATCATTGGAAGTGTTGATATAGCTAATATGCATATCTGTTGAAATGTGGATACAGCTTGTATGCTTATCTGTTGAGATGTTGATACAACTAATATGTTTATCTGTTGTAAAATCGGAAGTGTTTAATATGAGCAATCGTCTCATATAAGTGGTTGGCCAGGTTCTGAGCCGTTGATGTAAATTGTGAAATTGATAAGAAATAGAAATTGAAATGAAGCATGAACATAGTGGTTATGAATTGGTTTATGGAAATTGAACATTTATCAATTGCTAATGTCTTAGTCATTGCTCATACTGTGTTTAGCATATCTCTACTGGGTGTTGGCTCACCCTTTATGGGACATTATTTTCAGGTACAGGTAGTATGCCACCTCCAAGGACATAGCTTGGATGATGATGAGAGTTGAAGACTCTTTTGTTTATTTTTGATGTATTACTTGTAAATTCAAGCCAAGGGCTTAATATGTAATGATTTAGCACTCCATTTTGTAACCAAGTGTTAACTTGGAAAGCTGTAAACCCATAGGGCATTTGCTTTTGTTGTTAACATGTAATACAGTTGTAAGAATTACTCTGATCAATGCATGTTTAAAGTAATGGGTTTCATGTATTATTTTGAGGGCGTTACAGTGCAGTGTGGAGCCGTGTAATATCTTCCTTCCAGAGTGCGCTTATGATTATTCCAAATATCCAGCTCCTACAATTGCCCCCCAAACACATCGCTAGCATCAGTTAGTCGGTGTGTTTGGCTAGAAGTCAAAAATTCGACGGTTAATTCTCTTCCCGATGCGTGTCAGAACGTGTATGTGATTTTTGGTTATCGTAATGCTTTCCCGCCCCATTTGTACTTCTCTCGCATTTAATACTATTTGAAGTTTAAGTCCCTTCGAAAACATGCTTTTTCGAATATTTGAACCTCCTGGGTTGCCAGTCGGTATCTCTTCTTCAACGCGTTTTCTGCAACTCCTATCCGTTCTCTCCCTGTCTCCTTTGCCTTTCGTAAGTTTTCTTCTCTTCTCCTTGCAATCCTATTTTCTGTTTTTATTTTTTATTCAGAGTATCTTTGATTCTTCACTGGAATGGCTAAGCATTTGAAAGACCTCCTTTCCGAGGGTCGAATTTCTGGGTTCCGAAGACATTTTTCTATCCCTGAGGATGTCCATCTTTCTCTGGTGACGGACAATACCCTCGATATGGAGAGGGACGACCAAAATACAATCGTCTTCCCTCTCCTGTCTATTGCGGAGGGCGGGGTTCGCTTTCCCCTACACCCATTTCTCAGGGCTGTCCTCCGCTATTGGAGTCTGATTCCTTTGCAACCCAATGTGAACTTTTTTCGAATCGTAATGGGAGTTGTAGAGTTAAACCGGCGTCTCAGGATCAGCCTTAGCATTCCAGCAATTCGACATTACTATGCTTTAGCCAAATCCTCCGGTCGGCTCGGGCGCTACTTTCTCAGGGCTAAGGACACCGACCAGTACTTGGTAACAATGCTTGCCAGCTCTGGCAAACGAGTTGACGATGTGATGGTCAGTGTCTGAGGTAACTAGGAGTTCGGCGAAGGCGAGGATCGCCTAGACCCTATTCCCAGACGGAGGGGTGAACCAGGTTGCCGTGTAACTCTTTGTTTGTTGATCTTTCTTTTATACGGCTCTTTCTTCAAGCCTTATCCTTTGTTCTTGCAGGCAATAAGTTGAAAAGGATTTTGACCTTGACTGACGACGTAGTCCTTGCGGAAATCAAAACTGCGCTAAAATACTTTGGCCGTCCAAACGTACAGAAGCAAGGGAGGGCTGCCCATATTCTCCTGCGGTACGAGCCCACCTATACTACGTTTTCGGCGGCGGACGATATCCCGATCCTAACCGGCCATCAACACCTTACTGCTCTTGTTTTCCCCAGTTTCAAGATCCTGAGGCAAATTGGTCTCGAGGACTCTAATTCGGAGCAGGGCTTAGAGCCGGTTGTGGAGGTAGATGCCGAACTAAAGAGGAGTTTGCTGCAGAGGCCGAAGAGATCGACGAAGCTCTGAACTTAGCATTTGAAGCAGCCGGTCTTAACCAGCCTAACTCTCCGTCGACTTCGGGTCGGGCAGAGTTTTCCTTCGGAGATATTTTTACGAACTTGGGGGACCTTCCTGGCACTTTTTCAGAAGGCACGACTGGGGAAAATCTCACACAAATGGTGAGAAAGAGAAATGCCGAGCGAATGGTTGCTCGAAAGAAAGCCGAGGCCGCTCGTTTTGAGCTTGCCCCGGTTGACTTTTCACATACGATTAGTGGAGAAAAAAATGGCTCAGGTTGTTGCGGCCGAAACGGAGGGGGCTAAACAATGAATTACGGAAGAATCGTTGGTTTCAAAAGAGCGGGGTGAAAAATGTTCCGCCGAGAGAGAGGCCGCCTCAGAGGATAGCCCTGCTAACAAACGGCCTCGCTTAGAGGAGTCCGACGTGGTTGTCCCTTTCGTTGTTCAACCGAAGATCAAAGACACGGCAATCTCCTCTAACGCATCTGCCATGAAGGATCCAGCCGTGGCGTTGAGCTTGGCCGCCTCGGTTTTGCTATCGGCTGACAAGGCCACCTTTCGAGAAAAGCCAGATTTGGTAGCTAGAGCGTTCCCTGCCCAGTCGGCCCTTCTGGTATGTACACGATACTTTCATTTTTGCCCGTTTGGTTTCGTTTGTATACGATGTTACTTGATGTGGTGATCCAAACTTGTTTTACAGACGGTTGGAAGGCTAGCCGAACTAGGCCGCCGGCAGCGTGATGCCATTAAGAGAATTGGTCGCTTAAAGATTGAAGCTGAAGGTGAAAGAAGCAGGTCCGAGTTCGAGGCGATGAGGGCCGCAATGGAAAGTGCTCGAGCCGAAGCTAAAAAGGAGAGGGCTCGGACTGCTGACCAGCTCAGATCCGAAGCCGAGGATAGGCCGATGCGCGTCAGAACGTGTACATGCCTTTTGGTCACTGCAACACTTTCCCGCCTCATTCGTGCTTCTCTCGCATTTATTACGATTTGAAACTTCAGTCCCTTTGAATGCACGCTTTTTTGAATATTTAAGCCTCCTGGATTGCCAGTTGGTATCTCTTCTCTGACTCGCGTTTTCTGCAACTCCACTCCGTCTCTTCTTGTCTCCTTTGTTTTTCGTAAGTTTTCTTCTCTTTTCTTTGCAATCCTACTTTCTGTATTTATTTTTGATTTAGAATATCCTTGGGTCCTTACGAGAATGGCTAAACATTTGAAAGACCTCCTTTTTGAGGGTCGTATTTATGGGTTCTGATGCCATTTTTCTATCCCCGATGATGTCCATTTGTCTCTCGTGATGGACAACACTCTTGATATGGAGAGTGATGATGAAAATACGATCGTCTTTCCTCTCCTATCCATTGTGGAGGGCGGAGGCCGTTTTCCTCTACACCCATTTCTTAGGGCCGTCCTCCACCATTGGGGTCTGATTCCTTCCCAACCCAATGTAAATTTTTTTCGAATCATAATGGGGGTCATAGAGTTGAACCGGCGCCTTAGGATCAACCTTGGCAT